>CM019696.1:5591459-5843959 GCA_009760885.1 Achatina immaculata | reverse complement strand
CTTCTATCTACCAACAACACTATGTCCCAGTTTTAGCACAACTTCTATCTATCAACAACACTATGTCCCAGTTTCAGCACAACTTCTGTCTACCAACAACACTATGTCCCAGTTTCAGCACAACTTCTATCTACCAACAACACCATGTCCCAATTTCAGCACAACTTCTATCTATCAACAACACTATGTCCCAGTTTCAGCACAACTTCTGTCTACCAACAACACTATGTACCAATTTCAGCACAACTTCTATCTACCAACAACACTATGTCCCAATTTCGGCACAACTTCTATCTACCAACAACACTATGTCCCAATTTCAGCACAACTTCTATCTAGAAGAAGAAGAGGTGCTAGTAGTAGTAGAAGAAGAAGAAAAACAAGAACAAGAAGAAGAAGTGGTGGTGGTAGTAGTAGTAGTAGTAGAAGAAGAAGGAGGAGGAGGAGGAGCAGAAGATGAGAAAGAAGAAGAAGAAGAAGTAATAGTAGTAGTAGTAGAAGAAGAAAAACAAGAGGTAGTAGTAGTAGTAGTAGTAGTAGTAGTAGTAGTAGTAGTAGTAGTAGTAGTAGTATAGTAGTAGTAGTAGTAGTAGTAACAGTAGCAGTAACAGTAGTAGTAGTGTGAACTTTCGCTGATTCATTTCACACAAAGATGAGAAAGAAAACTATTTTCCAGTTCCTGATTAGACTTTTGTTGCGTACTAGAAAAACAACCAACAAGAAATCGACTGTAAAGTCTCCACAAATAAACAGTTTTGTCGACTGTTTATCGACCCCGTTTTCAATTTCGTTTTCTTTCCTTTTAATTACACTTTAAAAATTAGTCTTGAGCTTAAAAAATGTAACAAAAAAAAAAAGAAGACATTACACATTAAGTTCAGGAGGATGTCTGACATACTGGATAGGAAACTATCCAAAATACAACTCCAAAGGGAATTATTTAATAATGGAATCTGCGACACATGTCTGGAAGTCTTTCCGCAGATTAAAGTATTGTCAGATATAGATATGGCGCAGTTTCCGCGTATTTTGTTCATATTTCTGAGAATAGATGATGGCTCTGAATATCACAACAAGCAATTTGTAAACAGTCAAAATCTTCCTTTTGGCTGCAAGTTCTATAGGAAGTAAACAAAAGCAGCCAGAATTAGATACGGTTTGGAATAGAGTGGACAAATGGTGATTGATGATTCATAAGATCTTTTATAAAACGTAAAGAATCCGTCATCCTGACATTGTAGAAAAGTGCAACGCTTCAAAACAGGAGTAGACCAAGTTTTAAAAAAAGTAAAATCGATAAACGGGAATGAAAAGCCAAACAAACCCACCCCCCCCCCCCCATAAAAATGAATGAAAGACCTAGAAAAAAGAACAGAAACACGAGGAAAAATATACAGAAAACAAAAGAACAAGAGAGAAGACGTTTAAAAATAGAAATGTGAAAGATAAAAGTAAACTACTTGCACAACAGAAAATAAACAAGTAGAAAAAGATCTAGCAAGTAAAACGCAATAGAGAAGGAGACCTAGGAAAAAAAAGAACAGAAACACACTTGGCCCAGACTATGTCTTTTATATCAGGACCACATGCTCTGCGTGACAAAAGCTAAGATGACAGCACGTAAGGTAAGGTCAAGTTCACTCTCTTATGTCACGCAGACTTGCTAAGAGAATGCTGGTAGCGTCCTTATTTTCCTTGACCTATTGGCACACTACTGAGTGATGTGGGTCAGCGTCACGCTTGACTGCCTTTCTTTCCCCAGATCCAAAAAAAAAAAACAAAAAAAAAAAACTAGGTACTCATTTCTACATCCGGGTGACTGGAGGAGAGTGGTCATGGCTGAATGCGAAGCCAGGACTCGGCATGAGAGGCTAGTACACTAGCCACTTCGTCACCCTGGCGCCTTGAAATGATAATGCTTGTAGTTTAAGAATGGCTCTGGAAAATAAAGAACTCGCTCATGTCTAACTCTAAATCCTTTATCATTGTTTTCATTCTGATAGCTTCAGCACAACTTCTATCTACCAACAACACTATGTCCAAGTTTCAGCACAACTTCTATCTACCAACAACACTATGTCCCAGTTTTAGCACAACTTCTATCTATCAACAACACTATGTCCCAGTTTCAGCACAACTTCTATCTACCAACAACACTATGTCCCAATTTCAGCACAACTTCTATCTACCAACAACACTATGTCCCAATTTCAGCACAACTTCTATCTACCAAGAACACTATGTCCCAATTTCAGCACAACTTCTGTCTACCAACAACACTATGTACCAATTTCAGCACAACTTCTATCTACCAACAACACTATGTCCCAATTTCAGCACAACTTCTATCTACCAACAACACTATACCCCAGTTTCAGCACAACTTCTATCTACCAACAACACTATGCCCCCCCCCTTCCTTTACAATCAGACTCCAAACCAACGTCATGGAAAAAGCAAGACACCGCTATACCGTCTTAACTAGAGACAACTCAAGATAAAAGAAAGAGGGGCAGGCCATTCGGGACATGGAGACGCACAAGACAGGAAGAACTAAAGAAGGCAGGAAAGACATGGCTTGAGGTATCCCGGCTTGTTCAGGACAGGATTGGCTGGAGAACCTTTGTTGATGTCTTGTGCTCCATCGGGAGTAGAGAGGACTGAACTGAACTAAACCAACATCAACATGGATTTTTACTGACCCCTTAAGTAGAATCAATTTTCAGCACTTCACTGTAAGCAAAGTTCCCTAAATGTAGCACATTTTCGATTTCATTTTCCACAAAGTTCACGAAACCAACTGAAAGCATTTGGCAAACGTTATTAGGAAACTGAACACATGGACATCAAAAGTGATTAGAGCGAAGGTAAACACTGAAATTATTTGAAAACGAAAGGTTAATCTGTGCTGTGAATTTCGATGCTTCTATATCAATTTATTAGCATTTCAATACCTTCAATTTTTAATCTTTTTTTTTTTATTTTGCAGAATGCATTAAGTATTTTTTACAAGCCATGTTTGGAACTGCAAGTGACGCATAAACAGGGCCCGCAAATGCAAGCCACTTTGTGTGTTTGTGTGAGTTCTTTCTGCGTACAAACTGAAGGTTCCTCCATATTCATGGACTCTCAGCCTTAGTTGACTATTTTCTGTTAATCCTATAAAAACCTGGTGCGCCTCTTCTTGCAGGAAGACATGCTCTGTTATTTTAGAAACTGGCATGCGATATCGTTATCAAATACATTACGGGCGATAATTTTCGCGTAGCGTGGAAACCATCGCGGGATGCCCTCCCCTTGGTCTAGCTGGATCTGTTACCGAAGTTAATTTGTTAGTGACGTTGCATTTTCAACCCATTTCGTTTACAATGTGAAAGTAATAACAGTCTGTGATCGTTCTGTCGTGTAAATTCTCGTTCAAACGTTCCAGGCAGATTCATTTAAAATGAAGATTTTTAAGATTTAACAATTGTCCGATCCACATGAAGTTAGTTTTTTTTTTCACTTCATTTGCTTTAATTTTTCTCTAAAACACACGTCCATATTCCGCCAGTGAACTCACGTTCAGTTGTGAGGTGGGAGTGGGGGGGGTGAGAGTGTGTGTTTGTGGGGGGGGGGGGTGTGAGAGTGTGTGTTTGTGGGGGGGGGGTCAACACTGTGCCTCGCTTTTTTTTTGGGGGGGGAGGGGCTGGGAAATGGCCTACCCTGTTTCATGGGACAGGACTAGGAATATTTTCTCTAGGGTGTAAAGGGGGTGGGTTGGGTTGGGGTGGTGGTGAAGTAAGGAGCTATGTTTAGCACCGCCTTACACAATTCCTCTTGGGTGCCAAGGTGCTACTTGTTAAGTAAAGTTATGGAACACAGTAAAGTAACAGAGCACAGTGAAGTAATAGAACACAGTAAAATAATAGAACACAGTAAAGTAACAGAACACAGTAAAGTAATAGAACACAGTAAAATAATAGAACACAGTAAAATAACAGAACACAGTAAAGTAACAGAGCACAGTGAAGTAAAAGAGCACGGAAAAGTAATAGAACACAGTAAAATAATAGAACATGGAAAAGTAATAGATCTTGGTAACGTAGAAGAATAAAGTAAAATAATAGAACACAGTAAAGTAATAGAACACGGAAAAGTAATAGAACTTGGTAACGTAGAAGAATAAAGTAAAGTAATAGAACACAATAAAGTAATAGAACACGGAAAAGTAACAGAACTTGGTAACGTAGAAGAATAAAGTAAAGTAATAGAACACAGTGATGTATGGTCAGACCTGGAAGAAAAATATTAACACATAAAGCACTTTTAGATGTGAGGGAAAGAAAAACTACAAGAGAATTACCTGGGATTTGAACAATAGACTCCGGTAGGAAGAGCAGCTGTCTGGCCACTAGAAAACAGCGCATTGATAAACTTTGTTATCTCGCTGCGCGTTTTCGTCGGAAATCGCTATACCCTGAAAGGGAAAGAGGTCATGACACGGAAATTCTGTCACGATTTACAGCCACTTATCAAGGCTGGGTAGAGACTTGACAGTTAGTTCTTATAACGGGGTAAAGACCTGATAGTCAGTTCTCATCACTGAGTAGAGACTTGACACTTAGTTCTTATAATGGAGTAAATACCTAATAGCCAGTTCTCATCATTGAGTAGAGACATGACACTTAGTTCTTATAATGGAGTAAAGATCTGATAGTCAGTTCTCATCACTGAGTAGAGACTTGACACTTAGTTCTTATAATGGAGTAAATACCTAATAGCCAGTTCTCATCATTGAGTAGAGAGGACTGAACTGAACTAAACCAACATCAACATGGATTTTTACTGACCCCTTAAGTAGAATCAATTTTCAGCACTTCACTGTAAGCAAAGTTCCCTAAATGTAGCACATTTTCGATTTCATTTTCCACAAAGTTCACGAAACCAACTGAAAGCATTTGGCAAACGTTATTAGGAAACTGAACACATGGACATCAAAAGTGATTAGAGCGAAGGTAAACACTGAAATTATTTGAAAACGAAAGGTTAATCTGTGCTGTGAATTTCGATGCTTCTATATCAATTTATTAGCATTTCAATACCTTCAATTTTTAATCTTTTTTTTTTTATTTTGCAGAATGCATTAAGTATTTTTTACAAGCCATGTTTGGAACTGCAAGTGACGCATAAACAGGGCCCGCAAATGCAAGCCACTTTGTGTGTTTGTGTGAGTTCTTTCTGCGTACAAACTGAAGGTTCCTCCATATTCATGGACTCTCAGCCTTAGTTGACTATTTTCTGTTAATCCTATAAAAACCTGGTGCGCCTCTTCTTGCAGGAAGACATGCTCTGTTATTTTAGAAACTGGCATGCGATATCGTTATCAAATACATTACGGGCGATAATTTTCGCGTAGCGTGGAAACCATCGCGGGATGCCCTCCCCTTGGTGTAGCTGGATCTGTTACCGAAGTTAATTTGTTAGTGACGTTGCATTTTCAACCCATTTCGTTTACAATGTGAAAGTAATAACAGTCTGTGATCGTTCTGTCGTGTAAATTCTCGTTCAAACGTTCCAGGCAGATTCATTTAAAATGAAGATTTTTAAGATTTAACAATTGTCCGATCCACATGAAGTTAGTTTTTTTTTTCACTTCATTTGCTTTAATTTTTCTCTAAAACACACGTCCATATTCCGCCAGTGAACTCACGTTCAGTTGTGAGGTGGGGGTGGGGGGGGGGTGAGAGTGTGTTTGTGGGGGGGGGGGGTGTGAGAGTGTGTGTTTGTGGGGGGGGGGTCAACACTGTGCCTCGCTTTTTTTTTGGGGGGGGAGGGGCTGGGAAATGGCCTACCCTGTTTCATGGGACAGGACTAGGAATATTTTCTCTAGGGTGTAAAGGGGGTGGGTTGGGTTGGGGTGGTGGTGAAGTAAGCAGCTGAGATAAATGTTTAGCACCGCCTTACAAAATTCCTCTTGGGTGCCAAGGTGCTACTTGTTAAGTAAAGTTATGGAACACAGTAAAGTAACAGAGCACAGTAAAGTAATAGAACACAGTAAAATAATAGAACACAGTAAAGTAACAGAACACAGTAAAGTAATAGAACACAGTAAAATAATAGAACACAGTAAAATAACAGAACACAGTAAAGTAACAGAGCACAGTGAAGTAAAAGAGCACGGAAAAGTAATAGAACACAGTAAAATAATAGAACATGGAAAAGTAATAGATCTTGGTAACGTAGAAGAATAAAGTAAAATAATAGAACACAGTAAAGTAATAGAACACGGAAAAGTAATAGAACTTGGTAACGTAGAAGAATAAAGTAAAGTAATAGAACACAATAAAGTAATAGAACACGGAAAAGTAACAGAACTTGGTAACGTAGAAGAATAAAGTAAAGTAATAGAACACAGTGATGTATGGTCAGACCTGGAAGAAAAATATTAACAAATAAAGCACTTTTAGATGTGAGGGAAAGAAAAACTACAAGAGAATTACCTGGGATTTGAACAATAGACTCCGGTAGGAAGAGCAGCTGTCTGGCCACTAGAAAACAGCGCATTGATAAACTTTGTTATCTCGCTGCGCGTTTTCGTCGGAAATCGCTATACCCTGAAAGGGAAAGAGGTCATGACACGGAAATTCTGTCACGATTTACAGCCACTTATCAAGGCTGGGTAGAGACATGACACTTAGTTCTTATAATGGAGTAAAGATCTGATAGTCAGTTCTCATCACTGAGTAGAGACTTGACACTTAGTTCTTATAATGGAGTAAATACCTAATAGCCAGTTCTCATCATTGAGTAGAGACTTGACACTTAGTTCTTATAATGGAGTAAAGATCTGATAGTCAGTTCTCATCACTGAGTAGAGACTTGACAGTCAGTTCTTATAATGGAGTAAAGACCTGATAGTCAGTTCTCATCACTGAGTAGAGACTTGACACTTAGTTCTTATAACGGGGTAAAGACCTGATAGTCAGTTCTCATCACTGAGTAGAGACTTGACAGTCAGTTCTTATAACGGAATAAAGACCTCATAGTCATTTGTCTTCACTGAGTAGAGACTTGACAGTTAGTTCCTATAACGTGGCAAAGACCTGATAGTCAGTTCTCATCACTGAGTAGAGACTTGACAGTCAGTTCTTATAACGGAATAAAGACCTGATAGTCATTTGTCATCACTGAGTAGAGACTTGACAGTTAGTTCTTATAACGGAGTAAAGATCTGATAGTCAGTTGTCATCATCGAGTAGAGACTTGAGAGTTAGTTCTTATAACGGAGTAAAGACCTGATAGTCAGTTGTCATCACCGAGTAGAGACTTGACAGTGAACTATCATCACCTAGCAAAGACTTGACAAAGTTCTAACAAGTAGGTATCTTAGTGCTTAACAGAGAACAAAAGAACTAGGGCTCATATTTTTCAGAACAGGCACATGTGATACTGAACATATGTGTATGCGCAAGAGGAGTGGACTTTGGTACATATGATTTTATGTAAAAAGGGGAGTAGACTTCAGTACATATGCATTTCTGTAACAAGGGGACTAGACTTCGGTACATATACATTTCTGTAACAAGGGGAGTAGACTTCGGTACATATGCATTTCTGTAACAAGGGGAGTAGACTTCGGTACATATGCATTTCTGTAACAAGAGGAGTAGACTTCGGTACATATGCATTTCTGTAACAAGAGGAGTAGACTTCGGTACATATGCATTTCTGTAACAAGAGGACTAGACTTCGGTACATATGCATTTCTGTAACAAGAGGAGTAGACTTCGGTACATATGCATTTCTGTAACAAGAGGAGTAGACTTCGGTACATATGCATTTCTGTAACAAGAGGAGTAGACTTCGGTACATATGCATTTCTGTAACAAGGGGAGTAAACTTCGGTACATATGCATTTCTGTAACAAGGGGAGTAAACTTCGGTACATATGCATTTCTGTAACAAGAGAATCGATTCGTCACCCTGGGAACAGAAGGAAGACCCTAAATCTTTCATGACTTGGGAAAGCCCAAAACTAATTATTCATAGTCTGGGACAACCCTAAATAATTTCATAATACCCCAAAGTCCCAGTTGGAACCCTGGCGTCCCAAGCTGTGTTCCTTGACTCTAGCAGTGGAACAGCAGTAAATATAGCATCACATGATAAGAAGGACAGCATAGGTCAAAGGAACATAATGGACCTATATAAAACGGGACAGGAATGTAAAAACGAAATGTGACATGAATAAAAGCATAAAATATTTACATATACTCTGAAGTGGTATGTGACAGGTGTAGATAAGCAGTATTGAAAGTTTAGACCTGCAAATAAAATCGCGCACAAAGCATTTTTAAGACGTGAAAAAAAAGAAAAATCACAAGACAATTATCTGGGGCTTGAACCACGGCTTCCAGTAGGATTAAGAACGAGAGTAGAGCGCACTTATAAACTTGGCTATCTTTACCTATTAATAATACATTGCGCGGATTAAGATGTTTCATACTTCCTTATCACGAACGGCTTTGGTGTGAACTTAACGAGGATAGAAACGGCATGGGATGGCCCCGAGGAACAAGGGGGAGGTTCAGCTAGGACAGTGCTGGTAAAACGAAGGACTGACATAGGAGACAGCCAAGAAGATGGCAAAAGACAGGCAAAAATGGGGGAGATCTCTTGCTATAAGCGTATCCATATGTCTAGAGTTCTGAAAGGACAGACGAGAGAGATTGAGAGAGAGAGAGAGATTGAGAGAGAGAGAGAGAGGGATTGAGAGAGATTGAGAGAGAGAGAGAGGGATTGAGAGAGAGAGAGAGGGATTGAGAGAGAGAGAGAGATTGAGAGAGAGAGATTGGAGAGAGAGAGAGGGATTGAGAGAGAGAGATTGAGAGAGATTGAGAGAGAGAGAGAGAGAGAGAGAGAGAGGATTGAGAGAGAGAGGATTGAGAGAGAGAGAGAGATTGAGAGAGAGAGAGGGATTGAGAGAGAGAGAGATTGAGAGAGAGAGAGAGATTGAGAGAGAGAGAGATTGAGAGAGAGAGAGAGAGATTGAGAGAGAGAGAGATGAGAGAGAGAGAGATTGAGAGAGAGAGAGGAATTGAGAGAGAGAGATTGAGAGAGAGAGAGATTGAGAGAGAGAGAGAGATTGAGAGAGAGAGAGGGATTGAGAGAGAGATTGAGAGAGAGAGAGAGATTGAGAGAGAGAGAGAGAGGGATTGAGAGAGAGAGATTGAGAGAGAGAGAGGGATTGAGAGAGAGGAGAGATTGAGAGAGAGAGATTGAGAGAGAGAGAGAGATTGAGAGAGAGAGGGATTGAGAGAGAGAGAGATTGAGAGAGAGAGAGATTGAGAGAGAGAGATTGAGAGAGAGAGAGAGAGATTGAGAGAGAGAGAGAGAGAGATTGAGAGAGAGAGAGAGATTGAGAGAGAGAGAGAGAGGGATTGAGAGAGAGAGATTGAGAGAGAGAGAGAGATTGAGAGAGAGAGAGAGATTGAGGAGAGAGAGAGATTGAGAGAGAGAGAGAGATTGAGAGAGAGAGAGATTGAGAGAGAGAGAGAGATTGAGAGAGAGAGATTGAGAGAGAGAGATTGAGAGAGAGAGAGAGGAATTGAGAGAGAGAGATTGAGAGAGAGAGAGATTGAGAGAGAGAGAGAGATTGAGAGAGAGAGAGGGATTGAGAGGAGATTGAGAGGAGAGAGAGATTGAGAGAGAGAGAGAGAGAGGGATTGAGAGAGAGAGATTGAGAGAGAGAGAGGGATTGAGAGAGAGAGAGAGATTGAGAGAGAGAGATTGAGAGAGAGAGAGAGATTGAGAGAGAGGGATTGAGAGAGAGAGATTGAGAGAGAGAGAGAGATTGAGAGAGAGAGATTGAGAGAGAGAGAGAGAGGGATTGAGAGAGAGAGAGAGAGGGATTGAGAGAGAGAGAGAGAGAGAGAGAGAGAGAGATTGAGAGAGAGAGAAGAGAGAGAAGAGAGGTATTAAAGTAATAAAAAAATATAGCGAAGAACAAAAGAAAAGAGAAGCTAATGAGCTGACACAAGGAAATAATCTGAACTTCGGAAAACATCAAAGGAAGGTCTTAGTTAAGACAACCCAGAAAGTGAATGACCCGTGCCGATCGTGATTTCAAATTATGTCAAATTCTTCCTGTAATTGTTCTCATGATAATGTTCTGTTAACCTGAAGATCTACTGAAGCCTTATATACGAATGAAAATGAAGCCTTACATCTTATCCTAGCAATGTCGAAGGCAGAAGAACCACACACACACACAAATAAATAATAAAATAAAATAGATTATCTGTATAGAGCGCAGATATCGTGCAAAGATAATCCAGTTTTTCAGCATTAATGGTAACGGAGAGGTTGATAATTATCGACTTTAGTCAGTGACGTCTTCAGAAAGTAAAACAACTAAAGAATCTGTGGAGAGGAGCAGACAGAACTACACAAAAAAAAAGGATTTTTAAGGGCATGCATCTTTCCCATCGCAGCATATGCCTGTGAGACCTGGACACTTAACAAAACAGCTGAGAAACTCATAACTGCTTTTGAATGTAAATGCTAGAGAAGAGTTCTTCAAATATCGTGGACACAAAAAAGAACAAATATATCCATATACTCTCTCTCTCTCTCTCTCTCTCTCTCTCTCTCTCTCTCTCTCTGAACCTTAAGTGCCCAGGGCACATGGGGCTTCTGCAAGGATTTTCCACAAATGCCTGTCCTTCGCCTTTTTTTCTGCTCTTGCCCAGGTGAGCCCTCTATTGCTCAACATCCTTTCTGTTGTTCTTCTCCATGTCTCTTTTGGTCTATCCTTACTTCTGCTCCCCTGTATATCCATATACTACAAGAGCTTAATACTGAAGAAGGCTGGTTAGTAAAGAGGATTAAGGAAATAAAACGTAAATATTTTGGACACATTAAACTTCATGATAATCTAGAGAAGGCAGTGTTGGAAAGGTACATAATGGGAAAAAGAAAGAGAGGAAGACCAAGGCGAAGATGGCTGCAAGACATCCTTGAGAATCTGCAAATGGATGCATCAGCGGCAGGCCAACTTGCTCACAACCGAGAGGCCTACAGGAGTGCTGTTAGGGAGACAAAGTTCCGGCAAGGGACAAGCAAATGAGTGAATGAATGAATGAAAAGTCAGTGACACCTACGGCTGAGGTGACTGCAAAAATTATAAATATGCCATTTGTGGGGTGAAGACCATCTCAGCTTTGACAATCAGCAAACCACAGCTGACATGCTAGTTTCAGGGTTGGCGGAAAAAAAGCTGAGCAAGACCCTGACCAACCTCTCCTTTGGTACACCAAGCAACAGGCCTGCTTTAACTAACAATGAAGATGTAGATTGCTACTCTGTGGAATACGTACGGTCCATAGAGGTATCGATCCACGCAGTTGTGTTATTTTATTTTCAGTAGTGGGTAACTGAGTTTGAGCTGACATTGTTACTCGAGGTGTGGCCGATGGAGGGAGCGTGTGAATGTTTCGCCTTGGATTATTGTGAAGTCTTCTACATATAATTGTGATATATTTTGTAACACATTTGTTTCGATGTTCTCCACCTGTGCTTCCTCATATGATGTTTATGTCGATGTAAGTTTTATATGCAGTTTTTTGTGCAGTAATATAATTTTTCTTACTTGGCATCAAATGGAACGAATTCAAGAACAATGCAGTGACTGAACAACAACCAGTCTCATGGGTGATCTGGAAAAGAAGATGGACATATGTTGGTCACTTGATGAGAAGAAATGATCAGAGAATCCCAAAAACAAGCTATCAAGTGGAACACAACAGGCCGAAGAAAAAGAGGCAGACCTCGTGAAACTCTAAAGAGGACATTGTTAAGAGAGGCCAAATTAACAGGCATAAAATCCCTTAATGAGGCTGAAAGACTCGCTGAACACAGGAGAAATTGACGAACTACTTTGCAAGCCCTATGTGACGTTTAACGGCACGGGAAGGATATAAGAAGATATAATAAGAATATAATTTTTCGAAGGTGAAGTTTTGTGAACTGTTTTAAGTGCTGGTAGACAAGTGCTAGTCCATGTTTCTGTTTTATGTTGAATATTAACATAACGTGAAACATTTACTGCATTACATTTGTTGATAATGTCAGATATATGTGTATGTGTAGTACTGAATTCATGGATTATCACATTGATTTTCACATGCAAAGCATTGCTTGATTATTCATATACTGATGTTTATGTGGAACCGATTTCTGCGAGATTTTATGTTGACTGTTGTATTCAGTGTTTCTGTCTATCATGAGAAGATTATGATTGACGTATTATCATTCTGAAGTTGCATTGAATGTGCGCTGTAAGTCCAGTTGGGCAATTCTTGAGAATTGAGTGTGAAACAATATGTATTTGTTGATAGATGCCTTGAGTATTAGGGGCAAGGATTGATTGTGTATTTTCTTCACTAATGACGTTGAGGGCAAGTTATGTAGCATATTATCGAAGAGGACCCTTGATGAGTTTGATTACATTTATCATTCATCGTTGTTCATCCATTACATCATCATTGTCATTCATCATCATATTGTTGTTCACGTTCATCTTATTTTTCATTGTCACAGTTCATCCTTATTGTTGATTCTTATATGTAGTGTCTGTCATGCCATTGTCAACATGTGTATGTGTCGTAAGTCACGCGCAATAAAGCTTATGTGATGTGACTTGATACACATGGTCTGTGAATGATGATGTTTATGTCATATGTTGGAGAGAGAGAGAGTTGAGAGTTGACTGCTGGCCTCATCATGTACATTATGTTACTGGATGACCACCAGGGGAGGGGTCGTGGGTCACTGTAGACTGAAGTTAGGTTATTGTTCTCAAGGTTACGGTTGTGCATGGAACTAAGAAGCTGGTTTCTAACTTCCCTAACTCCCTCTCTTCCATGAGTCTTCATTTCCCTTTAGCTAAAACTTGCACTAGCCGCCAAGTTTTACCAACAGACCACCTACTCCCTGCGGCGATGGAGTCTGCTAAAGAAGTATTGCATGTCAACTGCTTTTGTCACTGCACTCTAGGACTGAAAAAAAAAACCAGCCGTCGTAACCCACTCCTACGTCGACACGATGCTGTGGCTCAACACCTTTCACAGCATCAGCTGCAAAGAACGGCAGCTCGTAGTTCCAAAGGAGATAGAAGAGAAGACAAACAATTCATTTAGGAAAGTGTCCTATAGAGTTCCCTTTAATCTGTGCAGCATCTTCCTATATAGTTCCCTTTAATCTGTGCAGCATCTTCCTATAGAGTTCCCTTTAATCTGTGCAGCATCTTCCTATATAGTTCCCTTTAATCTGTGCAGCATCTTCCTACAGAGTTCCCTTTAATCTGTGCAGCATCTTCCTATATAGTTCCCTTTAATCTGTGCAGCATATTCCTATAGAGTTCCCTTTAATCTGTGCAGCATCCTCTACCTTTTACCTCACTTTTACGTGGACATCATTTACCATCCCACGGCTGAAGTTGTTATAGCAGTTTTTGTTTGATGGTCGTCTCGAAGACTTTGGCAACGTTCCAGTATGCTCATGTTTGTGTTTTTCTTTCTTTCGGTATGTCCAAAAGTGAGTGATCACACATTGTTTTCACGTGTGAACTTATCACTTCCATTCTTGGGTAAGTGTGAGCAATCTGTGAGTGGTTATGTTTGAATGTCCAGCTTACCTTTAAATTACATTGTAAGGTTTTCTATTTCACGAAGATTCGGAAGTAAGCCTTTAATGAAAATCAACAACTTGTATCTCAGGGTTGTTGTACCCCGTGACCTTCTAGAAATAACTTGTATCTCAGGGTTGCTGTACCTCGTGACCTTCTAGAAATAACTTGTATCTCAGGGTTGCTGTACCTCGTGACCTTCTAGAAATAACTTGTATCTCAGGGTTGCTGTACCTCGTGACCTTCTAGAAATAACTTGTATTTCAGTGTTGGTCTGCCTCCTTGAAATACTCTAACATGTATTACATTTCATAGATTTCAAATTCTTTTATTACTGTTTTCAAACATCTGATATTTTATTGCAAATATAATCACCTAAAAAGATGGGAAAAGACTGAAATGAATAATCACGAGAAAAATATTCATGTTTGTGTGAACAGATCTCTTCGTCCGCCCATGAACTGCAACCCACTCATTTTTCTTGTCTTTGCCTCCTCCCTTCCAATAAACCCTCGAGCAGCCTCCCATCCCATAAACCCTCGCGGCGGCCTCCCATCCCATAAACCCTGGAGCCGCACTCAGGTACTACTTAGACCGAAAATCTCCAGCTTTGTTCAAGTGCTCTCCTCATGCGAGAGCTTGGAAATAAGTTCTCTGTGAGCGTCTAAACCCTTCTGTCTGTGAACATATCTCTTTAATCACGATGATGTGTCCTTCAGTCTTGTCGCTTTTTTATAGTTCTTTTATGTTTTGCTAATTTTCTATCTAAAGTTTGGTGATTTCATTGATTGTAGATGGGTTCTTGTATCTTTGGACCCCTAAATAATTGCTGTTTTTGTTTTTTCTTCCCGAAATTGCTTTCTTTCTGATATTATCGGCATTTCTGACCCATATTTCGGAGACTGTGTCTAGTAAGGGAGATCTAGGTTAAAGTGAGGTACTGCAGGTATCAGGACAGTTTCTGTAGTATGAATGATCGCCTTAGATTAACAGAAGAGATAAAAGAAAAACTCTACACTAAACCATTCGTTTTTCGAGCATCTTGTGTTACGAGAATTCCTGATACGAGCATTACTGCGCTGACTACATTAGAACTGTGATGTGAATATCTTGGATTATTACTAACTAATAATGGAGATACAATGAAGGAAATTAAAAGGAGGACATCTATCGCTCTTCACAAAATAAAACAGCTAAAAAAGCTGTGGAAAGGAAAGGACAACTACAAAAATAAGATTTTTAAGGGCATGCATCTTTCCCATCACAACATATGTCTGCGAGAGCTGGACACTTAATAAAACATCTGAGAAACACATAAATGTCTTTGAATGTAAATGCTACAGAAAAGTCCCTCAAATATCATGGACACAAAAAAGAACAAATATATCCATACTACAAGAACTTAAAATTAAGAATGGCTGGCTAGTAAGGAAGATTAAACAGAGAAAACTTAAATATTTTGGACATATTAAATATCAGTATAATTTAGAGAAGACCGTCTTGGAAGGGTGCGTAATAGGAAAAAGAAAGAGAGGAAGACCAAGGCGATGAAGACTGCAAGACATCGTTGATGATCTGCGAATGGAAACATCTGCAGCAGAGAATCTTGCTTACAAACGGGAGGCCTACAGGAGAGCTGTTAGGGAGGCAAAGTTCTGCCAGGGACATGCAAATGACTGACTGACTGATTGATGAGAAGAGACTGAAAACTCTGAAAAAAATTATTATTAATGCTTCATTTACTTTATTATCTTCTTACTTTACATTATCAAACAAATTTAAACCTCTGCTGTATTACATTAGAATTTGAAGTAAATTAATGTACAGTTACTGCATACATGTATTGTAACATGTTATTTTTGTGGCAAGGGCTTTCTTACGTCTATTGTAACATGTTATTTCTGTGGCTGGGGCTTCCTTACATGTTTTGAAACATGTTATTCTTGTGGCAAGGGCTTTCTTACATGTATTGTAACATGCTATTCTTGTGGCAAGGGTTTTCTTACATGTGATGTAGCATGTTATTCTTGTGGCAAAGGCTTCCTTACATGTATTGTAACATGTTTATTCTTGTGGTAAGGGCCTCCTTACATGTATTGTAACATGTTATTCTTGTGGCAAGGGCGTCCTTACATGTACAGAGTGAGCATGAGCACTTTAAAAAATTTGTTACTCTCGTAGTATAACACCCATCGTAGTAACTGATACCTCAATCTGAAGAGAAACTCTGAAACTCTGAAAGACATTTAATCCGAACTTTCGTGCCGCGTTAGTTTCAGTATTGTACCCCAGAATTAGTTTGTTGCAAACTAAAGATCACAAAAGGCTTTCTCATCTCTCTGCACTGCAATATTCGACTCAGTACATATATATATATATATATATATATATATATATACACACACACATAGGTACGTACGTACATCACTATATTTAATCTTATTTTTACACCAAGGCAGGACTAAAGACAGTGATCTGAAGAAACTACACGGGGACGCTCATAAAACCGGCCTCAGTCGCAAAACGAAGTTTTTACCTTATATTTCCTATTTCCACGCTGGACATTATTGGACGCTGTGGCGCATGCGCACGTAAGTTTAGTGACCCTTTTCGTTTGACTCGCTCGAATCCAAGGTGATTTTATCCAGGCAAGGAAAATCAGTAAGGATTCCATGGCCACCCTACTTTCCTGACTTATCATAATGCGACTTTTACCTCGGAAGGGGGGAGTGGAGTGGAGGGGGGAAATCGCCCAAAGGGAAAGAATACGCACTAACACTCAGATGTTGGAAGAGTCGAAAACCAACATACGGCAAGAAATTGCCCGCATCACAGTCCCCGAATTGAAAACTCTTTTCCTGAACACGTTTTTCTGTCAAGTATCTTTTTTTTTCTTTGTCTTCTTATGTCCCTTTGCCCCTCCAGTTTTCCCATTGTCACAAGGTGTTCTAGTTTGTTTCTTCTCAGAACATGTTATAAAAATCTGGATTGTCGTGTTCTGAATTTTTGCCATAATTTCTCTCTTTTGCCCAGAGGTTGTAAAACCTCTTCAATTTGTTTTCTTGGCTGTCCGTGATGTTCTCATCCTTTTTTTTTTTTTAGGTAGTACATCTCCGCTGCTTCCAGCAGATTTTGGGTGTCCTCGGTTAGTGTCCCTGCTTCACATCCGCTTAACACTTCGGGTTCGATATAGCACTCTTAACTCTCTTATTAGTATTCTTATTATTTAACTCTCTTATTAGTATTCATCGAAAAGGTGTTATTGAAATAGTGTGTGTTTTTTTTTCATTTTCATAATTGCTGACTTGCCCTGGGCGATTCTGCTTCTTATTTGAGTTTCTCATTATTGGGTTATTATTGTTCCTAAATGTTTGAATTTGTCCACTTTCTCTAATTCTGCGCCTTTTATTTTGATACTGCGTTTTGCTGGTGTCTCCTCCATTCGCTTTGGAGAGGAAAAATTGCACTGAGGCTGGTGGCCACCACTTCTAATACATTCCATGAAGAGGTGAAACTGCTGATGAATATGTAGATTGCTAAAAACTTCGTAAGTTACGCATATTGTTCATTAGTTATAAACGTAACTCACACGTTCATTCATTCATTCTTTGCGTGTCCCTTGTGGAACTTTGCCTCCCTAACAGCACTCCTGTAGGCCTCTCTGTTGTGAACAAGATGGCCTGCTGCTGATGCGTCCATTTGCAGATCATCAACGATGTCTTGCAGCCATCTTCGCTTTGGTCTTCTTCTCTTTCTTTTTCCCATTAAGTACCCTTCCATGGCGGTCTTCTCTAGATTATCATGATGTTTAATGTGTCCAAAATATTTGAGTTTCTCAACTCACATGTAAATTATATTATTAACAAATGTAAATCACATACAAAGTATATTATTACTAAATGTAAATAATATGTAAATTATATTATTACCAAATAAAACCAAAACTGTTTTGTGGCCGGGGTCTGTTTTATGTGACCTACTTTGTGCTTTAAACAATTTGAAATCAGAACCTAAGACCTGGATTAAGTTATCCTTATGACATTCTATACACTGATTCACCGATCGCTTCAATAGGCAACTGCCGGTAAATCACCAAACGAAAACAAGAAAAAAACGAACGTTGCTTACTGTAACCGGTTTATATTACAAAAAAACCTGGTAACAAGCAACCAGCGAAATCAGTTGGAGGATAATCAAGCCAGTACGATGATGATGATGCTGAGTTTGTATGGAGGATAATCAAGCCAGTACGATGATGATGATGCTGAGTTTATATGGATGATAATCAAGCCAGTGCGATGATGATGCTGAGTTTATATGGTTGATAATCAAGCCAGTGCGATGATGATGCTGAGTTTGTATGGATGATAATCAAATCAGTACGATGATGATGCTGAGTTTGTATGGAGGATAACCAAGCCAGTGCGACGATGATGATGCTGAGTTTGTATGGAGGATAATCAAATCAGTACGATGATGATGCTGAGTTTGTATGGAGGATAACCAAGCCAGTGCGACGATGATGATGCTGAGTTTGTATGGAGGATAATCAAGCCAGTGCGATGATGATGCTGAGTTTGTATGGAGGATAATCAAATCAGTGCGATGATGATGCTGAATGTACATGGAGTAGAGTTAGCCACTTGTGACGCCGGTGCAGCATGTCAGCATGTTGTAAAGAGCAAAGCTCGTCTCAAGTAAGATATGGACACTTTCACGCGAACATGTAAGTCCCGTTACTGTGTGTAAAGCGTGTCTAATTTTTTACATTAAAAAAAGGAAAGTACAAAGTAGCGAATGTTGTCGTACTGACAAAACCGGTATTTCGGAAAGCTCTTCGTGCAAGGTGAATGTCAGGTACCGGTTTCGAAAGATCGTGGTGCCTTCACTGCACAGGTAGCACTTGTTGGCAAAATCGAAGCCTTTTACCTTACAAGTTAAAAAAACAAAGGGAATTCATATGCGAAAATGTCATATGTCATATGTCAATTCTGGACGAGTGTGAATAAAATGAGTGTTTGCCCAGTAGCCTTGCGCGGAACAAACAGTGAAAGATGAGTCAGTAGAGAAGATTTAACCCTTTTGCATTGTGGTGGTACTCATAAGTACCATTCATTCATTCATTCATTCATTCATTCATTCATTTGCATGTCCCTTGCGGAACTTTGCCTCCCAAACAGCACTCCTGTAGGCCTCTCGGTTGTGAGCAAGATGGCCTGCTGCTGTTGCATCCATTTCCAGATCGTCAACGATGTCTTGCAGCCATCTTCGTCTTGGTCTTCCTCTTTTTCTTTTCTGATAAGTACCGCTTTATTTAAATTGTAATATTTCATAAATGCATACATCACTCCTGATGGCACTTAAAAGAAATATGTATAACAGGGTTCTGTCAAACAACCCAGGAAAGGGCCAGTACTCTGTAACTTTGCTCTTCATTGTGCTGAGTTTACTTTTTTCTTTCCAATCAAAACAAAATTTGCTTTTTTTTTCCAGAGAACTTGAGTTTTTTTTTCTTCTTGTACTTGTAAGTTACATGTTTAAAAAAAACTCAGGCTTTTTCAACATGTTTTAACCATGTTTATTAAATTACTTTGTAAAAAAATGTGTATACAATGACATTTTACAAAATCTTAGCTTAAATATTTCTTATGTATCGGCAAATTCACACTTAACGAAGCTGAACTGTCTTAAAGTTCGATTTTTCTTAGTCTCTAGGCTGATATTTTCATAAAAAAATATTTTTTAACGAAAAAAATCCCATAATTTTCATCTTATTAAGAAAACCCGTAGTCTGCACTTTTGATGATTTTTCTGCAAATGGAATTACGGTTTGTTGATTTTTTTGTGCTGTCCTGCTGTCCGGTAAATGAAATTGATGGAAGATTCTCCATATTAAAAGAGAACTTTACGCAGTTTATAAATTACAGAAAATTGCTTCTTACAGAGAAAGTAGCATCGCAAGTAATTTACTACTTTTTTTTTCTGGTATAGTTGTTCCATAGTTAAGAATATGTCGCTTTAACTGTTTCAATATTAAGGAGGGGAAGAAGAAGGAGAAGAAGAAGAAGAAGAAGAAGAAGGAGGAGGGGAAGAAGAAGAAGAATGAGGAGGAGGAGGGGAAGAAGAAGAAGAAGGGGAATGAAAAAGTGGAGAAGAGAGTAAGTTTTTTTTTAACGAAATTACCGTATACGTTTTTCTTCTTTGGTGTCTAAGTATGTACATATGAGGGTATGAGGATGGGGATCGTTAACTGCCAAAACAGACCAGAAAAAAAAACCAAAAAAACGTTTTACTGAATAAAAAGTTCCCTAGGAAAAATATTAGGAAAATTATTTCTTCCAAATTTCAATGTACGAGAAGTTCATGAACCCGAGCAGAATTACCCACGAGGACAGCGAGAGAGGATGAGTCAAGTACCGTGTAACTAAACGAAATAATGGCTTGTTACAGTTTGTTCAAATTACACTGATCAAATTTTAATGGAATAAAAGCGAGCAATTCCCTGGGGGTTTGTGACCCTTTGATTGTGTTCACAACTTGAGACTTTTGCTTATGGGCGTGATGTTACTTACATTAATTTTTGTCTAATATAATTTAACCCCTTTTTATTTTACTTCTTTTATTCTCTGTTTCTGTACCTGACTGAAAATCACTCATCCATTTCATTCATTCGGGCATAATTTGTCGTGTCCAAAGATGTCGGGCAATCATGATTGCAGGCAACTCGGAATAATTCCATTTTGTGTGTTTCTTCTTGTTTCCCAGTCATCCGAGTTGCCCTCTCTTTTCCTAGCCTAGCTCTTCAGCTGATGAAGACATTTTTGTCTATGCCTGTCCGTCTTCCGTCAGCCCTTGATTTTCCCAGTGATTTTCACGTTTATCAGCTTTTATCTTCTCCTGCCATGTCCAGAGAACTGTGATTATCTTTTTTTTTCTTATGTTTCCAGTCTGGTCAAGTTGACCGGCGATCGTGTGACAGTCGTCTGGCCACTGACCCTGTTAAACGCATTGCTTTGTGGGTGTCTCGGGAGGGCCAACCCCTACGGGAGTTAACCCCGAAAAAAAATCTGAAGGAAGGAGTCTTAAGGCACAAACTAGCGAAGTTCTTTAATCCGCTCATCTTCTGACGCTCGCAAAGTAGCTCATATATATATATATTTCACACAGACAATGGAACCCTCAAAAATCATGAAAACTGACACCAGAGGTCGCCATTTCCAGACTTAATCATTGATTTCTTTTCTTCTCGTGTTTTGTTCTTCCAGCTGAAAAACCACACACACACACACACACCAGGTAATTATGTCGTGTCTGACAGAACACTAATTATTGTTGCTCAATTCTTTAAAGTTCATGGGCCGGTCACCCATAATCTTGTCTGGTGCGAATAACTGTTTTTGGGATGAACTGCTGCCATCGTGATTTTCATTGTCGATAAAGAAAAGAAAAATCTCCACGGTTCGTCGAAGCTGGTGTTTCTTGGCAGGTTTAGTTGTGAAGATTTTTTTAGTAAAAGCATCAAATATCTCATCATTTACATTTAATTTCTTTTACCAGAGTTTTTACTTATAACAAAGCGAAATAGTTACTTTCTTTTCCCATAGTTTTTGATGAATTGCTTTATTTGTCAGGGACGGCCTAAGAAGAGAGTTCAGTCTACAAATCGGTTTCTAATACGTGACACTGGCTACAACAGCGGTTTTCAAACTTTTGAGATTCACAGTACAGAGGTATAAAATATGTAAACTTTTGTTGAGGTATAAAATATGTAACCTTTTGTTCAGGTAGAAAATAGGTAACCTGTTGGCACTTCTCCGAAAGAACAGTCGAAAACTGATATTTTAATAATAATTACACATATTAGTAAAATGTCCTAACTTTCAGGGCACACCTACAGACCCTTGACAGCATGTCAGCTGGTAATCACTGGACTAAGGTGTCGCCAAAAAAATGGGAATAAAGAATGAGACAAGGTACACGATCGTTTCAGCTAGTAGGTCGGTCACATCAGGTCCGTGTTTGTTGCTGCACTAAACTGTCATTAACTCTTACAATCTTATATATCTTATATCCTTCCCGTGCCGTTAAACGTCACATAGGGCTCGCAAGGTAGTTCGCCAATTTTTTCTGTTTTTGGCGAGCTTTTCAAACCCATCAAGAGATTTTATGCCTATTAATTTACCCTCTCTTAACAGTCTCCTCTTTAGAGTTTCCCGTGGTCTGCCTCTTTTTCTTTTGGCCTGTTGTGTTACACTTGATAGATTGTTTTGGGATTCTCTGATCGTTTCTTCTCATCATATGACCAGCATATGTTCATCTCCTTTTCCTGATCACACATGAGACTGGTTGTTGTTCGCTCATCTGTCTTATCTCTGCATTGTTCTTGAATTCATTCCACTTAATGCCGAGTATTTTCCTTAGGCATTTGTTTTCAAAAGAATATAATTATTTTTTCGGAGTTGGCATTCCTGTGCTCATTTGATTTCGTTGCGAGTTTCCCTAACAAGTTCTTTTTTCCCCATCTAGAGTAGTCCCTAGATAGGTCCCATGATAAGGTTGTTAGCCTTATGCCTAACTCTTACAATACTAGACAAACATTCCAAGGTCACATATGCAATATATAATAAATACATCTGTCTGTCTGAAAAACAAAGACATCTGCCAGGAAACATAGACAGACAGACAGACAGACAGACAGATAGATAGATAGATAGATAGATAGATAGATAGATAGATAGATAGATAGATAGATAGATAGATAGATAAATAGATAGATAGATTTTAAATCTCCAATGAAAAAATAACGAAACTAAATAACAGAGACGAAACTTTTTAAAAAAGTATTATTTTTTAATTCACAGCCATCTACGCTACATATGGCAGGAAAAAATAAAGAGGACTTAGTGAAGCAGAACATTACATACTAATAGTAATAACCGTCACAACGTGTAAGACATTTACTTCTTTTGTCAGAATTTATAAAGACAAGACATTTACCTCCTTTTTTGTAAGTATAACAAAGCAAGACATTTACCTTCTTTTGTCGGAGTTTGTGCGTATATCAAAGTAAGACATTTACCGTATTTTGTCAGAGTTTGGACATTTACTTTCTTGTGCCAGAGCTTGTACGTATAACAAAATAAGATATTTACCTTTTTTTGTCAGAGTTTTTACGCATAACAAAGCAAGGCATTTACCTTATTTTTCCGGAGTTTGTTCGTATAACAAAAGCAAGACATATACCTTCTTTTGTCGGAGTTTGTACGTATAACACATTAAGATATTTACCTTTTCTTTTGTCAGAGTGTGTACGTATAACAAAGCAAGACATTTACCTTCTTTTGCCAGAGCTTGTATTTATAGCAACACATGCTTGATTTTATGTGATTTCGCGTAATCACGTAAGAAGTCAGCAACGAATGACAAGATTTCCTTTATTCTTCACTGCAAACTATGCATGTTACGATTATGTTTTCTTAACCTCTTGGATCAGTCAGCCGGAGTTACAGCTCTCCATAGATAAAATCAAAAGTACTGAACATCAAATTTCTTGAATATTGATCAAACTTAATTTTTAAAAAAAAACTGGGACAGCTAATTATATAAGAGAGGGGGAGCAGGTATGTGAAGGAAAGTTTCTGTGACAACTGACCCAGGCTATGAAGATACTGGGGGAATGGCCACGAAACGTGACTGCCTGTCACGTGTGACAGACACATACGCTGACCAGTGCATGCGATGTCTCTCACTTTTGGCAGACGCACGCAGTGTACACACTTAGGTTAGTGAGGTTCACTGTCAGCAGTTATTCGAGGTTTTCATCATATTGAACCTGTGCAAACCTGGAGCTGACTGAAAGGCGCCCGGAGTGTTGGGTTATAATGGGTTGCTTGAGGAAGTCTCTCCACAAACGCCACCACGACACAGATTCCTCTGATAAAGTGGAAGATTTTTTTTTTCTGTTACTCCCTCAATGGCACATTACAATAAAGATTTCTTTCTGTTTTCGTTTGAATCCAAAATTCCAAGCTCTCCCCCTCTCCTCCTCCTCCTCCTCCCCCTCTCTCTTTCTCTCTCACACGTACAAAGAGACACACAAAAATAACAGTAAACATGACCGACTAGTTTTGTACCGGAATATTACAAGATGCTACTTTTAAATTCCTTAGTAATTTAAAATTGCAAACTCAAACTTCCGAAACAAAAACCATATGTACAGCGTTATTTTTTTACACGGTCGCGTGGGTGGCAATGTAGGAACAGAGTTAACAGTAGGAAACCTTTGTTGCTGGTACACCCACGACGTTTCATTAGCTCGAATAGAGGGGCATACAAAATAAAGAGAAGCAGCCCCTAAAAGTGCTAAGTCTCTCACTTATTTCTCTAAAAGTGGTTATTAAAAAAACAGTCACCATAAAACGACTCAAAAGATCCCACATAAGCGAGGAGTACCAGCGGGAATGGTGGTCCCATATACCGAGTAAAGAGTGGCTGGGAGCCGGCAGACCACATGACCGCAGGGGACAGATCACGGGCCCGTGACTGGGAGACTACCTCTAGATCCCGGTAAAAGTTCAGGAGACAGTGCTCCACATCCATGACATGCTCTGACGCTTTCGCAAAAGAGAAGGAAGTTATGTCCTAGCGATTTACATGAAAGTTATGTCCTATCAATTTACAAGAAAGTTATGTCCTAGCAATTTACAAGAAAGTTATGTTCTAGCAATTTACAGGAAAGTTATGTCTTAACAATTTACAGGCAAGTTATGTTCTAGCAATTTACAGAAAAGTTATGTCCTAGCAATTTACAAGAAAGTTATGTCCTAGCAATTTACAAGAAAGTTATGTCCTATCAATTTATAGGAAAGTTATGTCCTAGCACTTTTACAAGAAAGTTATGCCCTAGCAATTTACAAAAAAGTTATGCCCTAGCAATTTACAAGAAATTTATGACCTAGCATTTTGACAAGAAAGTTATGTCCTAGCAATTTACAAGAAATTTATGCCCTAGCATTTTACAAGAAAGTTATGTCCTAGCACATTGACAAGAGAAGAAGTCTAAAATAACCGTCAGCAATTTTCTGCACTAATTTTAAAGCGAATATTTTTCCGTCCACGAAGAGCCACTTTGTTTTCGCTAGCCAGATTACTTCAGGGTGTCCCAAAATATACGATTCCATTTTTTTTCTTCATAGAGTTAACTTATTTTTAGAAAGAATGCTGCTGGAAAAAGTAATACATATATATTTATATATAGATGGCTTCAGAATCGACTGTCTACTCCCATGACAAGACTGACAAAGTCTTGGACGCCCCAGTTTTGGTGGCAAATAACGGGAGGAAAGTCTATTTTTAAAATGTAGGAGGGATAACATTTATTGGGGAGTAATTAAAGAATAATTCGCGTAGATATATCAATAGGAACATGGAGACGCACAATACAGGAACAACTAAAGGAAAAGAGAGAAAGACATGGTTTGAGCTAATCTCACTCGCTGAATACAGGATTGGCAGGGGGAACCTTTGTTGATGCCTTGTGCTCCACTGGGAGTACAGATGATTGATGATGCTGATCATGATAACATTAATAATAATGACCAGAACAGTTGGGAAAAAAAGAATAACTGTTGTATAATTTTTGAACAGTGAGGAGCGAGAAACAAAGAATTCTTATCGAGATATAGAAGGGAGCGGTATGACTTTTCTAGAGAGCCTTGGCAGTCTGTGGCCTACTTGATGATTTCTCTAGACAGCCTTGACAATCTGTGGCCTGCTTGGTGATTTCTCTAGACAGCCTTGACAATCTGTGGCCTACTTGGTGCTTTCTCTAGACAGCCTTGACAAACTGTGGCCTACTTGGAGCTTTCTCTAGACAGCCTTGACAAACTGTGGCCTACTTGGTGCTTTCTCTAGACAGCCTTGACAAACTGTGGCCTACTTGGTGATTTCTCTAGACAGCCTTGACAAACTGTGGCCTACTTGGTGCTTTCTCTAGACAGCATTGACAATCTGTGGCCTACTTGGTGCTTTCTCTAGACAGCCTTGACAAACTGTGGCCTACTTGATGATTTCTCTAGACAGCCTTGACAAACTGTTGGCCTGCTGGAGACGAACTGCACGGTGGAGGACAACCATCTCCTTCCTCGCGTTTTTTTTGTCTTGACATCTCTGGAAACTGATGTTCAGACAGCGCCGTGGTGGTGCTGCAACACGGGCCTCATGTCTTACAGGCTGGGCGGGGGGGGGGGGGGATGAAATGCCCAGCGGTTTATCTCAAAACCTAGAAGGAGTTTCAAGACAGGCTCCACTACCGCACAGACTATCTTCTGTGTCCCAGTTAGCTGGGGCTGAAACAGTTTGTTTTATATGTCGGATACGGATTTGGTCAGCTCTATCTCTGTAGTCGGCGGCATGGTTGGCTGAGTGGTTAAGTGCTCGGTCTACTAAGAAGGTGGAACCATGTTCGGTTCCCGGCAGCGGAGATTTGTTTTTTTTTCCTGGTACCACCACACTAAAACCCCCCCCCCCCCCGTCAACCCCCCAGGGGTCCACTCAGCCTCTAAAAATCTGGGACGGTAACTTTCATGTGGCAAAGGTCTTGGAAACACTGCTCTAACACCGCATCCCCAGTATGGCATGGGGACACGGATTTTTACCTGTACTTTACCTCTGCTGTCAATCACAGCGGCCTCACTACTTTCCACAAAACTGCCTTCCCTATGTAGAAATCTTAAACGAAATGCTTTTCATCTTGTCTTATTGTGACGCAATTTCCAAAAAGTTCCGAACTTTATTATTTTTATAAAGAGATGAATTCCACGGGATTAATTTTTTTAAAGTGATTGAAACAAAGACAAAACGGTTTTATCAAATAAACTATAGGACTGTAGTAGAATAATAGTTAGTGGCTGCTGTAACATTTGTGGCATCAAAATTGTTTAAATACTGATCTTTCGGTTCTGAAGTCAGCAAAGTGTTACAGTCAGTAATCGCGGTAACCTGTAACTATCGATTAAAAAAAGAGAAAGAAAAAAAAAACGACACTTTAGGAAGTTATCGGTTACTGTAGTCGGTTTATACAGTATTATTGAAAAAAAAACCCCAGTAAAAAGAAAAACAAAACACAGCGAAATCGATCGGAAGATAATCAGACAGTTTTGACTTTGGTTCAACATGTGTGCATTTTTTAAAGATTAAATCTCGGCGTTTATAACAAAGAAGAAAAAAAAATTGTTCACGTGAACTTTCACTTTCCGCCGAAGTTTGTAAACTGTGTTTAATTTTTGTTTTAAGTGTTAGGTGTCGAATGTTGTTTTGGGAGAATCGGGTTTTCGGAAAAGTGCATGCAAGATGAAAGACAGGTACAACTGTACTTGTTTTTAAAAATCCTAGTGTAATCACTGCTTAGAGTGTGTGTATATATATATATATATAAATCAGTGGTTACAGTAAATATACTTATATGTGATCACTGGTTTATATTATATATATATATATATATATATATATATATATATATATATTGATATTTACGAACATTAACTTCAGAAACACGTGCACACATTCCAAACCGGCAAAATGAAACAAGGTACCTCTCATGATGTGACATTTTGACATCGTCGCTTACAAGCCATGTTTAGCTCAACGATGGCAGGTGTAAAAATGACACTACCAGTTATCTTTCCCTTGCCGTTGAGAATGACATTTCTCTCTTTTTTTTTTTAATCTTGTGCCGTGGTTGTTTTATTTTCTGCCGAAACAGACATTTTATTTATAGTTTAAACAACCCCCAGTTCTTTACATAAAGTTCTCTTTCATTAATGACGATCCATAGAAAAATGCCAGTACTTGAAAGTAATACCACCTGCACGGTGTAAGCTGAAATTTATACCCCATGAGGAAACTACTCGTACATTCCCATATTTCTTCGATGAATAATACAAAAATCGAAAACATTTCCTAGGACTGTTATTTTTGCCGGTTAAAATGCAAGGTTAAGTTGACACGACGGCTGTTATTATTATTAATTTTTTTTTTTTAAAATTTGACTCACGATTTTGACGTCTAGTGGCGCCATGGCAACACCCCCATATCCGGAATTTTCCGTCGTTTACAAATCTGCAGTGTAGGCGTCAAAATGCTGGACTCGCTTATTCAGCGGCGACGAATCAATCAAAGTGTTTGTGGAAAAAATGATGTAGAATTGAGACAAAAAAAAGTATAGCAGTATAAGGTGTGTCATGGCTATACAGGCCTTACTGCAAAACATGTTTATGTGACAACGTGAACTTGGTCATTTTGTCATGTGAATGAGCTGTTATTAAACTTGGTCACTAGACAGTGAGTAGAACAGCTGTGTGAAAACTAGAGGATGAATGTGTGGAAGTGTGCAAGATCTGTATACACGAGTGCTGAGAAAATGATTAAACGTGGAATATATACTCGTATGTGAGACTCATCCTTGGACCTGTTCTTCAATGCAGAGGGTCGACCCAGAGCCGTGATCAAGGTCAGTGTGAATGCTTGGATATTGTTGTATGTTGAGCTGTCACTACTTACAACATGAGCCATCCAACACTAGATCACGCCCTGCACGTATGAAGAACAAACGTGTACAGAATAACAAGAACTATCGCTGCATCTGTTTTTCTAATTTTCATTTTTTTCCTAGGTTAATAACACAATTTTCTACAAGTTTTGTTTTGTAACTTAGGAGACGAGGAAAAGCTCAACAAGGAGTTAGTACGAGTTGGAAAACAGTGAAAATATTTTCCCCCAATTATCTCTGAGGGGCGGCCAGGTTAGCTCAGTGGTTAGCGCTCGGTTTGTTAACCCTGTGCTACTGGGTTCAAATCCCAGCGGTGGAGATTTTTTTTTTTCTGGTACCACCAGAAAGACCCATGGGTCCACCCAGCCTCGAAAAATGGGTACCACAATAATCTTGTAAGGCAAATGTGCCCAGTGGTAATACTGACTACATGACACTTTCATGCGTTAATGGTCTTGGAAATAAGGGCCGAACACCGCATCCCCTGTATGCCTTAAATGACATGGAAACGGGGATTTTACCTTTTACCTTTACCTTTATTATCACCGAGAGCAGACTTATTAAAATACTTCATAAACTGAAAATTATTACGTGTGATGTGAGATGCTTGAGAAAATAATTGAGTAAGACAGGAGGGGACGAGGTGAAAAGTGAAGACATTCGATGGACATGTTGTGGAAGGATAAACTGATCTGGCCGCTTGATGTGAATCCTTGTACGAGCAAAACCAACAAAAAGTTTACCGCGGACCAGACACAGGGGACGCCTCAGAAGGTGATGGATGGAAGAAACAAACGAACATCTTTTTTTAAGAAATGATGGACAAAATTACATCGCAAGCTTCAAATAGAAGATTCGATGATCAAATTATTTGTAACGTTTAAAGTTTTAAGCAGAGGTAAAGCAGCAGCAACAACCATGACAGCAATAATAATAATAATTATTATTATAATCGCAAGAGACAAAAAAATAACAATAAGAAAGATGAGAAGAAGAATATAAAAAAGAACAAGAGCTAGAAACTACACAGATTTAATCACTTCTGAAAAACAGCTCGTGCAATGATCTGGTGAATTATCCACATTTTAGTATCTCAGTCGCCGAGTCATTCACGCAACAGGGTAGATAACGTGCTATCAGAGCTCTCCCAGCACCAGACAGGAAGTCATGGTTCATTTGAAAGATTTAAGAGCTTCATAAAGATCAACAACCTACATTCTCAGAGAGCCATGGCCCAAGTCTGGTTGTTATCTTTACGGAACCAAGAGTTTAATGGAAAATAAATGTTCACGTAGAGCAATCAAAGCTCTGACGTCGTTTTATAAGAACCGGCTCTTGTAAGAACTTTGTATGTGCGTACGATTTGTAAAGCCACAAACTATCATTCAGAGTTTCTCATCTTGTCCTCCTCTATAGTAAATTAGCAGGAACAGGCAGATCTGTTGTACGAATTTAAAGGAGTGCTTGGGCACTCATAGCATGCTCAGCAAGCAGAACAATCCAGGAAACCAGCAGTGATTTCGCTATGACCACAAGCAGCATGATGATGATGGAGGTGATGGCGGTGACAAAGACATTCTTCTGGGCGGAGTCACAAAACTACGCCACTGTCTGAAATCTAAGTATTTCAACGAGTGTGATCTGAAAAGGTTGAGACAGGCTCTGTACGCGGGCAGTGGCTTGAGTCATTGCAGAGATCAACGATTCGCGGTCACCCTTATCTCTGTCCAGGGAAATGAAAAAAGCTGATAGGTTGGCTGGCTCTGCCGTCATCGCAGATGGACAACCACTGGATCGAGCCGACATCTTAGAGAGATAGGCACAGTGGAGGACTTCGAGAAAAGCGAATGTACATCTAGCCTGAGAGACCCCGGAGTACAGATTGGCATGGCCAGGAATGAAAGACATATGGGGCGCCTGAGAGGATATATTGAAAGTGGGCGGGGGGTAGTGGAATCTGAGCGCCCATGGACATATCCGGAGTGGTGCAAAGATGATGATCCAAACCATAAACCATAAAGTAACTGAGCATGGTATTGTAAGGTTAGGCTTGAAAAAAAAAGTCATAAACAAAGCACTTTTAGACGTGAGTGAAAGAAACATGACAAGAGAATTATCACGGACTCCTGTAGTAGGAGCAACTGTCTAGCCACCAGAGAACAGTGCATTAATCAACACAGCCACCAGAGAACAGTGCATTAATCAACACAGCCACCAGAGAACAGTGCATTAATCAACACAGCCACTAGAAAACAGTGCATTAATCAACACAGCCACCAGAGAACAGTGCATTAATCAACACAGCCACCAGAGAACAGTGCATTAATCAACACAGCCACTAGAGAACAGTGCATTAATCAAGACAGCCATCTAGCACTGGGATGTTTATTACTGCGCTGTCCTCTCTCGTGGCTAGGCAGTTGCTCGTCGTGCCGGAGTCCGTGGTTCAAGTCCCTGGTAATTTTCCTTTTCTCTCACATCTAAACCTTCTTTGTCTACAATTTCTTTGGAGGTCTAACCATATAATACTGTGGTCTGTTACTTTACTGTGCGAAAGCTTTGTTTCCTATTTGTAAAAATTATACCTGTCTCTTCTATAGTAATAATGGGAAAGAAAAGCTCTTGTCACACTTCCAGTAACCACTTTTTTTTCTCCAGGAAACTAATATATCTGGCCCACACCAAATCCCTTTTACCTCGACTTTCCAATCTCCTTGAACACCAGTCCAGTCGACAGATAGAAATCGGAATAGCAAGGGAAATCACGCTAAAATAACGCGTTTCCAAGCCACGCCACGCTTAGCGAACTCTTCTTGATTGGAAGTTAACGCTTTCTGTAGCCGAGCTGGGCTAAAGACATTGTCTAACACTAGGAGAGCCGAGGTAACTAATGCAGTCTCCTCTGGCGAAAGACTTTAAGTACATTATCTCTTATTTTGGTGAACATGATAAACACACCTTTTTTTAAATGCTGTTAAAAGTGTCTGGCTTAATTAGATCCTAGTTTGTGATTCCTGCCAGTTACCAGAACGATGGTAGTTTAATGTCACGTGAAGAATGGACGTTAAAATTAATTAATTCTTATGCGCTTTAAGAAATACTTGTCTTTTAAAGCGTATTTTGTCTCCAAAGAGCTACAAAACCTCAGAATGGACCGATGAGGAATGAAATGTTTAATATCTTCTTGAAATACAGTGTACGTGCAAGATCTCATCACTGTTGTATGAATCTTACATATCTTATATATGCAGAACTCATTCACTATTACTGTCTTCTAGAACATGCATTCTACTTTCTTTTAGAACTCACTAGTAGTGTCTTCTAGAAATCACTAATAGTATTTTCTAGAAATCACTAGCAGTATCTTCTAGAAATCAGTAGCAGTGTCTTCTAGAAACCACTAGTAGTATCTTCTAGAAGTCACTCTCTTTTGCTCATTACAAATCTTTAATGTCTTTTCCCTCATAAATCTTTTCTGTTAAGTAGGCGTATAAATAACTCATACATCGATAGATTCAAACTCTTACCTGTCGCAGGTTATCTGTACTGGCGACGCAGCTGCGCTGACCCAACAACACAAGTGCCACTACGATCAGCAACATTATAAAACTGCGTCGATGGTGGTCGAGCGGCAAAGGGAAAATATCAGGGAAGTGATCAAGAAGGACCAAAACTAGAAAAACATCTGTTAGCTTGTTTTTATATACTAGCTTCAGTTTTTTGACTAACTTCTATAAATCCCTCTCGATGTTTTCAGAGACTGACGCACACTTGCAAAAGTTGCTTGCACTCTAGGCTGGACTTTGAAAACTTTCCCCCCCTTGATTTTGTTAAGTTTATGTGGGTGTGTGGGTTGGTGACAGCGCCCTCTGGATAAGTGAGTGCCATCCACACGACATCCATGTCGCGGCGTGAGGGAACGCCTACCAGACAGCGCACGTGTTTGACACTAGCTTTATAATCGGCGAGAGTGAGTAGAAGCATGGGAACTGTTTTGTCTGCTGAAACTGCATCTCTCTGGTGGAGTGTACTCGGGTAACTGGTACGCTGTCCATGAGCAACAGAAGGTGATCCTTCTCATATTCATTTATTTTCTCCTTTTCTGGAAGTTTCAGTTGCTGTTGCATCTTCTTGAAAATTGAAAAGTTGAAACTTTTTAATAATTGATCTTAGCAACTGATCTTAGCAACTAATGATATTTCATAAAAGGTACTAGAGCGATTGGACGAAAGCTACAGCTGCTCATTTGTATCTCAGAGAAGCATGTTTCCTGCAAAACCTTACCACAGCGGAGTTTCCTGCAAAACTATACCACAGTGGAGTTTCCTCTTCATTTTCATCTTACTTTCGTCCTCAACTTTATTCCTTCTTCTTCTTCTTCTTCCTCTTCTTCTTTTTCTCTACCATTTTCTTATCTTCCCTTTCCTCCTCTTCCTCCTCTCCTTTTTCTTCTTCTTTTTCTCTGCCATCTTCTTATCTTCCCTTTCCGCCTCCTCTTCTCCTTTTTCTTCTTCTTCTTTTTCTCTATCATCTTCTTATCTTCCCTTTCTGCCTCCTCCTCCTTCTCATCTTCTTCTTCGTCTTCGTCTTCTTCTTTTTCTCTACCATCTTCTTATCTTCCCCTTCCTCATCCTCCTCCTCTTCTTTTTCTTCTCTACCATCTTCTTAACTCCTCCTCCTCCTCTTTTTCTTCTTTTTTCTTCCTCTTCTCAGACGGTTACTTCAATTTCCACACATGATATTTGTGGTCGCATGAGCTATTACCAAAAAGCTGCTCATGAAAAGGAACTTTTGTACAGTCTAAACTATGTCCTGACTGTACTGCAACATGAAGAAAGCGCTATCGTAACAGGACCTAGATAGTCATTGGTCATCTGCTACAAGGACATTGATTGCTATGTCCTGACTGTACTGTAACATGTAGAAAGCGATCTCGTACCAGGACCTAGATAGTCATTGGTCGTCTGTTAAAAAGACATTGATTATTACGTTCTGACTGTACTGTAACATGAAGAAAGAACTCTTGTAACAGGACCTAGATTAGTCTAGACAGATTTTAAAAACCTACGAACTGGCTGCATCAACCTATAGACAGATAAAAAAACTACGGACTGGCTGCATCAACCTCTAGACAGATAAAAAAAACTACGGACTGGCTGCATCAACCTCTAGACAGATAAAAAAAACTACAGACTGGCTGCATCAACCAATAGACAGATAAAAAAAACTACGGACTGGCTGCATCAACCTCTAGACAGATAAAAAAAAACTACAGACTGGCTGCATCAACCTCTAGACAGATAAAAAAAACTACAGACTGGCTGCATCAACCTCTAGACAGATAAAAAAAACTACAGACTGGCTGCATCAACCTCTAGACAGATAAAAAACTACAGACTGGCTGCATCAACCTCTAGACAGATAAAAAAACTACAGACTGGCTGCATCAACCTCTAGACAGATTAAAAAAAAAAACTTCGGACTGGCTGCATCAACCCTAGACTGATAAAAAAACTGTGGACATAAACGTCACATCCTCTTGGTGTCTCTATAGCATGACATTTTATCGTTTTTTTTTTCTCTTTTAAAAATCTTCTTGTGGCCTTTATCTTTTTACTTTATCTCTTATTTAAGAACAACTACAAGAATTGTTAACTGTTATGGTCATTGAACTCAGGCCATGTCCTCTGGCTGCTTCTGTCTCATCATTCGGAAGATCACAATGTTCACAGAGAGCCCCATGAAACATAAAGAAACAGTAGCTGCAGCAAAGGGGACTGAATCCAACACCTTCCAGTCGCGAGACGACCGCATCTATGTCAGTTGCGCTATCCATTTATTTTAAAATATGATAAAAATCTATGGTTAACTATGTGAAAGAATGTGAAAACTTTTTCTTCTTCTTTTCTTTTGAACATCTCCTGAATTCAACAGCTTTCTGAAGTTTTGAGACTCAGTGCTGCAGAGAACACAAGTTTTTCATTCCTCTCTACTGTTTTCTTGATCTCTTCTTGCTAGATGTCGATTCCTTATGCACGTGCATCTTTTTCTAGGTTGTCTCGCTATCGTTCTCTTGGTCTACCTCTTGGTCTATTCTCTTTCATCATTTCTGTATAGACCGTCTTTGTTTTTCTATCCACCTCATTCTGTTGTTTTTCATAATGGCTGTTATAAGCGGAGAATTAAACAATGTGTATATATCTTTGTTACGTCTTCTTCTTCTTCGTTCGCTTCTACCACCACGACCGCCCTGTGATCCTACCTGTGGTGTTCGATAGGTCCCGTGGTTCCCCCTGCTGTCACCGAAAGGACCACACGAGATCCCCGAGAGGACCACAAGAGGTTCAGAGTATCGCAGGGCTTGAGCCTGTATTCTCGGTGGGTCTCAGAAGCGGGATTGCGTGACACCGTGGTTTTCGTTGCACCAGTTTAATCTAGAGTTGGACTTTCTCACCAGAAAACCTCGATGTGTTTTGGATATCAGTATATACCCGCTGGGTGAAAGGTGGTTGCCCATCCAGCCTAGAGTTGGACTTTCTCACCGGAAAACCTCGACGTGTTTTGGGATACCCTTGTATCCCCGCCGGGTGAGAGGTGGTTGCCCATCCAGTCCAGCGTTGGACTTTCTCATCGGAAAACCTCAGCGTGATTAGGATACACATACATCCCTGCTGGGTGAGAAGTGGCTGGCTATCTAGACTGCCCTGGTCCAGTGTCTCCGACTTCAGTATTTTGTGGTCGTGGCTGCTACCCTTCCTAGTTGTGACCAGGACGGAGCTTTTGTCCAGTAGGACGAATCTTCACCACTAGTGACTTTTCCCTTGGGTTGAGCCGGTTTAGGCATATTATCCCAGTATGTGCTTGTTTAGGACATGATCGACCTCTAGATCGGAGGACCCGTGACATGAATAGCCATCAAGTTTCACTCTCTGGTTTAAGCCAGTTTAGGCATATTTCACTAGTATGGGTGTATATCGACTCTAGAGCAGCAGAGGTGCCGTGGTATGAGTAGCCCTCGCCGCGTTACTACTTGACATACCGATTAAGCTTCGCTTTATCCTTTCCATCGCCTTCACTTTGGCGCCGCATTTTCTTCATAGGCCAGGAGTAGTTTCACTCCTCGCGCAGCATCCGAAGAATCTCGCCAGCAGTGTCTTAACCCCTGGGTTAAGCCGGTTCAGGCAATTCGCCGGGTATGAATGCACATAGGACGTGGCCGACCTCCAGAGCAGAGATACCGTAATTTGAGCAGTCCTGACCTCGAGACTTCTGATTACTTCACTTAATCCTTTCTTTCACCTTTTACACAGTGGCGCCATGCGGCAACCCCATTCGCACCTTTCTTCACTGGCCAGGAGGAGCCCCACTCCAAGCACGGCAGCTGAAGAATCCCGCCAGCAGCGGTAGAAACATGACTCTCATCTACCTGAAACGTCTGGTTTTCAAGCGCCAGATATTCGTCTTCGCCCCTTCTCCTGTCAGTTTGAGCAGTTCTGTCACGAGACGGCCAGGAGCTGGACTTGACTGTCAGAGGCTATTTGAGACGCACGCCTTGGAGACATTTCATTGGAATGAGAGCATATCCCCCACCCCATCTCCGACTATAACAGTCCTTAGAATCTGTTACTTTTTATCTTTCATTGTCGTGTTATAGGATCTCTTCCCTGTCTGTAAGTTCTTCTCAGGATCCTTTTCTAAAATGGTTATATTTGAAAACACGGCCACGAAATCACAAATAACGAGTTCTAACAAATCACAACATTCTCACAGACAATTATTTTACAGCAAATACAGGCAAGAATTTAAGGCACGTGTAGGAAACAAGGAAACCAAAGTTTGAGAAGCCCTGGTGTAGAGGTTAGTTTACATCGTAACATCCTTTTAGAATATAACCTTCTTTGCCAAAGTCATTTTGTTTTTCCTCCTAATTATTTTACATTAATCCATCCCTTCTTTTTATATGATCCTTTTATTTTGCCATCACTGCTTTTTTTGTTTTTTCATTTTATTTTATATAAAACAGGCACCCGCTGATGTTAATTAAAAGGCAAAAAGAAAAAAACATCTTTTTCTGCTCTCAGCAATGTTTATTAACTCTCCCAAGCTCCTTAAAACATTCGAGAAACCTGTAGGGGATCTAATCTGTTCGCAATATGTCGGATTATAACAAATTATGGACTCCTGCGTCTAACGTTGACGTTTAAATGGGCGTTCATTTATTAGCAACGCCGGGGACAAACATGGGCGGAGAGCTGGGCAGGTCTTCCTCAGCGTAGGCGACTCATCAGCTTTAAGTCCAAGTCCCCTGTCAGCTGTGACGCCGCTGGTTCTCGTGTTCTCTGATGTTTTAGTTCAAGGACGTCTAGATTGTTTCAGATTGTAGTTTCCGAACTCTTCCACCACTGAATTAACTTCTGTTCTCTCTCAGAACACTTTTTGACGAGGAATCTTGGCAGAGAGAAGCTAGAAAGACTTTACTCTATATTTTGAAAACATGGGTTGGATTAGAAATGTGTTACTTTTTAGCTTTATTCAGACTTTGCCTACATACTTCTCAGAGCACTGATTTGCGATAGCTGTGCAAGATCTACCAACCCTGCCAGTGCTGTTTTGGACCGAAAGAGTTAAATGTGCCTATCTCTCGATGTCCCTTCCGATAGGTGTAGAATATCATGTCCCTCCATAACCCACTATACCTTGTGCATCTCAGCAGGTTTGTCATTGGGCATTTCCCGTGCTAGGGTGCTAAATCATCAAACATCTTTTCTCTCTGTCTACCTCTGACTCTTCTACCTTCGATCTTCCCTGTTGCCACTGGGTGCTCTAGCCCGCTTCTCCCCCCAAACATGTCCCACAAACTTAGATTGCTGTTTCATTTTCCTCCTTTCTTGTGCCTCTTTCAGAACGTTCTTCGTTCGATTTTCTCGCTTTCCATGGCGCCTTCAGCATTCTTCTTAAGAACCAAATTTAAGCTGATTCCAGCCTTCTCTGTATCTCTGTACTGACAGTCTAGGCTTCGCATCCATAGAACAAGATTGGTTCGACGTGCAGAAAGGTAGACAAAAGCGACATTGAAAAGCCCACCAGTTTTCTGAGGAAGGTTGTTACTAAAATCTCGCACCTGAAAGAATAACCAAATTATCATTAGTAAGCAAATCAAAGAAAACTAGAGATTAAGTCATTAATTTTTTGTTTCGTTAGTATTTATTAGCTTCCTTTACATATTCTGCTGGATCTTTTCATTGCCGATATGTGTCTGCTTGTACCAATGACATGAATATTTCAACATCAAAGTGCTAAGGAAAAAAAAGTGCCCTATCATACCATTGGGTACTGGATTATGAACAGTGGAATATGTGTCAAACGAGTGATATAAGGAAGGAGAGACATAACGAAAGTGTGACAGCTAGATATCCTTATTAAAATTATTTCAAAGTGAAAAGAACACTTTCTACCTTTTGATATCTGCTGTAACATTCTGTGTTACAAGTACTTCAGTTTCAGTGATTGTGGTTGTATAAATAAGTCATATCCAGATTTTGTGCTGATTTTGTCATATCCAGTGACTGTACTGTATAAAGACGCCATATCCAGCGATTGTGCTGTATAAAGACGTTATATCCGGCGAATGTGCTGTATAAAGACGTTATATCCGGCGAATGTACTGTATAAAGACGTCATGTCCAGCGATTGTGCTGTATAAAGACGTCATATATACAGCGATTGTGCTGTATAAAGACGTCATATCTAGTGTGCTGTATAAAGACGTCATATCTAGTGTGCTATATAAAGACATCATATCCAGTGATTATAGTATATAAAGACGTCATATTCAGTGACTGTGCTGTATAAAGACATCATATCCAGTGATTGTGCTGTATAAAGACGTTATGTCCAATGATTGTACTCTATGTAAACGTCATATCCAGTGATTGTGCTGTATAAAGGCTTTAGGCTCAATGATTGTGTTGGACAAAGGCGTCAATTCCAACAAAATATGTAATCTGAAGCCTATGATTCACTGTTTGCTTTGTGTAAAGGCATCAAATCAAATACGTTTCTTGTGTAAATTCATCACATCAAATATGTATATTGTGTAAAGGATAAAATAAAATATGTGTATTGTGTAAAGACATCATGTCCAGTAATTCTGTTGTACAGACACAGTAGATGAAGTCAGTCTGTTGTGTATACGCGTCATGTAAAGATGTTCTGGATAAAGACAACAGGCTAAAGCTGGCCATGTAAAGATGTTCTGGATAAAGACAACAGGCTAAAGCTGGCCATGTAAAGATGTTCTGGATAAAGACAACAGGCTAAAGCTGGCCATGTAAAGATGTTCTGGATAAAGACAACAGGCTAAAGCTGGCCATGTAAAGATGTTCTGGGTAAAGACAACAGGCTAAAGCTGGCCACGTAAAGATGTTCTGGATAAAGACAACAAGCTAAAGCTGACGGAAGTTCTCCATAATTTGAAAATTAAGCTCCAGAAACAGGCTTTTGTGGCACTTCGATAGTCTACATGCTCTGCTTCGGAGATTAAGCTCATAGAACTTGCTGAAGTCGATGTAATCCTGCTTTCTGCTTAATCCTGATCATTATCTACGAATAAATCATTACTGCATGCATAATCTTTGTCAGAGAAGTCTTGTACTGAAACCGAAGGACAAAACAAATATGAAATTATCCAAAATGTAAATTCTGTCAATAGAGTCCAACAAAAAGTGCTGAAAATTTCAGGTTTGTGTACTCACCGTGTCTTCAGTCATAAATGTGAGCATCTGTCTTTAGTGACAGTGGTCTGTGGTTTGATTCCAGGTTTAGGGCACCATTGTTTGTCAACCCCAGCTGCGTTTTGACCCTCATGGAGCTACTGATGCAACGATATTCCACGGATGATCATATAGAGCACATATGGGCAAAAACTGGCCCGCGGGCCACATCTGGTCATTGGCAACACTTCTGTAGCCCGCAGTCAGCCTAGACAATTTCCTTAAAAACTATATTTCGACTGAAATGTTAACAATACTGAATTTACATTGTAGAGTTACAATAGCCTACCTTGATAACTACTTAACAATGCAAAAAAAAAAAAAACAGTCTTTTATGACCCGGCGAACAACAACAACAACAAATGATTCCCCATGCCTGCTTCAGAGTTTGACTACAATCATCCTCTGGTGGGCTCGGGGACATATCAAGGGGCATATTCTCATTTAATGCCATATCCCATTCAGAGCTTGGACCAGGTCAAGGGAAGTAAGGACGCTAAATACGGGCCTCTGATTCAGGAAAGTTGAAACATTGCTCATTCTGAAAACTCGTTTAATCATAATCCCAAAGAAGATGATAGCAATAAACAAGGCAAGGCAGAGCTTCTGGTTGGCAGATCTATGCGCCCATTTTTGTTCCTTCATAAAATGCAGACAGACTAAAAATAGCACCCTTCACTTCCTTGCCGTATCTGGACTCGATTCCCGCCTTTTTTTTTAAACAGCCATGCTCGTTTTATTCTGCATGCCCCCCCCCCCCACTCATTTTATTATTTTTAATTCACAGCTTCATTTTCGAGGTCTTGACGACATACTATAAATATTTATCACTTCTCATCTCGCTGACCTTTCCGTTTATATCGCTTCTTAAAAGTTGCCTGTTTTCTGTTTTTGTTTAAATATTTGCTATTACTGGCTAGTTGTCACGAGAAATGTGATCTGTTTAGACATAAAACGTCATAAAAAAACTAACAACATCTTGGGAATGTAAACGGGGGCTTTCGTTGTTTTGCTATCATTTGCCATTCTATAGTTGTTGTCATGAAGGTGAGGTGGGTGTTGAAGTAGGAGGATGATCTGGTTATTTCTGGATAGAGGTGGTTATATTTAGGCCGAGATACGGTAGTGGGAGGTATAATGTTCTATGCCGTAATACATATGTCATTCATGTGACATGTCCTTTCCAGAACACTGTCCTCCCTCACAGCCTCCCTGAATGCAATACGGTCTTGCGCAAGTTGATCGGAGTCCTAATGACACATTCCGTGATGTCCTTGAGTCCACCCGCGGCGAGGTCGCCCCTTTTTCTCTTTTGTCAGTCACTATGCCTTCTACCACCAACCTCTCCAAGTTATTGTGTCGCTTGATGTGCCCGAAGTATCTCAGCTTCCTCATTTTTATGGTTTTAACGGGCTAGTTTTCTACGACACATAATCCCATCAATATCTGATTATTTTTTTTTGGTTTCGTTTTATCCACTGATATTCTAAGATTTCATTTCAAATGTTGTTATTCTCGTTTCTAGTGATTTGTTAAATGTCCATGTTTCATACCCATATGCTGCCACTGGAAATATGTTTTCTTGTTGGTACCTTGCCACATGCTCTTCATCTGTGCTAGTTTCTGTGATACAACTGCAGTTCTTCATTTCATTTCTACTGCGCAGTCGCCGTTGATGGAGATGACCGAAGCTAGATATTCAAATTTATTTACGTTTTCAAGCTTTGGATGGTCCAGTGTAACTTTGGGTTAGGTTCTCTTTTTGTCAGTTATCATTACTTTGGTTTTGTTGGTGTTTAAAAAGAGGTTGTGAGCTTCGCTGTGTCTTTTGGTTGAGAGAATCAGCTGTTGCAGTCCTTCCGAGCTGTTGGATAGAAGGACAGTATTATCGGCATATATCTAATTTCTGGAATCTGGTGTCCCTCTCCCCACTGTTGAAAGAGTCAAATTTAGCTGTTTTCTGCTCATTCCTTACATTCCTCGTGATGTTTTAGGCGTAGATGTTAAACAGGTACGGAGAAACAGGTATGGAGAAACAGGTATGGAGTGGGTAGCGGGAAAGTGTGAACGGCCAATTCGAAGCTCATTGGTTGTATGACGAGGGCAGAGCATGGCCGGTCACGAAATTCCGGGGGTGGAAGGACCATATATATAGCGAGGAAAAGCGTGCTAAAAAGGGGAGACAATCTAGAGGAAAGATGACGGGGCTGAGTCGTTCGTCTGTTCTTATGATTCTCGTCTATGCTTAGTCCCAGCCGACCTCACTATGTGATTCTATGTACTGTGGTTTATATGATGTGTCGTGAAATTATACTGTGCTGTTGGATTATCGTTACTGTCTTCGTACGTGAAGATTTCGCTGATTCTGTTGAGTCTTGAATCGGTGTAGCATTTCAATCCATTAGCACATGGAGATTTGTGTAGTATGGGAAGGTGGGGTTCGTGGCAGCAGAGGCTGAAATGTGTTACCAGTGCATCGGCACAATATTGAGAAAAATGTATAATTGCTTAGTAGGGCCAGAGGAGTCCAGGCGAATCTGGTCCACTGATTTAGTTGTTACTTAGTTAGAGATAATACATTGTATTTATGTCATGATGATACGTGTTTATGTCCTATATATGTAATGTCTGTGGTGGCGTCTACATATATGTAGAGAGTGTTAATAAATGGATGTAAATTGATGGCTGACTTGGTGTTATGTAATTCATGTTGATGTGATGTATGAATGTGTGTAAGATGCTCAAATGACTGGCTTGCAGTATCCTTGGAGGGGAGAATCTGGCCTGGTGGTGATGGGGGTCGCGAGATCTTGGCCACGCAGTACGATAGTACCTGCATGAAACAGATGGGTTCATCTAGTTCTTCCCAGTCTATCCATAAAATGCAGATTTAGCGCCAGCTATGTTTACAATAAATAGGATAATCCCTATCAATTAAGACGCTTCTTCCCCTCCGCTAGTCTACGGGACACCCTTAGACACTGTGGAGTACCCGTTTAGTTACCCCCTCCCCGATCAGGGTTACGTGAAGCCATGGGGGGGGGCGGGTGGTGAAAGGAGCAGTGGGAGCAGCCAGCAGGTATTGAGGGTAATGGTCCATACTCTACAATGGTAGACAGGGGATCTCAGCTGTGGAGACAACGGCTACGATCACCTACTTTTAACAGTCACTGTCATGAAGGAAAAGAATGGCAAGCTACCTTTCTTACACTCCCAAGAAACCTAACATTGGCAGTCTGAAGAAAGTACAAAGATCTCGCGGCGGGTGCCACCAGGCCAGGCAGATCATTTGCAAGAACTGGAGAAGAGGATGAAGTCAGCGCCAGTACTGGTAAACGAGATGATGATGGAAAACCTGACTGTAATATCAAGGAAACTCTGCCAACAGCTAAAGGTAAAGGTACCGTTTCCAAGCTATTAAAGCAAGTTGGGGTATACGGTGAAGATACGATGTTAGGCACGTATTTTCCATGACCTTCGGCGCATGAAAGTGTGATGTGGTCATTACCACGTCTGGCCGCTTTACCTTCCCAGATTTCTCTCAACAGACTAAAGAAAACACTAAAAATAGATAGGTAAAGTGTAAAGAATTTATATCAAGCAAACATCTGACAGTGAAAAAAGGAGATGGACGGGTTAAACATCGACATCCTATGCATATCAGAGCACAGATGGGCAGGGCAGGGACACATATAAGTCTATATTTATTCAGGCACAGACAGAGGAGGCCAGAGTAGGGACAGATTCTACCTATCCAGTACAGTGACAGCCTCCCTACTAGGCTACAAGCCAAGAAATGACCACATACTCACAATCCGACTGAGAGGTAGAACAAGAAATATAACACTTATTCAGGTGTATGCGCCTGCAGTAGGCTCTGACGAAAGAGAATGCGAAGAGTTCTATGACAGCCTACAACAGCCTCTGACAAAACAGAATGTAAAGAGTTCTATGACAGCCAACAGCACCCTCTGACAAAACAGAATGTAAAGAGTTCTATGACAGCCAGCAGCACCCTCTGACAAAACAGAATGTAAAGAGTTCTATGACAGCCGACAGCACCCTCTGACAAAACAGAATGTAAAGAGTTCTATGACAGCCAGCAGCACCCTCTGACAAAACAGAATGTAAAGAGTTCTATGACAGCCAACACCAGCCTCTGACGAAACAAAATGTAAAGAGTTCTATGACAGCCAACAGCAGCCTATGACAAAACAGAATGTAAAGAGTTCTATGACAGCCTACAGCAGACCCTGGAAAGAACTGACAAACAAGACATTAAGATAATAATGGGAGATTTTAATTGCTAAAGTTGGAGACGAAAGTCTCGATCACGAAATTAAAGTAGGAGAACTCAATGCTATGGACCAGAGAAATAATTATTTGTATAAATAAAAAAAAACACTTTTTAAAATGATGACGACGAAGAAATCAATAGCGATGATGAGAAAGGGAAATGTGTGTCGGGGTAACGATATCTCAAACACATAAGAATCAACTGAGATTTTAATGAAGTGATAGCGCCATGTGAGACATTAGTGAAGATACTGCCATGTGAGACATTAATGAAGATGGTACCTTGTGAGAAAATAATAGCGCAGTGTGATAAACTAATGAAGGCAGCACCACGTGAGAAAGTAATAAAATAGCACACTTAAAGAAATTAATAAAATAGCACAATTTGAGAAAATAATCAAAATAGCACAGTGTTAGAAAAGAAAAATGAAGATAGCAGCATGCTAGAAATTAACGAAAATTGCACCGTGTGAGAGATTTACGAAAGTGAGTAGCACAGTGTTGAGAAATTACCGAGCACGGAGAAATCAATGAAAATCTTTGCGAGAAATTGACTAAGATAACATCGAGTGGGAAATTACTGAAGATAGCATCATATGAGAAATTAATGAAGCCAGCACCTCGTATGACACTGGTGAAGATAGGCACCGTGCGAGAAATTAAACTAAGATAGCACCGTGTGAGAAATTAAACTAAGATAGCACCGTGTGAGAAATTAAACTAAGATAGCACCGTGTGAGAAATTAAACTAAGATAGCACCGTGTGAGAAATTAAACTAAGATAGCACCGTGTGAGAAATTAAACTAAGATAGCACCGTGTGAGAAATTAAACTAAGATAGCACCGTGTGAGAAATTAAAATAAGATAGCACCGTGTGAGAAATTAAACTAAGATAGCACCGTGTGAGAAATTAAACTAAGATAGCACCGTGTGAGAAATTAAACTAAGATAGCACCATGTGAGAAAACAGAAGGTAGCACTGTGCTATGTCGCACTGCAGTAGGCTTGCTCGAGGGCATGACTGTCGACGCCTGTTAGCGAAGCTCATTTAAGAATCAAAACGAGACACGATCAATGAACTTGGACGATCTGGTCGGTCCCTCTACCCTCTGTATTATCAATGGTGCTGGAAAATGTCCAGTATGGATATAATGATCTACAGGCGACGAAGGTTTCTCTGGTTTTCAGTGCTAGAACAAAAAAAAAATGTTAAAATGTTAAAAATTAACCTTCTGAAGCTAAGATTTCGCTTGGAGACTCTTCTCCTTCCATAAAAAATCCCCCCCCCCCCCCCGAGTACGAAATCGAACCAGGGACCTTCTGATCGGCAGGTAAGTGTACTAACCACTACACCACCACCTTGGCGACTGAAAATGTAGCTGTCGTGACCTACTCCCAATCCAACACAAAGCTGTGCCTCAACATCCTCATAGCATGGGCTATAAAGAACATCGGTTCTAGGGAGAGTGAAGTACAGAAAGAAGGAAAGAAAGAAAGAAAGAAAGTAAAAATGAAAGAAAGAAAGAAAGAAAGAATGAAAGAAAGAAAGTAAGAATGAAAGAAAGAAAGAAAGTAAGAATGAAAGAAAGAAAGAAAGAAAGTAAGAATGAAAGAAAGAAAGAAAGAAAGTAAGAATGAAAGAAAGAAAGAAAGAAAGAAAGAAAGAATGAAAGAAAGAAAGAAAGAAAGAACGAAAGAACGAAAGAAAGAAAGAATAAAGAAAGAAAGTAAGAATGAAAGAAATAAAGAAGGAGGTTGACAAATGAACATCTAAGGTAGCATAAGAAACTAAAGTTCTAAAATAAACCGTTGTTTGTAACGAGAAAGGTTACTTTGTCCTGTACGGTGTATTTCGTGGCAGCGGAAGGAAAGAATATTAATATTTAAAAAGGGGAAACACTCGCGAGGGAACATCTCATAGAAACAATGAATGCGGCTTGCTCTGCTCGGGTAACTTTTCCTTAATCTAATCCAGTGTTCCCCAACGTGACCGATAGCGCCCCCAGCGTGAGCGTTGGAAATGACGTAGTGGAAAAAGAAAAAGGGTCAGGTGGGAGGGGAGGGGGAATGGAAGGAAAAGGGCAGTAAAGGGGGGGGGGTGGAGGGAGGTGCAGAGGGAAAACGAAGCAGTAGACGAGGGGGCAGTAATACCTTCACGTCTTAGCATTTTTTTATAAATTTTTTTTATTGAGAAACTTGTGCCCCTACATGAAACTTCATCCATCACAGATGATTAAATAATGCAGGAGGTGAGTTATAAATGTACTTCATACTGTCAAATAAATTAGTTTGCTTGCTGACGTTTTCGGTTGCGTAATCCATATCCTAGTTCGATAGGTCATTGTACGAGTAGTGCATAAGAAGGGGTGGGATGGGGCTTGAGGATGAGGCCTTGGAGAGAAGGGGTCGGCAGCCCGAACAAGCATGGGAAACATTTAATATTTAAAAACGGGAAACACTGGCGAGGGAACATCTCATAGAAACAATGAATGCAGCTTGCCCTGGTCGGGTAACTTTTTTGCCGTGTGGGATATCATTCGTTGGGAGGTATTTATAATACTCCCTTGCTGCCTGTTACTTCAACTAAGCTGGCCATGTTCAGCATCGCTGTGTTTCTTTCATTAATATAATAAAATAATAATAATTATAATTCTTTCTTGTAATAATTATGTGTTCAGAAATTTTACATTTGTTTTCGTGATATTTGTGTCAAAATTATGCCTGGTGGTATTTTGTATCTAGTCAAATTTAGTAGCATTTTTCAATATACTTCCAGCTATGTGTATTATAGTCATGTCTAGATATATTTGTGGCTAGTTCTGTCTAATGATATTTGTGGTTAATTATGTCTACAGATCTGTGTGGCGGCCTGGTTAGCTGAGTGGTTAGGCGCTCGGTTTACTAATCCAGTGGTACCTGGTTCAAGTCCCAGCAGTTGGATCTTTTTCTGGTACACACCAAAAAGGCTCTGGGGTTCACCCAGCCTCTAAAAACGGGTACCAGAGAAATCTGGGAAGGTAAAGCGGCCAGGCGTGATACTGACCACATCATACGTTCATGTGCCGAAGGTCACGGAAAATACTGGCCAAACACCGTATTGCCTAATATGCCTTAATGGCGTGGAAACGGGAAATTTATCTTTTACCTTTTTTTTTTACAGCCTAGTGTTATTTTTTATTACTTCAGAATACAAGGAGGTGCTATAAAATATAACGGCTCTACCAATAAGGAAATGACCTAGGTACACGAAACCTGCATGTTATTGCACACATTCATCTTGAAATTCAACACGCCTGGCACATCATTTCTCAGGTTTCTTTAAACATTCCAAACATCTGTAATCTGGTCACTGAGATACTTCCCTGTTGCTGCTAGCATCTCCGAAATATTGGAAAATTTCCTCCCTTTATAATCCTATTTCTGAGGTTGGGAAACAGAAAATAGTCAGATTCCAGACCAAGGTCTGGTGAGTAGGGCGGGTGATCCATGTTTAAAAACCGAAAATTCTTCAAAACATCCAGTCTTGACAGCCGGCGATTTGTCCTGCAAAATAAAATAAAATAAAATAAAATAAAATAAAATAAAATAAAATAATAAGTTTCCGAATTTCCCTTTGACATTTTTTTTTCAATTCATCCTTTACTCGATTTAGCAAGTTAGAGTAGCACCCCTTGTATTAACGGCTTTTAACCTTTCAGAAAAGAGTCCATCATCAAATATCTCCCTTGCCCCCCTCCCAACCCCCGTCATACACACAAAGTGGTCTTATCATTTTTTACTGACTTTTGGCTCTTGAATTTCTTCAGCTACGGAAAACTGGTGTGCCGTCACTGCAAGGACTGTATTGGTCTGATTGTCACATTCATGTAACCAGGTTTCATCAACAGTGACGAGTCATTTCAACAGAACCTTCATCTTCTTCTTCTTCTTCTTCTGCTTCGTGCACATTTAGCGATAATGCGTGGTACCCTGATTTTTGCGGTGCGCCTTTTGCCTGGGTACCTCCGATTTCAGCACCTTTCCTTGCTGGGGCAGACTGTGGTGTAGGCTGGCCTGGTCAAGCCCCTTCTCCACATTGGGCCCAATGCCTTTGAGACAGTTCCACAGAGACAGTCCGACTTTGGGATGAGGAATCCGATGAGTGTCTCAACGATATCCATTTCCCATCACCTATAGTCTGCTGCCTCTGTTTTGTTTACATCATTCTGATAGCCATTGTTGTAAAGACCCATAGGCTTGTCACGTCCTGGATTCACTGGATTTCACAGCAGACTTCCCTCATCCTTGTCGGTGATCTCCGTGTCCCCATCCTTCCACCAACCTGACATTACATTTTACAAAAAAATAACAATTACAACTGGTGTTGATTACTACAGGTTTCTGGGCCACAGAAGCAGGTCGAGTTTTTAAGCAATCATGTCTGTGTTCCTTGTCTCACAAAGACTATGTTAAGATAAGTGTGTTCTTAACACAGTTGCTCCCAAAGGGGGTCAACAGAACCTGATACAGTAAAGCCTCAGGTCGAGGATAAGACAGAAGTTCACCGATCATGCGCAGAAATTTTCATTTCATTTTTACCTGAAGCGTGTACGTTCATTGAAAACATTGGCACCGTTCGTTTTATAAATACAGATGAATCCATATATACAGTATATATATATATATATATATATATATATATATATATATATATATATATATACACACAATATATGTGTTTAATCATTATATATCTTTGAACATCAAAGGGTGATTCATTGCATGAAATTGGGTTTTGTGTTCATCTTATTAAGAGGTATGCTGTATCAAGATTCAGTGTCTGAGCCCTTCTGCGGTAAACGTTAATGAAACGAGAAGAAAACGTGAAAATTAGTTCAAAATTGTCCAAAATGATGACAAAGAATAAATGAATTAAAATATTGGTTTTAGTCGAATTTGTTAGCGTTCTCAAATAGAATTTTAATATCACATATCCCACGGGGTTTGGAAACTAAATTATAGGGATACGGGGCTAGTTTTCTGAATAATTTCGACGTCTGCACAACTGCTACAATAGAATTTTCTTCCTAGAAATGTCAGCTGTTCTGTTTCTAGCTTTCCGTGTGAAATATAATTTTCTTCCTTGAAATATCAGCTATTCTGTTTCTAGCTATCCATGTGTAATAGAATTTTCTTCCTGGAAATGTCAGCTGCTCTGTTTCTATGTAAACTACTGACATTTAAAAAATAAACTGGTGCTAAAGAGAACTGGTGCTAAAGAGAACTGGTGCTAAAGAGCACTAGTGCTAAAGAGAACTGGTGCTTGTGATAATGGTTCCGACAGTCTGGCAAACAGCGATGTGGGAACATGTTGCTCAATCCATTGGACGTTGGTGGGGGGGGGTCAGTAGCTATGAAAAGGTTGAGAAGCACCTGCTTCAGCGCACTGTAGTATCAGCAACTGTGTTGATAACCAAGAGCGAAAGAGAGCTTCAACTGTTACTCAACATAGTTGTCAAGGAAAGTGAGAAAAAAGGGATTTTTTTTTAGCATAAAGAAGACGTTATATGATGGCCATTTCAAAAGCCAGCAGGAACACTATACAAATAAATGGTGCGAATTTAAACCAAGATGACAGTTTTTAAGTTCTTTGGCACCTTAACAAGATCAGAAGGAAGGTGTATCACTGCAGTGAAAAGCAGAACTGCACAAGCCAACACCTCCTTTCAAAAGTTGAAATCCGTACTTTGCAGAAAGTGACTATCTATGAAAGTCAAGAAAAGAGTCCTACTATGGATGCGAAGATTTGACTGTCAGTAAAGAGATACAGAGAAGGCTGGAGACAGCTGAAATGTTGTTCTTAAGAAGAATGCTGAAGGTACCTTGGATGGCGAGAAAATCGAACAAAGAAGTTCTGAAGAGGCACAAGAAACAAGGAAAATTATAACGAAGATCAGGAATTGACAATCTAAGTTTATGGGCCATGTTTGGAGGAGGGGCGGGCTAGAGCACCCAATGGCAACAGGGAAGATCGAAGGTAGAAGAGGCAGAGGGTAGACAAAGAGGAAAGATGTTTGATGGTTTAATATCCTGGCACTGGAGATGCTCAGGGACAAGGCTGTTAAGACGCACAAGGGATCGAAGGTTGTGGAAGGACATGATATGCTTTGCCTGTCCACAGGGAACTTGGGAGAGAGAGGGTGGAGAGAGATGGAGGGAGGGAGAGAGAGAGTATGGTTTTGTAAGGGATAGAAAGTACAGCAGTTAAGAAGCCGTGCCTTCCGTCGGATCATACAGTGCCGTCTTAAAGCAAGGACACAATGGCCAGTTTGTAACAGAATGTTATTCTGTACAGATTGTTGTGAGAAACCCTGTTGTTGTGGTGAAATAGACCACAGCTCATTATGTTTATGTGAACCACGGTGAAAGTATCACGTGTTTCCATGGCACAACTGAGTCACGTGAATTAGGTTAGGCGGGATGTGTGAACGAGTAGAGAGGGGAGTTTTGTGTCAGAATGTTGTAGTGATAGGTCGTGATGTTCAATTCTAGTAGGAATGTAGTTATTTTTTAGTTCAGTATGTAAGTTAGTTGGATAGTCCTTGTTAGGAATATGTGTGTAGTTGATGTATTGTTCTTTTTGGATAAAGGTCATAGTAGCATGTAGACTGTGTGTTGATTGTCCCGTTATGGACAAGATTTGAATGTCTGACTTAAGTCCCATGGCGATGTTAGTCGCCCGGACCTATTTTCTTGTAATCATATGTATTATTCTCATCAAGTTTACACTTCACATCAGTGCAACACACATCTAACAAATGGGCTTTCATCATTAAACATTTTTTAAAATTGTGTCTGATGGATCCTGTGTCAACTGTGGTGTAGAGTTTGTTGATTTACATGTAACTGGTCATGTCGTGTATTGATGAGTAGTTGAGTTATTGTTACCTGGGTTGTCTTGTTAAACAGTGTGTATATCAACGTAACGTCTGTTGAGTCTCTGAGCCTAATGCTCACGTAAATGTAAATGTAATAGTACACAGTACACGAAGGAAGAATCTTGTAATAGTGTTATCGAGTCACTATTTTAGTAGTGCAGTGATACTACTTTAGTGGTGCCGTGACACTGTTTTAAGTTGTCCAGGGGCTTCACAAGTCAAATAGTGTCAGTGTAACTCTTCTTTGTTATATAATGACCAGTTGTCCAGGGGCTTCACAAGTCAAATAGTGTCAGTGTAACTCTTCTTTGTTATATAATGACCAGTTTAAGTAAGGCGGGAAAACAGTTAGTCATTACATCAAACCATGGCTACATCCTTTCATGGCTACATCGAACCATGGCTACATCAGATCATGGCTACATCAAACCATGGCTACCTTCAGTACCGTCTTAACATATGATCACACCATGGTAAATTTATCATCCACTTATTAATGTTGATTATCAGTTTCAATTCACTCATTAAAAAAAAACGGGAAATAAGGGACTAAAATTAAGTCAGGAAAAGAGCCTTCCAGATAAGAACTAACACTGTATACACACTGAACTCAGCTGAACGTTGAACGGCTGAACTCAACTGAATGTTGAGCGATTGAACTCAAATTCCGTGAAAGAAGGTGTAAGGGTCCCAGAGCATTGCTCTGTCTGGAGCCTACAGTGCTGTTAAGAGCCTATGTTTGTGTTGTGTATTGTTTCCATGGCTGGCCAATGTACAAAGAGTAACTGCAAGGTATAGTGTTCTTGTTTTGATGAGATACTGATTATCTGAATATTCGCAGACAGCCTCTCATGAGATTTTTGTTTTCCCGCTGTCTGACATTTCATCATCATGTGGGGCACGGCCGGACGCGCCGTTCATGAAGGACATCATCGAGGGTGGGGGGGGGGGGGGGGGGGAGAGTTTTGTATCCATGTCACGTCGATGGCTACCAAACAAGGGGGTCTGCACTACAAGTGCCAGCCTGTTTCTGGATCTTCTGGTAACAAACGAAGATCCTGATTGCTTCCACGCGCGTCTTTCCACTTCTCATTCTATATACAAAGTGTTCTGGGATGAAGACAGTTTGACAAGCTGTCTTTCTTTTCTACTTACTGTTTTTTCCTTTACATGCATTGTTCCTAACGAAGGCTTATTTTGGCTGAAATATTGATTCTTTCTTCCTAATTGCTCAGTATATTCTGCAACAAGTTTTTAGAGAGGAAAAAAAAGACTTTTGTGTAAGATTTACGACAGTTTTGGAGTGATTTCTTACAGGTAAGCGTGGAAGGGATTTCATTGAGAGATAAGCAAGCAAAAAGAAAAAAGAGCAATTTATCTGGATTTTTTTTTTTTTGATAACTAAGAAAAAATTGTTTTACCTGAGTTAGATAAATAACAAAAAATAGAAATCACAGTCACACGCAGGTGTGCACATAAGTAGAAAAAAATGTAAGAGAGCAGAAAAGGTAGAAAATGTAAGAGAGGATAAAAGGTATAAAATGAAAGAGAGGAGGTGAAGGTAAAAAAAAATGAAAGAGAGGAGAGGGAAGTAGAAAAAAATGAAAGAGAGGAGACGAAAGTAGAAAATAATGAAAGATAGGAGACCAAGTGAATAATAATGAAAGAGAGAAGACGAAAGTTGAAAGAGAAGAGACCAATTGAATAATAATGAAAGAGAGGAGACGAAGTTACATAACAATGAAAGAGAGGATAAGAAAGTAAGAAACAATGAAAGGGAGAGGAATAAAGCAGAAAATAATGAAAGGGAGGAGAATAAAAGAGACAATAATGAAAGAGAAGAGGCGAAAGTAGGAAAAAACCCAATGAAATAGAGAAGACATAAGTAGACAATAATGAAAAAGAGAAGACAAAAGTAGAAAATAATGAAATAGAGACGACAAAAGTAGAAAACAATGAAATAGAGAAGACGAAAGTAGAAAATAATGAAATAGAGAAGACAAGAGTAGAAAATAATGAAAGAAACAAGCTGAAAGGAGAAAAAACCAAATAAGAAGAGATGAAGTTACAAAATAATGATTTAAAGTAGAGGAAGGTAAAATATAATGAAAGCGAATTGATGAAGGCAGAAAATAATGAAAAATAAGAGACAAAGGTAGAAGGAAACTAGAAAAAAAGATAAAGGTAAAACAAAATGAAATAAAGAACATGGTGATAAAGAGAAAAAAAAGTAAGAGAAGAAATACAAATGGAAGTCAGTCAGTCAGTCATTTGCATGTCCCTCGTGGAACTTTACCTCCCTAACAGCTCTCCTGTAGGCCTCTCGGTTGTAAGCAAGATGCCCTGCTGCTGATGCATCCATTTGCAGATTATCAACGATGTCTCTCCAGCCATCTTAACTTTGGTCTTCCTCTCTTTCTTTTTCCCATTATGTATCCTTCCAATACGGTCTTGTCTAAATTATCATGACTACATCATGAAGACTTTGAAGACTGTCCTCTCTAAATTATCATGACGTTTAATGTGTCCAAAATATTTAAGTTTTCTCTGTTTAATCTTCTTTACTAGCCAGCCTTCTTCAGTATTAAGTTCTTGTAGTATGGGTATATAAAATTAAAAGAAAAAAACTTTTAACATATTCTCTTACAAATGGAAATAAGAGAAGATAAATCAGATAAAACAATTTGAAGCAGTCGCCTTGAAACACAGAAAAAAAAAGAAAATAAACTCCACAAACACCCACACGAAATAGATGAACAATAAAAAATGGGAAAATGATAGAGGAAGGGAAATAATCGTAATTATTTGAAGAAAAAAAAAGAAGATGGAATTTATTAGTGAGAAGGGAGACAAGCCTTCCCCTTTACAAATCATGGCGTCACTGAGTGCCACAGAATGTACGGCGTTTTTTCACTGAAAGTGCGAAACATAAGCCAGAAAAGAGAGTCCTCATCAGAAGGGAAAAAAAGGATGTAAAGAGGAGTGACGAATTACACTAGTAAATTGCCTGTAAGTCGAGTCCAGAACTCAGATGATGCTAAGCAAGACCCGCGGCTGCATTATAAGAGGATCAAATATTGCACCAGAAGTCAGTGAATGCGTACACATACATAACCCCCTCTCCTCTCTGGATAAATTCGACATAACTGATATTACAGGGCAGCTACAAATTATACGTCGATGGAAAAAAAGAATGCTCAATGCTTATCAGAAGGTATACGGTAGACAGAAAACCGGTTTCTTGCCATGAGTCCTACATTACAAGGTCTCAAAGGTCTGGGCTATGAAGGACTGATGCCACTTTACTTCTTAAGGACATCATCGAGCAATGACATTGCTGTCTGAGGCAAACACAGACACGATCAATGACCAGATTATAACAAAGTAGGTTGTGATTTATATTTTAATGACTGATAGTAGAAGTATTCTTTGATCAACACACCAGGAATGGCCTCACAGATACTTCGAGTTTCAATAAATCAAGTCTCTGAACAAGTTACAGATTCCATTTAATTCGGTCTAATAATAGTTCACAGAAGAAGGAATGAGCGAATGGTTCCAGATTGAAAGAGGCGTGAAACAAGGATGTGTATTATCTTCCTTGCTTTTTGGAATTGCCATAGACTTCGTAATGAAAAAATGCTGCACAGGTAACACAGGTATTGACTGGGTACATGAGACCCAACTAGAAGACTCTTCTTATCAGTGACAATGTGAACTCGATGCAAGAAAAAAACAGATACCCTGTCTTCACTGGCTAGCAAAATAGGACTTGAAATTAACAAGGATAAAGCAAAAATAATGAAACTTCCAATTAATCAAAAAGGAAAACTATACTTAGAATGGATAGCTGCTGAAAAAGTCAATCAATCTGCATACCTTTTTAGCTAAATGGACCAGGATAGTGACAGCAGAAAGGAAGTTAGTATTAGAATTGCAAAAGCAGCATCGGTCTTCAAGAATCTTTAGAACATATGGCACTCAAAAGTTATAAGCACAAAAACCAAATCAAGATTATTAAGTTCAAATATCCACCTTCATTTATGCATGTGCAAGCTGGAAAACAACTAAAGAATAGACAAGAAACTAGACTCTTTTGAAAACAAATGCCTAAGGAAAATACTCGGTACAAAGTGGAATTATTTGAAGAAAAAAAAAAGAAGATGGAATTTATTAGTGAGAAGGGAGACAAGCCTTCCCCTTTACAAATCATGGCGTCACTGAGTGCCACAGAATGTACGGCGTTTTTTCACTGAAAGTGCGAAACATAAGCCAGAAAAGAGAGTCCTCATCAGAAGGGAAAAAAAGGATGTAAAGAGGAGTGACGAATTACACTAGTAAATTGCCTGTAAGTCGAGTCCAGAACTCAGATGATGCTAAGCAAGACCCGCGGCTGCATTATAAGAGGATCAAATATTGCACCAGAAGTCAGTGAATGCGTACACATACATAACCCCCTCTCCTCTCTGGATAAATTCGACATAACTGATATTACAGGGCAGCTACAAATTACGTCGATGGAAAAAAGAATGCTCAATGCTTATCAGAAGGTATACGGTAGACAGAAAACCGGTTTCTTGCCATGAGTCCTACATTACAAGGTCTCAAAGGTCTGGGCTATGAAGGACTGATGCCACTTTACTTCTTAAGGACATCATCGAGCAATGACATTGCTGTCTGAGGCAAACACAGACACGATCAATGACCAGATTATAACAAAGTAGGTTGTGATTTATATTTTAATGACTGATAGTAGAAGTATTCTTTGATCAACACACCAGGAATGGCCTCACAGATACTTCGAGTTTCAATAAATCAAGTCTCTGAACAAGTTACAGATTCCATTTAATTCGGTCTAATAATAGTTCACAGAAGAAGGAATGAGCGAATGGTTCCAGATTGAAAGAGGCGTGAAACAAGGATGTGTATTATCTTCCTTGCTTTTTGGAATTGCCATAGACTTCGTAATGAAAAAATGCTGCACAGGTAACACAGGTATTGACTGGGTACATGAGACCCAACTAGAAGACTCTTCTTATCAGTGACAATGTGAACTCGATGCAAGAAAAAAACAGATACCCTGTCTTCACTGGCTAGCAAAATAGGACTTGAAATTAACAAGGATAAAGCAAAAATAATGAAACTTCCAATTAATCAAAAAGGAAAACTATACTTAGAATGGATAGCTGTTGAAAAAGTCAATCAATCTGCATACCTTTTTAGCTAAATGGACCAGGATGGTGACAGCAGAAAGGAAGTTAGTATTAGAATTGCAAAAGCAGCATCGGTCTTCAAGAATCTTTAGAACATATGGCACTCAAAAGTTATAAGCACAAAAACCAAATTAAGATTATTAAGCTCAAATATCCACCTTCATTTATGCATGTGCAAGCTGGAAAACAACTAAAGAAATAGACAAGAAACTAGACTCTTTTGAAAACAAATGCCTAAGGAAAATACTCGGTACAAAGTGGAATAAATTCAAGAACAACGCAGAAATAAGACAGATGAGTGAACACCAATCTGTCTCATGGGTGATCAGGAAAAGGAGATGGACATATGTCGGTCATGTGACGAAAAGAAACAGTCAGAGAATCCCAAAACCAACTATCAAGTGGAACACAACAGACCGAAGAAAAAGAGGTCGACCACGTGAAACTCTAAAGAGGACATTGTTAAGAGAAGCCAGTTTAACAGGCATAAAATCCCTTGATGAGGTTGAAAAGCTCGCTGAAAACAGGAAAACTTAGCGAACTAACTTGCGAGCCCTGTGTGACGTTTAACGACGCTGGAAGGATGTAAGATGTAAGATAAGATTAATGGTTTAGGTACAATAGTTGGCAACATCACTTCGACTAATAAATACATCTCTCTGGTTCATCATGGAATCATCTAAACAATGTTTCACAACATCAAACGTTGCCATATTCTGCATGCAGCATTTCAGCACTGTTCTTCTACTAGTTTCCTGTTCTGATCTTCTACTTCCTGTCCTCCTGTTCTGGTCTTCTACTTATTGTCCTTCTGTTCTGATCTTCTACTTCCTGTCCTTCTGTTCTGATCTTCTACTTCCTGTCCTTCTGTTCTGATCTTCTACTTCCTGTCCTTCTGTTCTGATCTTCTACTTCCTGTCCTTCTGTTCTGATCTTCTACTTCCTGTCCTCCTGTTCTGGTCTTCTACTTATTGTCCTTCTGTTCTGATCTTCTACTTCCTGTCCTTCTGTTCTGATCTTCTACTTCCTGTCCTTCTGTTCTGATCTTCTACTTCCTGTCCTTCTGTTCTGATCTTCTACTTCCTGTCCTTCTGTTCTGATCTTCTACTTCCTGTCCTCCTGTTCTGGTCTTCTACTTATTGTCCTTCTGTTCTGATCTTCTACTTCCTGTCCTTCTGTTCTGATCTTCTACTTCCTGTCCTCCTGTCCTGATCTTCTACTTCCTGTCCTACTGTTCTGATCTTCTACTTCCTGTCCTTCTGTTCTGATCTTCTACTTATTGTCCTACTGTTCTGATCTTCTACTTCCTGTCCTACTGTTCTGATCTTCTACTTCCTGTCCTTCTGTTCTGATCTTCTACTTCCTGTCCAACTGTTCTGATCTTCTACTTCCTGTCCTTCTGTTCTGATCTTCTACTCCCTGTCCTCCTGTTCTGATCTTCTACTTCGTGTCCTCCTGTTCTGATCTTCTACTTCCTGTCCTCCTGTTCTGGTCTTCTACTTCCTGTCCTCCTGTCCTGATCTTCTACTTCCTGTCCTCCTGTCCTGATCTTCTACTTCCTGTCCTACTGTTCTGATCTTCTACTTCCTGTCCTTCTGTTCTGATCTTCTACTCCCTGTCCTCCTGTTATGATCTTCTACTTCGTGTCCTCCTGTTCTGATTTTCTGCTTCCTGACCTCCTGTTGCGGTCTTCTACTTCTCCTTGTGCGTCCTCCTTGTGTTTTCTGTGTCCCCTCTAAAACTGCCCGCCTGTCTTATATGTCGTAAATCAACTGTCCACACCTCTAGATCTTTCTGATTGGTCAGATGGTCAAGTCAGTCCACTGCCTTTTTTTTCCAAACCTGTATGCAAATAGCGTTCTAATATTGGCAAATAGGCCTCATGTATCAGTCCGTTGCGTCACATCCGTCTATACAAATGTCCAGTCAACTATCTGCTTCATGTCATAGATTTCAAGGATTACTCAGCACTGTACTTTTGTTGTGTCCTCGCTTTTCATTGTCTCTTGTCTCTTCTGTACTTTTGTCATATGAGTAAATCCTCTTTGTCCGTATTCATTGTCAGCGTCTTGTATTTCTAAGTATCTACTTCATTCTGTCCTAACAATACTAAGACGGTGAGAGTGTTTTTCTCGAATTGTCCATCGTTTCTGACCTACTTTCTAAGTAGCAGTAATAATAATAACTGTAATAAAATTGCTAAAATTGTAATAATAATAATAATATAATCATTACTTACAAGGCTATGCTACAATATTGGGCTAACACTAAAAACTGCAGCGTTTGAAGAACTGAATTATTTCTAAATGACAGAGAACTATTGTTGACATTCTTCTTCATCACCATCATCATCATCATCATCATCATCATCATCATCATCATCATCGTCATCGTCGTCGTCGTCGTCGTCGTCATCATCATCATCATTATCATCATCATTATCATCATCATCATAATCTCTTTTCTTCTTCTTCTTCTTCTTCTGATTATTATTATTGCTCACTCATTTAAGACAACAAATGGTTCTCCTCCGTGAACCCACCGTCAGCAGGAATTCCCTGTGGATGCTCCACAGTTTTCCACACCATGTTCCACCTTACATGTTGCCTGGGGGCACCTATTTTGACCCACTGTTGGTCACTTGAATATCCACAGCTGGCCATTCTGACTAAGAAGAGGTACTAAACAGGTTCAAACTATAAACCGTCATATGAGGTAAATACGTGCTAGACCTCATATATAGGTAAAACACACGGTGCATGTGATTATAATAAAGCTGGTTGCGTGATCCTGTTTATTCTGATAGGAATGCTCTGTTCCATTAGTTGTTATTGTATATCGGCAGGGTAGAAGGGTAATGATCTGACGTGCTGCATACACCGGGTACTACGCCATTCACCCGAACTGTTAACTCGTTCCACTGACCGCCTCTAGAGGGGCCCAAAGAGAAGATGACTCCCGGTGGTGACCCTGGTGTCTGAAGGACCGGTGTTTCTTTACTTGTCTGTTCACTTTAATATGATGGTGTTTCTTTACTTGTCTGTTCACTTTAATATGATGGTGTTTCTTTACTTGTCTGTTCACTTTAATATGATGGTGTTTCTTTACTTGTCTGTTCACTTTAATATGACGGTGTTTCTTTACTTGTATGTTCACTTTAATATGACGGTGTTTCTTTACTTGTCTGTTCACTTTAATATGACGGTGTTTCTTTACTTGTATGTTCACTTTAATATGACGGTGTTTGTTTACTTGTCTGTTCACTTTAATATGACGGTGTTTCGTTACTTGGCCATTGATTTCAATCTGACAGATTCTATAAGAAGCGAACGGGGCTGGCGCCTGATCAACACAGCACTGGGTCTGTTCTTCTATGTCTGTCCCCAGCTGTTATTTCCTCTTCGTTATCTTTAATGCGTTCATGTTTTTCACGTAGATTCCTCCAACGTCCACAGCTACACAACTTTATCTGATTACTTCATCTTGTGTTCCAGATCTCCAGGTTATTCTATGACAGTTGATGTATGAATCAGTTCACATATAAACGAGACTACTCTTACGTTAAGAAAATGGACACGTAAAAAAATGAAAAAAATAGCAATACACATATAATTGGACGTCGTCTGGACTTTCCTAGTTTAAGAACATACATAAAGAGTTATATCCAAGTGTTTTTTAAAGCCTGCTTTACACAAATGGACCGACATTGGACTGGTACAGAAAATCATGTCCAGATTGAAACAAGGACAACAGAGGAGATATACAAATTTAAGAAATCAAGGACTCTCCCAAGCCAACAACTGCAGGACAAGAGGCAGACAAGCATCATTGGAATGCACTTACAGGTGCCCAGAGACCGACATGTGTACTGGGAGTTCTTCATGATTATATCAAATGTTATGATTTCCATCCCTATAGATCATAATTTTGTGGAAAACATGACCGGTCCTTTTTTCTGTAAACACGTTTTGGCAACAACGCCCTGTTATCTTATCCTATAGCAGAAACAGAGAATTGGTAGTTTTGCTCTCTAGCCAACTATGTGTCTTCCTTCCTCATCTCTCATGTATGTCCCTTTTTGTTTCTTATTCACCTTTAAAACTTTTCAATAATATTAGACATTCAATACACGGAAATTGTACTTTCTTATTCTTTGCTTTTTTTCCTCAGATCTGTGTTATCAATTACGAAAATTATCGAAGAAGATATTAAGGTTCGAAGGTTTATGTATCAGTTTTCACCAATGATAAGTTATTGTCAATGATCAGTGGCCACCAGTGATCAGTCAGTTGCCACCAATGATTAGTTGCCATCAATGATTAGTTGCCACCAAAGATCTGTGTGTACGCCAGTTCGCGTCTTAAAATTTCACATTCTTTTTCTTTTATTTCTTGTTTCCTTAGATTATCTTTTGAAACTGCCTTCTTATTCGGAATGCTTTCAGACTAGGTACACTTTTATACAATTATGACGCTGATGATGACGATGATGATGATGATGATGATGATTCTCGTGATAGTAATGGCTAAAGCGGGCTGAATTGGTTAATGAGATTTCCTTGGGCTCGAAACATTTCCTAGTGTCTTCTCTTATGGCTTCACCATGTCCCAAATCTCCTTTAGCTTAGCCCCATCCCTTTCGACTGTCTGATGCCGCACAATCTGTTTCTGGAGCAATCTGTTTCTGAAGCAGTCTGTTTCTGGAGCAGTCTAAACAGAAACGAGGGAGATTTCTTTCAGTTGTCTAATGTGCTTGCTATTAGCATCGAATTCTACATGCGAGCATCGTAACACTATTTTCATTCATATTTTCTTTTCCCGTCCTTCTTTTGACGGGTTGCAACTACTGCTGTAGTATTTACCACGGAGGATACTGTAAATTTATACTTCTATTTTTTTTTACCACTGAGGATACTGTAAATTTCTACTTCTTTTTTTTTTACCACGGAGGATACTGTAAATTTATACTTCTATTTTTTTTACCACGGAGGATATTGTAAATTTATCCTTCTATTTAATTACCACGGAGGATACTGTAATTTATCCTGGTAAAAATTACTCGTTTACTAAATATCAGTTTATTGGTTAAGATACTGTATTTTTTGCATGTGGAGGCGGGGAGGGAGAGGACAGAGCCCAGAATTTGTAACAATTTTTTAACAGGATAAAAAAAACATGTTAGCGCACATCACGATTAGATGACGGGATAGTTGTTTGTGTGTGTGTGTGTGGGGGGGGGGCACCACGCATAAAGGGAGCTTTGTCCAGGTACTGTTGTCGCGGGCAGGGCACAATAAAGCGAGGCAGGGCTGTGTTTTCCACGCCATTTACTTTGAGACCTGGTTGATTGACTCATTCCGTAGTAAAACGTTTCGCGATATTTAATTTACATACAGGCTGTTCCAGCTGATGAAATGCCGGGGAAATAGTTTTATAGAAGATAAAAGGGAAACATAACGGGGGTCGCTGAGATGTTAGCAGACAAGCATCATTGGAATGCACTTACAGGTGCCCAGAGACCGACATATGTACTGGGAGTTCTTCATGATTATATCAAATATCATGATTTCCATCCCTATAGATCATGATTTTGTGGAGAACATGACCGGTTCTTTTTTCTGTAAACACGTTTTGGCAACAACGCCCTGTTATCTTATCCTATAGCAGAAACAGAGAATTGGTAGTTTTGCTCTCTAGCCAACTATGTGTCTTCCTTCCTCATCTCTCATGTATGTCCCTTTTTGTTTCTTATTCACCTTTAAAACTTTTCAATAATATTAGACATTCAATACACGGAAATTGTACTTTCTTATTCTTTGCTTTTTTTCCTCAGATCTGTGTTATCAATTACGAAAATTATCGAAGAAAATATTAAGGTTCGAAGGTTTATGTATCAGTTTTCACCAATGGTAAGTTATTGTCAATGATCAGTGGCCACCAGTGATCAGTCAGTTGCCACCAATGATTAGTTGCCATCAATGATTAGTTGCCACCAAAGATCTGTGTGTACGCCAGTTCGCGTCTTAAAATTTCACATTCTTTTTCTTTTATTTCTTGTTTCCTTAGATTATCTTTTGAAACTGCCTTCTTATTCGGAATGCTTTCAGACTAGGTACACTTTTATACAATTATGACGCTGATGATGACGATGATGATGATTCTCGTGATAGTAATGGCTAAAGCGGGCTGAATTGGTTAATGAGATTTCCTTGGGCTCGAAACATTTCCTAGTGTCTTCTCTTATGGCTTCACCATGTCCCAAATCTCCTTTAGCTTAGCCCCATCCCTTTCGACTGTCTGATGCCGCACAATCTGTTTCTGGAGCAATCTGTTTCTGAAGCAGTCTGTTTCTGGAGCAGTCTAAACAGAAACGAGGGAGATTTCTTTCAGTTGTCTAATGTGCTTGCTATTAGCATCGAATTCTACATGCGAGCATCGTAACACTATTTTCATTCATATTTTCTTTTCCCGTCCTTCTTTTGACGGGTTGCAACTACTGCTGTAGTATTTACCACGGAGGATACTGTAAATTTATACTTCTATTTTTTTTTACCACTGAGGATACTGTAAATTTCTACTTCTTTTTTTTTTACCACGGAGGATACTGTAAATTTATACTTCTATTTTTTTTACCACGGAGGATATTGTAAATTTATCCTTCTATTTAATTACCACGGAGGATACTGTAAATTTATCCTGGTAAAAATTACTCGTTTACTAAATATCAGTTTATTGGTTAAGATACTGTATTTTTTGCATGTGGAGGCGGGGAGGGAGAGGACAGAGCCCAGAATTTGTAACAATTTTTTAACAGGATAAAAAAAAAAACATGTTAGCGCACATCACGATTAGATGACGGGATAGTTGTTTGTGTGTGTGTGTGTGGGGGGGGGGCACCACGCATAAAGGGAGCTTTGTCCAGGTACTGTTGTCGCGGGCAGGGCACAATAAAGCGAGGCAGGGCTGTGTTTTCCACGCCATTTACTTTGAGACCTGGTTGATTGACTCATTCCGTAGTAAAACGTTTCGCGATATTTAATTTACATACAGGCTGTTCCAGCTGATGAAATGCCGGGGAAATAGTTTTATAGAAGATAAAAGGGAAACATAACGGGGGTCGCTGAGATGTTAGCGGACAAGTTCCTAAATGATTGATTGATGAGGGATGCTAGTGTGTACAAGGGGACGTCTGGGACGGAGATCTCTTTGATGTGTTTCCGCGGAGTTTACGAAATGCTTATGTTTGGACGATACGGGATAAAAACGTGCAAGATAAAAAGCTAGGAACATTAATGATGGGGGCGGGGGGAGAATAGAAGAAGTGTAAAACTACATGCGCGCGCGCGTGTCTCTCTCTCTCTCTCTCTCTCTCTCTCTCTCTCTCTCTTTCTGAGTAAAGGTATGACTTGTATCTTCAAGCACGGCATCTAAACAAGTGGTGGACTGGATATGGTAGTATTCTGACCGAGCTGACGGCCTTGGGGTCGCCCACTTTGTACTGTTGATGGCTTCTCGGGGAAAAGCCAGTGCACTTTCTTTCGCAAAATCTGTCTCGGGCCCAAACTAAATGGTCTACTTTCGAGAGAAGCACATGCTTCTGTTCCAGAAGCAATTCCATTGCGCCGCAATACATTTGAAGTATTTCCTGGCGAATCGACATTTTACAGTCAAAGTTTATCACAGACCCTTGGTGAATGCTTTCCTCATCAAGAAGACGGATCATAGACCCTTGGTGAATGCTTTCCTCATCAAGAAGACGGATCATAGACCAGTGGTGTATGCTTTCCTCAGCAAGAAGGAGGATCACAGACCAGTGGTGTATGCTTTCCTCAGCAAGAATACGGATCACAGACCAGTGGTGTATGCTTTCCTCAGCAAGAAGGAGGATCACAGACCAGTGGTGTATGCTTTCCTCAGCAAGAAGACGGATCACAGACCAGTGGTGTATGCTTGCCTCAGCAAGAAGACGGATCACAAACCAGTGGTGTATGCTTTCCTCAGCAAGAAGACGGATCACAGACCAGTGGTGTATGCTTTCCTCAGGAAGAAGGCGGGTCACAAACCCGTGGTGAATGTTTTACTCAACAAGAAGTCGTATCACAGACCCATGGTGTAATGCTTTCCTCAGCAAGCAGAAGACTTCTAACACCAAGCAACATCGATGGTTTGAAGACCTGCGCACCTCCGACTTTCAGCTGGTGTGTCAAACTGATGCTTGAAAAAATGTCCTCCTACTTTCTCGTTGGTTCTGCCGCCATTGCGCTTCCTTCTCTGGACTCTGTGCAGTCTAAGCTGAGTAACGCCAAGGCCGTCAATTCCGGCAGAATACTGCCATAGGGAAAACAATTTTTCAATGAAGCAGCGTCTACTACCATTCGATGGACTCAACCAAGACAGCGGCGAAGACAGAAAACATTCATTCTGAGTGATGACTTCAGTGACAATGTGATACTTACAACATTACACTCAGTGACAATGTGATACTTACAACATTACACTAATTGACAATGTGATACTTACAACATTACACTCATTGACAATGTGATACTTACAACATTACACTCAGTGACAATGTGATACTTACAACATTACACTCTAGTGTGTCGGCATACCAAAGACAGCATGGGCATCAAAAACTCGTATAGGACTCTTCAGATCAGATCAGAGTGCCATGCCAATAGGCCTGGGTGGTCACCTCTCTCCATCACGCTCGGTCCTCTGGCTTGAATCAAGCCGGCTGTTGTTTTCTCACCAAACTATACAGTTAGGCCATTCAAACGAAACGTTACCGACTGCGTGGTCTCGAGGTTAGATGTTCTTATAGGATGTTAAAGGTTGCGGGTTCGAATCCCACCAGAAAATGTTGGGATTTTTATAATAAATAAATAAATTCCTCCTGTCTTCAGTTAGTCCGTGTGCATTGTCGTGCTTGACAGCTTGTGAATCGTAAAAGTAGTAGGCCAGACGGCCGCTTCCCGGTATAAACTGTAGGGAAAATCCACCAGGGCGTTTTGGGCAGGAGCTTGTAGTGTCCTATACTGACAGAGACACCAGTAGAAGAGCTGCTAGACCTGGCGGCCGAGAGATCTTGGGATTTCTTGAGGGTAGCGAAGCCATCTTCCAAGAAAACCCTGTTGCACACAGCCATGCAGCCCCCGTACCTGACAGTAACAGATACGAGGGGAAGTCACTAAGTAAACTGAAATATTTTATCAGTGGCAGTTATCATATATATGTATTTATATACATAAGATTATATATATATATATATATATATATATATATATATATATCCATAGTACAAGAACTTAATATTGAAGAAGGCTGGCTAGTAAAGAGGATTAAAGAGAGAAAACTTAAATATTTTGGACACATTAAACGTCATGATAATCTAGAGAAGACCGTATTGGAAGGGAGGGTACATGATGGGGAAAAAGAGGAAGACCAAGGCGATGGCTGCAAGACATCGTTGATTATCTGTAAATGGATATATCAGCAGCAGGCCATCTTACCCACAACCGAGAGGCCCATCTTACCCACAACCGAGAGGCCTACAGGAGTGCTGTTCGGGAGGCAAAGTTCCGCAAGGGACATGCAAATGAATGAATGAATGGCAGTTATCAGGTAGTATTTAAATATATCCTTAGATAGTACCCTCATCCAACTTTATAATAGTTGTATGTAGGGGGTGCTGGGAGTTATGTGCTTATGCGCCAAGGAATAAAAATGGTTACCCAACTGTTAGTGTGTACCAAAGAAGAACAGAGAAGTGTAGTGCGATTTTTGTGGGTTAAAGGACATTCAGTTGAGGACATTCATAAGGAAATGATTAAAGTTTATGCTGAAAAGTGTTTATCAAGTAAAGCGTTCTATAACTGGGTAAAAGAATTTTCTCAGGGACGCACCGAAATTGTTGACAAAGTCCGACTTGGCCGTCTTGTTCAGATTGCAACAGAAGCGACTGTGCAATGTGTGAATGAGATTATCAGACTGCAGGTGGATGTTCACATGGCTTAGCCTACAGAATAATGCATGAGCAATTGAATTTTCGGAAAGTTTGCTCACGTTTGAAAATGAACAGATTTGGTTTGTCATTGCAGCATCTCTGTCATTACGCATATGAACTTGAAGACATGCTCCAAAGGATTGTTACTGGAGACGAATCTTGGGTGCACCACTACCAACCAGAATCAAAACGTGCCTCAATGCAATGGAAACACCCGTCATCGCCATGCGCAAAACAAATCCAAGATTACGCCTTCTGCGGGGAAGGTTATGCTGACAGTGTTCTGGGATTATCAAGGAGTGTTGTTAACCAAGTTCCAGAAGTATGGTGACAGTGTGAATTCTGTATCTTACTGTGAAGTTCTGTCGATGCTACGGGATGCAATTCGAAGAAAACGTCCTGGTCTGCTGATTAGAGGAGTGCTTCTCCTTCATGACAATGCCAGACCACATACGGCTCGGTTAACCCAAGAGAAAATTAGCCAGTTGGGTTGGGAAGTTCTTGAACATCCACACTATAGTCCTGACTTAGCTCCAAGTGATTTTCACCTGTTTGGTCCATTGAAAAACCACCCTGGCGGGAGAAGATTCTCGAGTGACGAAGAGGTGGAAACAGAAGTAAAAAAAATGGTTCAGAAATCGGACTCCCGGTTTTTACGCCATGGGTAAAATGATCATACGATGGGACAAATGTATCAATGTTGGCGGCGATTACGTCGAGAAATAGGGGAATAATGTAGGTTCACAAATTAAAAGTTTTCAAATTACTGTCACATTTAGTTTTGTTTGTTTGTTTGTTTGTTTGTTTTGTAACAGGCATTTGCGAGTTATTTAGTGACTTCCCCTCGTAGTTAGAATATTTACAAAACATTTAGAAACTGCTTCATCCACTTGGAGTACACAGTTGTAACATTTCGACTTTGGCCTTATTCGTGCAAAAGCATACTGGACAAAGTAGTTGGACTTAAAAAAAAGGTATACATTTACATCTATATATAACAAGAAAGTAATAAATAAAAAGACTAGATGTTGTATCTCAGAAACTAGACAAATGAAGAGCATGTGGCAAGGTACCAACTAGAAAATAAAACTAATTTTAGTAAGACTAAGAACTTACATATTCCCAGTTGCAACACACAGATGCGAAACATGGGCATTTAAAAAGAGAATAACAGTTTTTGAAATGTTTTTTTTTCCTACACTGTGAATTATATGAAGCTCTATCTGTCTGTCTGTCTTCCTGCCTGCCTTTCTATCTGTCTGTCTACCTGCCTGCCTCTCTGTCTGTCTATCTACCTGCCTCTTTGTCGGTCTGTCTACCTGCTTGCCTGCTGCCTCTGTTTGCTTGCCTGTCTGCCTGTCATCTGCCTGCCCGTTTATCTGTCTGTCTGTCTGCCTGCCTGTTTGGCTGTTTATCAATCTCTGTGTCTTAGAATTGGTGGAGGCTTTGACTTAACTAATTTACTGGATGCGAGATTTTTTTAAAAAGTTAATATCTCTTCATGCTTCGTCAAAAAAGAAAAGAAGAAAAATGATTTCAGTACAGATATGACCCAAGAAAGACCTGGTTTGAGGTATCCCGACTTGCTCAAGATTCGATGGGCTGGAGAACCTTTGTTGGTACCTTATGCTCCTTTGGGAATATAGAGGACTGATGACGATGACAGAAAGACAGTCTCCTTTCCCTGGAATATAATGTAGACAGTCTCCTTTCCTCGGAATATAACGTAGTCTCTTTTCCCCAGAATATAACATAGAACAGTCTCCTTTCCCAAGAATATAACGTAGAACAGTCTCCTTTCCCAAGAATATAACTTAGACAGTCTCATTTCCAAAGAATATAACGTAGAACAGTCTCCTTTCCCCAGAATATAACTTAGACAGTCTCCTTTCCCCAGAATATAACTTAGACAGTCTTCTTTCCGCAGAATATAAAGAAAGTTCTTGACGAGTTTCCAAACTGCTTCCTTGAAACAGCAAAATTTTTTTGTCAGCTGCAGTCGTGGTCTCAGAAACACACAGAGCAGATCGTTCCACTTGAGCCGATTCAAATCATCAATCGTTTTCCAGATGAAACTGTAATCCGTCTCAGTGGCACCGGTATGTCAGTTCAGAAGATCTCCTTTTCTTCAACACTTGAATGGTAGTCTCTCATAGGGTTCTAATGCCCGCGCTAGCAATCTCGGATGTCATTGTTCTTTTTGAGTGGGCTTCCTTTATTTGGTGACTTCTTTGTTTCTTTTTGCATTCATTGGAATGTCTTCTAGGATAGTTAGTACGCTCTTTTTTTTTTCGTTTGTTTCAAACCGGTCTTACTAAAAGATCTTTATCTGAAAAGAAGTTCTTAACGCAAATCTGTAACTTCCAGGAAATATAAAATTTGAATAGTTTTTTTTTTCTACTTGGCCATAATTTTGTATTCACAAATACCATATAAACAGCATCGCGTAACAAATGACATATAAAAATGTCTTTAAAAACGTAAGGCTTTGACTTTCTTCGGGTATCATTTTATTTCTGTTCGTAGTCTGCTTTTGAATATCCTGTTATAGTGTAAATGTTCATCATCATCATCATCGATATCATCATCTAGCGTTATCTCCAGATCAAAGATTGACGGTAAGGAATCTCTATTTTCCTGGCCATCTCGCCTTGATGGCGCACTCGATCAGGCTGTGTGCTGTCCATTCTCGTATGTTATTTTCAGATAACATCTCTGTCTACCTCTATAGAGTATATGGACAGGAGATAAGTTCATGATTTATTTATGTAGTTATTTAAATGTGTGTTCATGATTAGTATGCTCATTAACAAATGCTGAATGACTGTGACTGAGTGAAAGCTGTATGATGAAGGGCAGAATGTTGGACGGACCTGCGTGCTCAATTCTTAACCCTTTGAAAATAAAAGTATGTTCGTTCGTTCGTTTCTTTCGTTTGTTCGTTCGTTTGTTCGTTCTCTCGATCTTTTTTCTTCCACCTTTCCTTCCAGTGTGGTGGGCAGTATATTACTGTGTTTTTTATGTGGCTAAAGTATTTTGTTTTCTTGATCCTTACTTCATTGCTCTTGTAGTTGTTCTAATACTTGTAGTTGTTCTAATACTTGTAGTTGTTCTAATACTTGTAGTTGTTCTAACACTTGTAGTTGTTCTAATACTTGTAGTTGTTCTAACACTTGTAGTTGTTCTAATAGTTGTAGTTGTTCTAATAGTTGTAGTTGTTCTAATACTTGTAGTTGTTCTAATACTTGTAGTTGTTCTAACACTTGTAGTTGTTCTAATAGTTGTAGTTGTTCTAATAGTTGTAGTTGTTCTAATAGTTGTAGTTGTTCTAATAGTTGTAGTTGTTCTAATACTTGTAGTTGTTCTAATACTTGTAGTTGTTCTAATACTTGTAGTTGTTCTAATACTTGTAGTTGTTCTAATACTTGTAGTTGTTCTAACACTTGTAGTTGTTCTAATACTTGTAGTTGTTCTAATACTTGTAGTTGTTCTAACAGTTGTAGTTGTTCTAACAGTTGTAGTTGTTCTAATACTTGTAGTTGTTCTAATACTTGTAGTTGTTCTAATACTTGTAGTTGTTCTAATACTTGTAGTTGTTCTAACACTTGTAGTTGTTCTAATACTTGTAGTTGTTCTAATACTTGTAGTTGTTCTAATACTTGTAGTTGTTCTAATACTTGTAGTTGTTCTAATACTTGTAGTTGTTCTAATACTTGTAGTTGTTCTAACACTTGTACACTTTTGTGTGTGTGTTCTCCACGACATGCAACCTAATTTTCTGTAGATCTGCAGTTTTGGAAATTTTCTGCATCAGTAACATATAAAAATCTTTCTACGTCAAAAATTTAAGAAAATTGTTGTATCAGCTAACAACAGTGTTTCTCAAGCTGTGGTCGGCGAACCACAGCAGTCTTCGGGGCGTTATTTCTCCTGCATTTATGCTTCTCTCTGAATTTTATTTTTGCTAAGAATCCATGTTTCTGCTTCGTACAACAATACAGAATAGATATAACCTTTTATAAAACTTATTTTTATTTGTATGAACAAAATGTGTGGAATTTTTCAGTTCTTCAATGCTGTGATAGGAGGATCGTGTTGACATCAACTGTTTTGTGCAATACACGAAAGCTTGGGCGTGTCAGTTACTTCATCTGTAAGTCCGGAGAGATATGATCTGTTTCAAGCGTATCCGGAATATCAGTTTTCAAGAACAATGTTTTATGTCAAAGTAGGCTGTGGAGAGGAACAGACAGAACTACAAAAATAAGATTTTAAAGGCATGCATCTTTCCCATCGCAACATATGCCTGTGAGACCTGGACACTTAACAAAACAGCTGAGAAACACATAAATGCCTTTGAATGGAAATGCTACACAAGAGGTTGTCAAATATCATGGACACGAGGAAGAACAAATATATCCATACTACAAGAACTTAATATTGAAGAAGGCTGGCTAGTAAAAAGGATTAAACAGAGAAAGTTTTAATATTTTGGTCACACTTAACGTCTTGAAAATTTAGAGAAGACCGCTTTGGAAGGGTGCATATTGGGAAAAAGAAAGAGAAGAAGACCAAGGCGAAGATGGCTGCAAGATATCGTTGATAATCTGCAAATGGATGCTTCAGCAGCAGGGCATCTTGCTTACAACCAAGAGGCCTACAGGAGAGCTGTTAGGGAGACAGAGTTCCAGAAGGGACATGCAAATGACTGACTGAGACTGTCAAGAAACTGTGTCCTGTTTGTGTCAGCATTAATTTCTGTTTGACCTTTTTTGTGTCTTGCTCGGCTGTTAGGTAAAGTAAGCTACGTAACTCTTACCTACTATGGCTGTTAGCTATAACCAGGCAAAAAAGCGTTCCTCAACTCCTCGCAACGCTGTCTACTCGCGGTAACAGGTTAGTGTCATAACTAAGGATCCAGCTGTTCATTGCTTGAAGCATAGTTACCTAACCAGTGGACTCTGCAGCCACCAAAGGGAATATAACCTCATTGTGTTGTATAGGATAAGGAAATGTTAAGCAAGCTCATTGCCTTATATGTAGGAATGTATGTGGCGTATAGGATACCATACGTATGTGAAATATAGGAGACCATACGTATGTGAAATATAGGAGACCATACGTATGTGAAATATAGGAGACCATACGTATGTGAAATATAGGAGACCATACGTATGTGAAATATAGGAGACCATACGTATGTGAAATATAGGAGATTTGGCTCTTCTGCTCTGAATGTCTTGACATTTTTTTTTCTGCTCTGAATGTCTTGACATTTTCCATGCCATCAATGACATATATGGGAAATGGCATTACTGCTCATATTATTTTAATTAGTCTGTCGTTATTTTAGAGGGCCATAGAGTCAGCTTCGTGCAAGACGCCTATCCTTGCATAAATTCAGTAGGAGCCATGTACCCATTTTTCTAGGACTATATACTAGACTAAGGCACCTCGAAAGGGAATGGAACAATCATTCGATATGAGAGATGCGAACACTAATCACTTCGCTACCAAGGCGTCCTTTTATCCTATGTTCGATCTGGGAAATGAGAAAAGTCATGTCAGTATATTTGCTTATCATTACTGGAAACTAGAACTAAAATATGAGTTATTGCATTCAGGAAAAGAAAAGTATTCAGGAAAAGAAAAGTATGTCAGTCTACATAGATTCGTTCATGAAGTCTCTGGTAGCAAAAGGTTATGACAGGAAATTCCGACGACACGTAAAAACCCTTAGCCAGCCACTTTCAACGACCTGTCAGAAATTCTCTTGATTGCTTCAAAAGTCACCATGTTAAGTTCGCGGTGTCCTGGTGTAGCACGTAAGAGCGACATGGCCCGTGTCAACTTCAAAAGTCACCGTGTTAAGTTCGTGGTGTCTTACTGTAGCACGTAAGAGCGCCATGGCCCGTGTTAACTTCAAAAGTCACCGTGTTAAGTTCGTGGTGTCTTAGTGTAGCACGTAAGAGCGCCATGGCCCGTGTTAACTTCAAAAGTTACCGTGTTAAGTTCGTGGTGTCTTAGTGTAGCACGTAAGAGCGCCATGGCCCGTGTTAACTTCAAAAGTCACCGTGTTAAGTTCGTGGTGTCTTAGTGTAGCACGTAAGAGCGCCGTGGCCCGTGTTAACTTCAAAAGTCACCGTGTTAAGTTCGTGGTGTCTTAGTGTAGCACGTAAGAGCGCCGTGGCCCGTGTTAACTTCAAAAGTCACCGTGTTAAGTTCGTGGTGTCTTAGTGTAGCACGTAAGAGCGCCGTGGCCCGTGTTAACTTCAAAAGTCACCGTGTTAAGTTCGTGGTATCTTGTTGTAGCACGTAAGAGCGCCATGGCCCGTGTTAACTTCAAAAGTCACCATGTTAAGTTCGTGGTATCTTGTTGTAGCACGTAAGAGCGCCATGGCCCGTGTTAACTTCAAAAGTCACCGTGTTAAGTTCGTGGTATCTTGTTGTAGCACGTAAGAGCGCCATGGCCCGTGTTAACTTCAAAAGCATAACGATCTCTTCGGTTGACACTGTCAACTTTGGCTGTCTCTTTAACGATTTTCGCTACTTTCAGCAATCAGAATGACTGCATTTGGACAAGAACAAAAAAATATCGTGGCTACATTTTCGTTCTTTCTCCGGGAGAAATGTGAGAATGCTGACATTTTCTCCGGTTTATAGAACACCCGGGGTAACAAAAATGTCAGGGCATTTGCGCTGGACCTGGTTTTAACGGGGAATACAAAAGAGGATTTTTAAATGTTTCTAAGTGGCGTACTCCCATGTCACATGATCTCAAACCCGTGATATTTGTTTACATTTATTTTTGGATCTGAAATTTAGACACTGTCATCTTAGCATTGTAATGTTCTAGTTCACGTGTTCTGAATATTTTCTGTACAGGTTTTTTTGACCTTAAAAAATCTTACTGTAGTTCAAATGTACTGTTACAAGATAATCTCATCGCTCATAGGTAGGTAGGTAAAGGTAATCCTGTCATGCCTTATAGGCATATGGGGATATGGTGTTAGTGCCCATATTTTCCTTTGACCTGTCAGCACACTAGAGATTGATATGGTCAATATCACGTCTGGCCGCCTTTCCTTCCCCAACTCCAGAAGAAGTTGGGTACCCATTTCTACAGCTGGGTGACTGGGGCGCCTCCGGCCGGATTCGAATCCCCGACCAGCGCCACGAGACCAGTGCGCTAACCACATTGACCACTCAGACGCCCTGTACACAAAGGGTTAATTAGATATTTTCTTCAATGGAAGTTTTGGAAGTTTTCTGCATCAGTAACATATAAAAATCTTTCTACGTCAAAAGTTTACGAACATTTTTGTATCAGCTAACAACAGTGTTTCTCAAGCTGTGGTCAGCGAACCACAGCGGTCTTCGGGGCGTTATCAAGTGGAGTCTGCGACTGCGTTATATATTTGGTGTTAAGTGCAAAGTTTACTGAACAGAAATGTTTAGTGTTCTTAGCATTTGCGATATTACTTATAAAGTCGGTGGTCCACAGCACGTATGTCGTTCGAAAAGTGGCCCTTACGTGTAAAAATGTTGGGAGTCACTGATGTAATACATTCATAGCGGTCTGAGTCCCGGATTTACAACAAGTATTGTTAGTTCTACCTGGGCAAGAGCAGAAAAAAAGGCGAAGGACAGGCATTTGTGGAAAACCCTTGCGGAAGCCCCATGTGCCCTGGGCACTTAAGGTTCAGAGAGAGAGAGAGATTGTTAGTTCTTATATCAGCTTCCAAGAAGCACAGAGTTCCCACCCTATCAAACAAAACGAGGAGAACAGGGAAGAGATCATTGTTTTTGTATTCTGCTGGAAGATCGTTGACCCGTCTTCTAAAGTAAAATAAAATGAACAAAGCGCAACATTTGGACCTGACTGCAGGATTCTCAAGCAGATCTTCGCTAACAGTGTTTCCTCTGGCCGTTTAATGTTCCAAGATTGAGCGTTTTTTGGTCGTACCGTGCCAGAAGAGAGTAAGCATCAATTTTCATGGCAACGGAGTTGTACGAAACTTCTTTGGTTTCAGCGAGGAAGAGTTCGCTTTGTCTCTGGTTGGAAGTAATGTACCCAGGATTTGTCTACAGTGACCATATGGTGTAGAAAGCCATTATCTTCAGCTTCATAATGGCGTGGAAAGAGTTTCAGAAACAACCTCACTGTCTTATTTAGGATTGCGAGCGAGTTGTTTTAGCATTCACGTAGGGGAGATTATCTTGTATGATGTAGTGTCCTAAATCATTTTCAATCTTCTGTTTTCCAGCCAGCTCATCGATTGTTACCTGCCGTTATTTAAGTATCATTCGTTCCACTTCATTGCTAGCATCAGGCGTATTCGCTGTGTGAGGCTGGTTAGACTCATCATTAAACCTTCTCTCATATATCAGCCGAAGCGACAAATCCGTATCCCCATGTTGTTTTATCTGCAGGTTTCTCACTTCTACTACTCAAAAAATGAATAAATATAGGCGGTTCCTTCCTCGTGTATGCTGCCAAAAGAGCGGATACTTTACATCTGGCTTGCTGATGTCATATTTCAAGAATGGCTACCGTGCTCCCACTTACATGCGCATAAACAAGGAAATTTATCGCCAGGACCAGAGGTACCATTAGGCCAACTAGGCGGCTGCCAAGAACGCATAGCTCAGAGTAGCGAAGTTTTGATCTTTCAGCGGCGTATTTTTCTATAGAGTGCTTTGACCCAGGGCACAAAATATTCTGTCATCGCTCCTGCAAATACCACAAAAACACATCAGGATTCTGTGGGGCTTTCTTTCTGTAGAAAACTTGTAAAAATCAGTTAGTCTGAAATAATGCCTGAAAGGCGTCACTCCCAGAGCAGTGAACAAATGTACTCGGTTATTCGTCCGGGCAGTGAACTGGCGTAATTTGTCATTGTCCGAACTGTGAACTGGTGTAATCGGTGATTGTCCGAACTGTGAACTGGCGTAATTTGTCATTGTCCGAACTGTGAACTGGTGTAATCGGTGATTGTCCGAACTGTGAACTGGCGTAATTTGTCATTGTCCGAACTGTGAACTGGTGTAATCGATGATTATCCGAGCTGTGAACTGGTATAATCGGTCATTGTCCGAGCTGTGAACTGGTATAATCGATGATTATCCGAGCTGTGAACTGGTATAATCGATGATTATCCGAGCTGTGAACTGGTATAATCGATGATTATCCGAGCTGTGAACTGGTATAATCGATGATTATCCGAGCTGTGAACTGGTATAATCGGTCATTGTCCGAGCTGTGAACTGGTATAATCGATGATTATCCGAGCTGTGAACTGGTGTAATCGATGATTCTCCGAGCTGTGAACTGGTGTAATCGATGATTATCGAGCTGTGAACTGGTATAATCGGTCATTGTCCGAGCTTTGAATTGGTATAATCGATGATTATCCGAGCTGTGAACTGGTATAATCGGTCATTGTCCGAGCTGTGAACTGGTATAATCGTGATTGTCCGAGCTGTAAAATGACGGAACTGCATCCCCCCCCCCCCCGGTAGAGTAGGAAAAAACATCCACCGAAAGACTGTATTTAATGAAATGGGAGTTAAATAAATCTGGGAGTGGTACACTAGTATACTATAATGATGAATTCTGGTAGTAGTACACTAGCATACTACAATGATGAATTGTAGCAGTGGTGAAACTATAACCAGCTTGCAGAGTAATACGTTCGGTTTAAGTCTGACAACAAGGGAGGTTTGAGGCAGGTGGCGTGAGGTGGTGGAGCGAAGAGAGAAGCGGGGGAATAAACACTTAGAAAGTCTTTACCACTGCTCGAGACAGAACACAGGGTGTCATTTAGAAACTTCGGGAAGCTAGCTTTTACTAGCGATCGTTTTAGACACAGAGTACTAAATCAACGGATAGTTTGCAACGGAGCAATATTAAGAGAAAAACCTTAGAGTTCAAGATCAGTTAGACTCGTAGTTAGAGAATCAAGATCAGTTAGACTCGTAGTTAGAGAATCAAGATCAGTTAGACTCGTAGTTAGAGAATCAAGATCAGTTAGACTCGTATTTAGAGAATCAAGATCAGATGGACTCTTATTTAGAGAATCAAGATCAGTTAGACTCGTATTTAGATAATCAAGATAAGTTAGACTAGTAATTAGAGAATCAAGATCAGTTAGACTCGTAATTAGAGAACCAAAAAACAGTTAGACTCGTAGTTAGAGAATAAAGATCAGTTAGACTCGTATTTAGAGAATCAAGATCAACTAGACTCATATTTAGAGAATCAAGATCAGCTAGACTCATATTTAGAGAATTAAGATCAGCTAGACTCATATTTAGAGAATCAAGATCAGCTAGACTCATATTTAGAGAATTAAGATCAGCTAGACTCATATTTAGAGAATCAAGATCAGCTAGACTCATATTTAGAGAATCAAGATCAACTAGACTCATATTTAGAGAATCAAGATCAGCTAGACTCATATTTAGAGAATCAAGATCAGCTAGACTCATATTTAGAGAATTAAGATCAGCTAGACTCATATTTAGAGAATCAAGATCAGCTAGACTCGTATTTAGAGAATCAAGATCAGTTAGACTCGTATTTAGAGAAGACTGTGAATAGTTGGCTTTAGTTACTTCACACTGGAGGTTTTAGAATTCAGCTTTGCACAAACTTTGAATGAAATGTATTCACTGAATATGTATTGAATAGATGCCTATGTTATAAATATTTATGAATATTTGACATTTATAACTGATAAATATTTAAAACATTTATAACTGTTTGGCGGCCTGGTTAGCCGAGTGGTTAGGCTCTCGGTTTACTGAGCCGGTGGTACCGGGTTCAAGTCCCAGCAGTTGGATGTTTTTATGGTACGCACCGAAAAAGGCCCCGGGGGTCCACACAGTCTATAAAATTGGGTACCACAGAAATCAGGGAAGGTAAATGCTGCCAGCCGTGAAACTGACCACATCTGACTTTCATGTGCCGAAGGTCGTGGAAATACAGGAATAACATCAGTGTGCCTTAGCGGTGTGAAAAGGGGGATTTTACCTTTTTTTTCATAATTGATAGTCTATTGTCTTCATGTACAAACTTGAGATTATTTTGATTTTTAGCTGTTTATAGAACAAACGAAAGTGATGTGTATACAAGATATGAAGGAAGAAAGACCAATAGGTAGACCGAGGCAGAGGTGGAGAGATAGCACAGAGGTAGACCAAGACAGAGATGGAGAGATAACACAAAAGTAAACCAAATAAAGAGATGGAGAGATAATATATAAGTCGATCAAGACAGAGATGGAGAGATAACACAGAGGTAGACAAAGACAGCGATGGAGAGATAACACAGAGGTAGACAAAGACAGAGATGGAGAGATAACACAAAGGTAGACAAAGACAGAGACTGAGAGATAACACAGAAAAGGATATACAGGAAACTGGTGTCACGAACTGGAGAGAGAAGGCTAAGAATAGAGAGAAATGGAGGCGAACTTTATCTGCAGCAATGAACTTTACTAGCTTGGGAAGCTGAAGAAGAAGAAGGAGGAGGAGGAAGAAGAAGAAGGAGAAGGAAGAAGAAGAAGGAGAAGGAAGAAGAATAAGAAGAAGAATAAGAAGAAGAAGAAGAAATATCAAAAATATGAGTATTAATCCCTGGGATGAAAAGTAAATACATTCAAACTTACTCTTTTAAACATACGCTAAACATACACTAAACATAAACCGCGTTCTCTTTCCTCTCATAGCTCACAGCCCCCATCACACACGTGTAACATAAGATAGATCAAACCACAAATCTTTAGCTTAACGTAAAAGGCTATTGGAAAGATATTTATGCCTCTTTTGCACGGGCTCGCGAGAAATGTGCACGCCTTTTGCATCTTGTTCACAATTATTTTCTTTTAACATTTGAAGATCTTGCTAGATTGAGTGTTCACTGTTCTTTAGCTTTGGGGATTCTTCTCACACATCCAGTGTCAACGCTAAGGAGTGAGCGTACCCCCCCCCGGGGGGGTGGGGGGGGGGGAGGACGTTCAGAAAATAATGCGCCACATCGTTTTGTTCAGTTGTTTATTAAAACAGCATGAAATTTATACACAATGTACATGGATATGTCGTGTTATTATTCAACATAATCCCCATCGACTTGTACGGAGTTACGCCAGCGCGGAACAAGTGCATGTTTTTCTAGCCCTCATTAGATTTTGTTTCTTGATTCCGTTGCCATTTCTTCGCAGCATGAATCACTCCTTCGTCATCTTCAAATCTTACCCCTCGGAGTGCATCTTTAAGTGGACCAAACAGTTGGAAATCAGAGGGTGCCAAATCAGGACTATAGGGTGGATGGGGTAGTACAGTCAAACCAAATTTGGTGATTGCTTCCTGTGTTTCCAGTCTTGTGTGAGGTGCGCATTGTCGTGAAGGAGAAGTAGGTCTGCTGGATTCTTGTGCGGCCGAACTCTACGAAAACATTGATTGTGTTTTTTCAATGTCTTAATGTAAGCTTGCAAATTGGTTGTCTCTCCTCTTGGCATAACATCCACAAGAATCACACCTTCAATGTCCCACAAGACAGTGATCATGACCTTTCCAGCTGAAGGAGTTGTCTTGAATTTCTTTCTTCGTGATGATTGTGGATGATGCCACTCCACTGACTGTCTTTTTGTCTCAGGTTCAAAATAATGTGCCCAGGTTTCGTCACTTGTTACGATTTTAGCCAAAAAGTTCTCTCCCTCAGCATTGAAACGCTCCAACAACAGTATCCTTCTCTGCAACGAGAAATTTTATCATAATTCGTTGTTTATACAGCAAGCTGCTAACGCGCTCCATTTCAACGGTTAGGGGAGTTACATTCTTTGGCGGGTCACGGTGCAATTTGGTTTACACAATCAGCACATGCCATATTTAAAGTATGCAAATTTTCATGGTTCTATCTTCATTATTAGCTGAAAAAAAAACGATGTGGTGCATTACTTTTTGAACGCCCCTCGTAGCATCCCAGAGAGTAAACTTGTAAAACTGACATATGCTCTACAATGATGCAAAAAGGACAGGTTGACTTGGCAGTATATGTACGTGAACATGTCAAGCAACAGCTACTGGTTTGGATTAATTGTTGGTAAAAAATTGGCAAAGGAAAAGGCACGAAAAGTGAGGATTTAGTGTGCCTGATTCGTTGATACCACTGCTGTATCTAGACCAACAGGCAGCAGTAAGAATAAGTGGTGAAGCAACAACCTGGTTTGACATAAAACAAGGGGTCCTTCAGGGGTGCATATTGTCGCCTTACATATTTAACGTGTATACTGAAAATGTAATGAGGAATGTTAGAGAAGATGTAGACAAAGAATATTATGATTCCATAACAATAGGAGGTTATGAAATACCAGAGATTAGATATACTGATGACATAGTATTACAGCGCAAAAAAGAATGGAAAAACTAATTATGTCAATCCGTAAGAATAGCGAAGAGCAAACCTCTATCTGCGAAGAAAACTAAATTGATGAGAAATGACAAAACAAACAAGGCAGCTGAAATATGTATCAATGAGGAAAAATTGAAAGAAGTGGAGAGTTTTGAATATCTTGGATCACTACTAAATAGTAGTGGAGATACAATGAGGGAAATTAAAAGGAGGACATCTATCGCTCTTCAGGAAGTAAAACAGCTAAAGAATCTGTGGAGAGGAACAAACAGAACTACAAAAATAAGATTTTTAAGGGTATGTATCTTTCCCATCGCAACATATGCCTGTGAGACCTGGACACTTAACAAAGCAGTTGAGAAACACATAAATGCCTTTGAATGTAAATGCTACAGAAGAGTTCTTCAAATATCATGGACACAAAAAAGAAAAAAATATATCCATAATACAAGAACTTAATATAGAAGAAGGCTGGTTGGTAAAGAGGATTAAAGAGAGAAAACGTATATATTTTTTACACATTAAACGTCATGGTAATCTAGAGAAGACTGTCTTAGAAGGGTACATAATGGGAAAAAGAAAGAGAGGAAGACCAAGGCGAAGATGGCTGCAAGATATCGTTGATAATCTGCAGATGGATGCATCAGCAGCAGGGCATCTTGCTTACACCCGAGAACCCTACAGGAGTGCTGTTAGGGAGGCAAAGTTCCGCAAGGGACATGGAGATGAATGAATGAATGAATGAATGATAAGTTGGTTACGCCAAGTGACCTTACAAGACCCAGATAATGAAAAAAAAGATATGTGAAATAAAATTGTCTAATATCTTTTATAATCCTTTATGTGCAACATTGGCTTAATAGGGTTTTTGTTTTTCTGTACTTTCCACGTAAACATATTGTGTGGTGTCGTGGTTTTGTTAGCCGTGGCGAAAATCTAGACAGTGTTTGTGGGACATACATCCACACACATGTATATATATATATAATATATATATATATATATATATTATATATATATGGATGTATTAGAGTTGCCTGATAATAGCCATTAACGAGTTAAAAACGTCTGTAATTACAGCAATTTTTTGTTTTTACTTAGCACCTAAATACATTATTTAGAGGACGCGGTGTGCGATGAACCTTGACAAACAGCCCACAAAGTAATGTGGCGGATGCCTCTGTTTGCAAAATTCTCATCTAAAATCGTAATACACAGCAAATTATCGGGAATCTCGCAGACAGCGAGTAGTCGGTAGATTACATAGTCGGTATTATACTCTGCCTTCCATGTGAGTCATTAGCAATCGATTGGTGATTTTTACGAACTAGAGAGAGAGAGAGAGGAGAGAGAGAAAGAGGGAGAGAGAAAGGACGAGAGAGAGAAGGAGAGAGAAAGGACGAGAGAGAGGAGATAGAGAGAGAATAGGTAGTCCTGATAGGAGTCAAATCTGATGCATTAACAGGCGACTAATGGTCGTCCGTTGTTAATGATAGTTAGCTCGACGCTGCTGGTCATTTCACTGGCAAAGACTGGACTTTTCCGTGGGTTGGGCACTGCATTAAACATACTAAACTGTGCAAAAAACATTTTTCATCCCTGATGAGATCATGGGAAGTTTTCGAGAAAGTAGCGACCTCTGGCACGGACTATGCGCCTTTTTCCAATCCGGTTACTTCCAAACCGTTCCTTAGTTTCTGACGACGCGGACATTTTGGAGAAGGGGGGTACCTGTATAAAAGTTATTGTACCGAATTAATTCCATGATCAACGCGTGTGTATCATACATTAAAATAAGTGGAAATGAATGAAGATTCCATAAATGAAGTTATTTGTCATTTTAAAAAAAAACTGGTTTGAAACGATGGAACGATTTTTTGGCGCTAAAAAAATTTTAGGGCTGAACAATAAAATCTACTTTATACTTTCTTCAGCTGTGTCATAATCCAATATAGAATACGTAGTCATTCAAATTTCAATGTCAACACAAAAAATCAATATTTATGGATGTTTGTGACATCCAATAAATCTAACAGATCTAAAGCTACGAGAAACACATAGTAAGATAGTTCTAGTTGGTCGGTGTGACCATTCTACCACTCGATCTCTAAAGAAACTTGAATTTTACCCCCCTATCTTTATATCCAATATGGCGTCTTTTTCCCCCTTGATTACAACACTAGTTTAACTTTGGATTCAGAAGAGCTCTGACTGGTTATATGAAAAGTTACACCGTGTTTTCAACGAAAGAAAGTCCGAAGACTAATAGGGCTCTGTCAATGGGAGAGCACATACCGCAAAGACCCATTTATGGGTCTCTGGAGTGGAAACTAACATTTAGAATGCTGACAGTTCAGAGCATGCCCCGTGCTGCACAGTCTTCAGCTTTCTGTAAAAGAAAGCAGATGCAGGGTCTAGAATTAAAAGCCTCTTTACTAAATGCCACAGAGTTCTGGGACACTTCAAATATAGCTCTGCAAACAGCGTTGAAATGAAAACACACCAGTTACAACTGTATCAGGGGCATGAGACCTTCCAGCACGTTGGAATTTATCCCTAGAAGTTGGTTGAACTGCTGCTCAGCAACAAAGAAGATGTGCTGGAAACTCTAGTGCAGTGTTTTCCAAAGTGAGCGATAAAGCCCCCCCCCCCCCCGCTCTTTGGGAGCTTTGGAAAGGACTAGGGGTATGGTGAAAGAAAATGATAAGTAGGGGGAGAGGGGCAGTGGTAGAAAAAGGGATATCCGGGGGGGGGTCGTTGAGGGAAAACGAACCAGCAGACAGGGACAGTATTATCTCCCCTCTTAGCACTTTTCTACCTGATACTGGGAAACATGTGTCCCTATATGAAACTCATCCGTCACGTTAAAAGGTTGAGAAAATAATGCAGTAGTTGAGTTATAAACGTACTCCTTCATATTGTTAAATAACATGTCTTGCTAACTCTAGCCTTTAGTTGTGTGATGGGTATCCTAGTTTAACAGGCCATTGTACGAGTAGTGCATATGGGGAGGGGTGGCGGCGGATTTACCTTCCCAGATTTCTCTGGGACACATTTTTAGAGGCTGGGTGGACCCCGGGCCTTTTCTGGTGTGATGGTACCAGAAAAAAAATCCTACTGCTGGGACTTTAACCCAATACCAACGGATCAGTAAACCGAGCGCCTAACCACTCAGCTAACCAAGCCGCCTCTGGCTAAGTTAGCTAGAAAATATTTAGCGTCTCCAATCTCTACTGCTCCTTGTTAATATTTTTTTTTCTGTATCATAATATGTTGTTTAAAAAGCATCTTAAATAACCTGATCAGCTTAAACAATTAGGTTAATAAATAATGTAATAGCCAGGAAACAACCATTTTCCCTATTCATATCAATTTCAAGACACCATTATTTTATTGTGATGTAGTTTTTTTTTTAAAAAGGGGCTGTCTTTAGATGTTAAATGATTCTTGTATCACTGTCTGTTCAAATATTTATTTTACACTAAATATTTATGTTACACTAAATATTTATTAAACAACTAAGTGGAATAATTTAGTATGCACAGACAAGCTGTTATTAAATTGTTTTTTTTTATATTAGAAACTTAGCACTGAGCTATTTCTTCTGCTATCTCTCTCTCTCTCTCTCTGTCTGCCTCTCTCTCTCTCTCTCTCTCTCTCTCTCTGGACCTTTAGGTGCCATGAGGCTTCCAGGAAGGTTTTCCACAAACGCCTGTCCATCGCCTTTTTCTGCTCTTGCACAGGTGAGCCCTCTATTACTCAACATCCTCTGTGTTGCTCTTCTCTATGTCTCCTTTGTTTTAATCTTACTCACTCTCCTGTTTCCTTTAGGTGTCAATTTCAGCGCTATTTTTAGCAATGAGTTACCAGTCACCTGGAGTTCGTGTCCCGGCCCTAGCCAACGTCCTTCTTCAATAATCGACGCCAGTGTCTTCATCTGCATGTCTGCCAGCAACGTGTTATTTCTTATGGTACATGGCCAAAATATTCGTCTAATCCTACGTCAACAATCAGCCTGGAAGTATACCACACGGCTACCACATGACCGCTATCTCTGTTTTATAGAACAAATATACTGTTTAAAAAAAAACGCAACAAATGCGATGTTGCGATTTAAACTGAAGTTTGCTGATCAGACAAGGGCAAATTGCCTGCAACATTCATTTGGACATCAACTTTACGTGCTGACCTGAATTGTACTCAGCAGATGATTCATGAGCACAGAAAAGCGACACTAGTCAAAACAGCATTCTTGACAATAACTCATGACAGGTTCCCGAGAATCCCGTGAAACTTACTGAATATAAAACTCACTGACCACATATAAAAGACTGACGCTCCTCAATCATTTCAAAATTCAGTGCGCAAGTATGGGTCATCTCACAACAGAACAACGACTCATCATCATTGGACGTTTACAGACCGGACAGTCACAAAGTGTAGTGGCCAGACAATTTAATGTGATTAGAATCACAAATAGTCGCCTTTGGAGAACGATTTCAAGAAACTGGCTCAGTTGCAGACCGGCCGCGCAGTGGAAGACACATAGTCATAACTCCTCCTGAAGACCGCTCCATACGGCTGCGTCACCTCAGGAATTGATTTGCATCTGTGTCCTCAACAGTCCAATCAATGACAGCAGCTCATCGAATTTCAGATCAAACGATCAATAAATGGCTGCATGACGCTGGTCTTTGGGCTAGAAGACCTAAAGAGGTACTGTTCTTACAGACTGGCATGGCCAGAACCGACTGCAGTGGGCGAACCAGCATCGTCAATGGACCGTTGCGAATGATTGAAGAAGAGTTTCGTTGGGTGATGAATCATTCTTTCTGCTCCAGCAGATAGACGAATAAGAGTTTACCACAGAGTCCATGAGCGCTACACCCAGAACTGCGTGGATGAGGCTCCTCTACGTGGTGGTGGAGGTGTACTGGTGGGGGGGAGGACGATCAACTTCATGAGAAGAAGTGACCTGGTGCAAATTGAAAGACGCATGACGATACGTCGCTGAAATTCTTCGTCCTCACGTCTTTCCACTTCTGTCTGCACCAGGGTCGATTTTTCAGCAGGATAACGCTCGACCTCATGTGGCACAACTCACTACCCAGTTCCTCGCTGACAACAATGTACAGACCATTCCTTGGCCATCCACGTCATCAGACATGAACCCAATAGAACACTGGATGAACTCAACAGACAATTTTGCCAGCGAGACGTGGCGTCAACCAATCTCCGATAGTTGTCTCTTGCACTGCGGGAAGAGTGTGCAGCCATCCCACAACAACAGATCCAACGGCTAATCGGACGGTCCCCCCTACAGTGCACGAGAGAGAGAGAGAGAGAGAGAGAGAAGGTGGGAAGCGTGCAGTTATTCGCGTACTGATTTAGTGAAGGTGACAAAATCTGCACATATTCATCGCAAAACAACAACTTGTATGGGGACATGTGCTTGTCGTTTCGGCAGGTGTGTGAATGAAATTTAAGAGTGGGGTGTCAAATTTGGCCCATGGCGCTCTCTCTGGCCGGCCTCACACTGCGAATAGACCTGACGCTAAGGCTGAAGTGAAACGAATGATACGGAAAGACCCGTAGGTAACAATGGATGAGGTACGATAGGCATGACGATTAATTATAGCTTTGTGCACTATGCCATTCATAAAATGCTGCTGACCCAAAAAAATCTCCGCCAAGTGGGTACCAAAACAATACACTCCCGAGAGAACGTCATGAGGATATTCATGAAACGCTTTCACGACATTTAGAAACTGAATGGGATGGCCTTCTGCGACGCACAGTCACTAGAGACTTTTGCTGGGTAAATTACTCCCAGCCAAAGACAAAGCGAGCCAGCAAGGAGTGGCCACATTCTCCCTCGCCGGAACGAAAGAAATTCCGTACAGCTCTGATGCACACGCTTTTATGGGACTGTACGAGTAAAAGCCCAGTCCTGGTGCAATGTAAGCCCAGAGAAACAACTACAAGCATCTGCAGTGAGCTATTCTGCCCTCGCGCTTGAGAAGCATTTGAAATCTGCAGCCAGGTCGCCGTCTGCTCAGTTCTGGTATGGTGTTATAGCACGACAGCGCGCTGCCTTACACAGAACCTGTCAACAGCCCAACAAATTTATGAAGGACTGTGCTATTCTTACATGTTTGATCCTCTCAAGGAAGCTCTAACGAGAAGTTCAGAACGGACGAAAAGATTAAAGAAGCTATGCATAGTTCCCTGCAAGATCAGCCAGAAGATTATTCTTTTCCTCAATAAATTCTGGCATTAGTGAAATGATCTGCTGGTGGGCGAGATAGGAACTTTGATAAACATTTTTTCGATCTTCTTTGTACACTGCATTCAAATTTTTAAAAAAAATTAAGGTTGCTTTTAAATAGCACGAGAGAGGAACTAGAAGCTATACATAGCACCCCCGAAGAACAGAAGACAATAAAACTATGTATGAAATGGACAAGGCACTGCGATCTTTGAAGAAAAGAAAGTCACCAGCTGCTGATGTGGAATAACCAATTAAATGCTTATAGGACTAGGAAAGAAAGCGAAAAAGAAACTACCAGAAATACCAAATTGCAGCTGGAAAAAAAAGGACTCATACCTAAGGGATGGAAGGAAGCAATCTTGATCCTTACAATAAGGAAAGTGACAACACCGACAGAACCAAACAGCTACAGGCCCATCAGCTTACTGAGTTGTACAGGAAAGTTACTGGAAATGACAAGTGTTAGAGAATAGAAAAGATAACTCTAAAAGTACAGAGTTGTAGAAAATTTTGTTTCAAAAAGATATACTGAGAAAGTCGATTGTCGATAGAAAATTTTTAAAATATATTTTCTATGGGATCGTCTTCTTCCTACACATTTAGTGGTAATGCGTGGTACCCTATCTTTTGTGATGCGCCTTCTAGCTGGGTACCTTGGACTTCAGCACCGTTTTATATCGGATTAATTTAATTGCTCTTTTTTTTCTTTCATTCGTCTATACAGTTTTAAAGATAAACAGACAGACAAATAGATAAACAGACAGACAAGCAAGGAGACAGACAGATAGTTTCCAGTGACATATATAGCACCGATCTCATATTTGGTACTGAACTACTTTTCATGTTCTGTAGAACAACATAAAACACTCTGGGAAGCCACCGCGTTTTCGATAAATCCACTTTCGCATGTTGTTTCCACTTTTAGAATGCTCAAGAAGTTTGAAATGACTGACAAATTGCTTACATTGTGGCACTTTTTCTATTACAGCCCAGTAAACGTGTATAAAAAAAAGGTTGCAAAAAGAATGTTTTCAACGACATAATTTTATGACATTTCTGTAGCATAACTGACTTCACATTTCAGCTCTCCCGAGCGTTATCTGCTATGTGAAGGGTTCAGGAAGAAGGGTGAAGGGGATGACATGCTAGTTTGAGTCTGTAAGTGATCAGATGAGTAGTTTTCTCCAATCATCGAAGTTTTACTTGGACACAGCGATCTTGAATGTAACGTTCGATATGATGAAAGTGAGCGAAGACGCTGTCCAGTTTGGCAATCATCGACCCAGAACTGACATGCTAGCTTCAGAGTTGGCGATCGATGGCCAAGACCCTGCCCCAACTCTCCCTCTGTACCCCCCAGTAACAGATATTAGCAACACGGAATCCGACTTTACACTGCGCCTAAACTTAAGATCTGTCTACACACCATGGGAAGCAAGAAAAAGAAGATGACAAAGATCCATGGAACTGCGAGCTAGTGTTTTATGCAGTCGATGCTGTGAAAATGTTGAGGCACTACACCATCGTGTCGGCTTGGGAGCGGGTCACGGCGGCTCTTATTTTCAGAGCCTGGGTGTAGCTGAAAAGCAGAGGGCATGCAATATTTTTTAGCAGACCCCCCCCCCCCCTGGGGACTGTGGCGATCCTTGCCTCATTAGCCAGGCTTAGGTCAGTTACTGGGGCCACCAAGGGAGAGGTGGGACAGGGTCTTGGTCAGCTGCGGTTCACTAACTCCCGACACGAGAATTTCAGCCGTAGGTCGCTGACTGCCCAATCGGGGAGTGCCTTGACCACTACAGATTGTACAACATTTTTGGTGCCATTTCTCAACATCTTTCTATTGAAAAACTTAGTAGCTTCCCGCTGATGTTGAGTAACAAACACCTCGCCCTGCCTTACCGCACACACACACACACACACACACTGTTGCTTGCGTAAAGATTAGCTCTATAAAAATTCGCTCAGAGTTCTTTGAGAATGTAAGGGAACAGAGCGGCCGAACAGTTTCATTTAGCTACAGATTAGTACAGAAGCGACAGCTCATATCTCTCTCTGAACCTTAAGTGCCCAGGGCACATGGGGCTTCCGCAAGGGTTTTCCACAAATGCCTGTCTTTCGCCTTTTTATCTGCTCTTGCCCAGGTGAGCCCTCTATTGCTCAACATCCTTTCTGTTGTTCTTCTCCATGTCTCTTTTGGTCTACCCTTACTTCTGCTCCCCTGTGGTGTCCATCTTAGTGCTATTTTTGGTAGTGAGTTGTCAGTCATTCGGAGCACATGTCCCAACCATCGCCAGCGTCTTTCCTCAATAATTGTTGTCAGTGGTTTCATCTGCTCATATAATTCTCATAAATTGTTGGGGTTAAAAAAAACTTTCATGACACGCGTTTAGAAAAACAACAATTTGTTAAAACAAGCTGAGAATTAATGGCTGAACCAGGATCAGTAAATCAGGAATATTTCGCTTTAGACAATGATATTTAAATATTTTATAAGTTTGCCCAGTGATATCTCAATAAATCATTTATTATCTTTTCATCGTTCTTGTTTCTACGGTTATAACAAATTGAGTGGGTGGAAGATGTGTGTGGTAAATGTGGGAGTAGACAGATAGAGAAAGTCTGGTGCAGTGAACGAGATAAGAGTATTCTCTAGTCCGTTCATTCATGTATTATACAGCTTGTATAATATCTATCTATCTATCTATCTATCTATCTATCTATCTATCTATCTATCTATCTATCTATCTATCTATCTATCTATCTATCTATCTATCTATCTATCTATCTATCTATCTATCTATCTATCTGTCTGTCTGTTTGTCTACCTACCTACCTACCTACCTACCTACCTATCTATCTATCTATCTATCTATCTATCTATCTATCTATCTATCTATCTATCTATCTATCTATCTATCTGTCTGTCTGTCTGTCTGTCTGAAACCATTTTAAGGGTAGAATGTAAGACAGGCGTGCGTGCCCAATTTTGTACCCTTTAAAAATAAAAATCATTCATTCATTCATTCTGTCTGTCTGTCTGTCTACAGCAAGCTTATATATATATATATATATATATATATATATGTAATCATAATCATCAAATCACTTCATCTTATTTCTTCCTGATAATTTTTTTATCCGAATTTTAAAACTTGACATGTGTTGATTAATGAGTTCTATGTATGGAATGAACGTTCAGAGCTGGCGATTAATGGATTAATATGTACCCGAGATAGGAGATTTCAAGCCACTGGTTCACGTTCACCTCTGCGGCCCTCGCTATGGTCCAGGGCTGGAGGCAGCGTTTAGTGAGTTGTTTTGAGAATCCTTGAACATCCTTCTCAGTAAAGGCTCGTCTGGCGAAGACCTGTTTAACAACGAGCTTTGCACTGAAGTGTTTGATTTAGTGACATTATGATATATTAACTCTTCAGTAGCATACAGTCTTATAGACCTGTCTCATAGCATAAGTCAAATCTTTAGCGTAAGTCAAATCTCTGGTTATCTTAGTATAAGGAGGCATCTTTAGCACTGTAAGTGTTTTATGTTACTTTATATATTACTTTATGAATTACTTTAAGCTGGTATATTATATGTTGCTGCCATGAATATTTATAACACTTTGGACTGATTATTGTGGAACTATGTTTCTGTCCTATCCTCTCTCTCTCTCTCGCTCTCTCTCTCTTTCTCGCTCTCTCTCTCGCTCTTACTCTCTCTCTCCTTTCTCTCACTCTCTCTCTGTCTCTCGCTCTCTCTCGCTCTCTGTCTCTCGCTCTCTCTCTCGCTCTCTCTCTCGCTCTCGCTCTCGCTCCCTCTCGATCTCGCTCTCTCTCTCTCGCTTTCTCTCTCTCGCTCTCCCTCTCTCTCTCTTTCTCTCTCTCCCTCTCTCGCTCTCCCTCTCTCTCTCGCTCTCTCGCTCTTTCTCTCTCTCTCGCTCTCTCTCTCTTTCTCTCTCTCGCTATCTCTTTCTCTCTCTCGCTCTCTCTCTTTCTCTCTCTCCCTCTCTCGCTCTCTCTCTCGCTCTCTCTCTCGCTCGCTCTCTCTCTCTCTCGCTCTCTCTCTCTCGCTCTCTCTCTCTCTCGCTCGCTCTCTCTCGCTCTCTCTCTCTCTCTTTCTCTCTCTCTCCCTCTCTCGCTCTCTCTCTCGCTCTCTCTCTCTCGCTCTCTCTCCCTCTCTCGCTCTCTCTCTCTTGCTCTCTCTCTCTCTCTCGCTCTCGCTCTTCATATAACACAAGCAGTATAACAGTACTGAAGCGACAAGTCACCGGTGAATGATTATTTCACCTCCACCCTAAGATGTTCCGATGATTTCCTTACACGTTGTGAATTCACATCAGAAATCACTGACAAATTTATCCCAGCAACTATACGTGTAGGATACGTTATCGGCCATAAACGAGAGCTTGTATAAATGCGGATCATTTCGTAATTTATATCGCAATTTATTCATCTCGCAACTGACACGTTTACCGAAAAACAAATGCGTCACAGCTGAAACAAAAATGAGTAATGTACAACACAGTTTTTCTCCCAAATCTCTGCTGTCAGTGTCAAACATGAACATTAACAGGCAAACACGAAAGGAAAAATATCAAGACAGAAATTATGTTTCAGGAGAATAATATATATATATATATATATATATATATATATATATATATATATATATATATATATATATATATATATATATATATCATAAGAAGAGATCAAAATCAGAAATGCCACCATAAGGCAAAGACTGGAGTAACATCAATATTGCACTCTCTCTCTCTCTCTGGTCCATGCAAGTCAGGCGTTGGTCGTCATTGATTTCCACAACCACCTGTCCTTTGCTCCTTCTGTAAGCTGTGTTTTTGGACTGTGCTCCGTGCCACTCTTTTAGCCCATCAAGTATCTTGTTTCTCTGTCTTCCTCTGTCCATTTTCCCCTCCAGTTTTCCTGTTGTCATTAAGTGTTCCAGTCTGCCTCTTCTTAAAACATGTCCTGCAAATCTGGACTGTCGTGTTCTGAATTTTGCCATAATTTCTCTCTCTTTTTGCCCAGTCTGACTTAGAACCTCTTCATTTGTTTTCTTGGCTGTCCCTGGTATTCTCATCATGTTTCTTATGAAGCACATCTCCGACGCTACACTACATCACAAGGTCCGGCCACGTTACATGGTCACCAGCGTGCTCCGCCGCTACACTACATCACAAGGTCCGGCCACGTTACGTGGTCACCAGCGTGCTCCGCTGCTACACTACATCACAAGGTCCGGCCATGTTACATGGTCACCAGCGTGCTCCGCTGCTACACTACATCACAAGGTCCGGCCACTGTACATGGTCACCAGCGTGCACTCTACCACAGAAAACAGTCACGCTAAGGACCGTTGAAAACTGAGGAAAAGGCTGCACATGCAGGAGATGGAGGGAGGAGATTACAGGAATCTTAAATATCCCATTGTATACAGCAAATCGCCCTACCCTATCAAAGCGTATGTTTGTCTCCACAACCCGGGGGGGGGGAGGGGGGTATGAGGAAGGAGATAAGACAAGAATTCATCTCACTCATCATTAATTCTGTAAGTCACAGAAGCGTACCTTAGCACAAACTCGTTGTCTAAACCAGTGGTTCCACTTGGTGGTTCTCAGACCTCCGAGATCTGCAGAACCTGTCTTGGCGGTCCTCAGACCCTCGGGATCTGCAGAATCTGTCTTGGTGGTCCTCAGACCCCCAGGATCTGCAGAACCTGTCTTGGCGGTCCTCAGACCCTCGGGATCTGCAGAATCTGTCTTGGTGGTCCTCAGACCCCCAGGATCTGCAGAACCTGTCTTGGTGGTCCTCAGACCCCCGGGACCTGCAGAACATGTCTTGGTGGCCCTCAGACCACGGGATTTGCAGAACCTGTCGTGGTGGTCCGTGACAAAAAATCAAGCAACCTTTTTTTAATATTTGCTGTGAAATATTTCACAACCGATGTTTCGGCGAAATGTTTAACAACCGATGCTTCGGCGAAGTGTTTAACAACCGATGCTTCGGCGAAATGTTTAACAACCGATGCTTCTGCGAAGTGTTTAACAACCGATGCTTCGGCGAAATGTTTAACAACCGATGTTTCGGCGAAATGTTTAACAACCGATGCTTCGGCGAAGTGTATAACAACCGATGCTTCGGCGAAGTGTTTAACAACCGGTCGTCATCATCATCATCACTCTCTTGAGAGCATAGGCCACGGATAAAGGCTCTTCAGTCATCCCTATTCTTGGAACTATTCTCTGCTTCTCTTCCACGTGTAACCCTTGTCTCTGAGCACTGCCATAACTTCTCTTCTCCAACTAAGTCTACGTCTTCCTCGTTTTCTATTTTTAACAACCGGTGCTTCGGCGAATTCTGCGTTTTTCTGACTCGCGCGGTTTTGCGGCATCGGTTGACAAACTAATATGGCGGCCTCCTACAGCCAGGCAATCGCGAGAAGAACAGAGTGCTAGAAAGGGACTGATCTTTGATGTTACTTGAACCTGGATGTAGTGTCGACAACGTGTTCGCAGTCGTGCAAACATTTAGTAGGTGGGCGACTATCAACGCCAATACGTTCCGTCACTATTGTGAAGTGAGAAAGAATCGTTGTACAGTGTGTGTGTATGTTGTATGCTTATGTTTTAAAGAAGAAGATTACAACAAAAAGATGGAAGCTTGGTTAAGAACGAGATCATTGGAAAGATCGATGCAGAGCCAGGAAACAAGAGTCTCATCTGGCGTCATCAGTTAATTTTTCCAAAGTATGGAGGTCTGTGGCCTTGATTTTGAAAAAAAAGTGGTGGGTCCGCGGACTTTTGTTAATTGGGAACCGCTGGACTAAACTGTTTAAGCCTAACAGCTTCTTTTTAGCACTGTCTCTACATAAGTCTGTGCTGTTGACTGTGTACCTAACGTCTGTACTGCTCAAAATCTTCCTACCACCTGCCCTTCTCGACTGCTCCCTCCCCAATCCTTGAGAAGTTTTTTTTTTCAACCAATCCTTGTCTATAACTTTGCTATCTTTGAAAATAATCCCTATTCAGTTTCCACTTATTACATTTTCTACCTGATTCTCCAGCGTTTTCTCTGGATAATCGCAGCCATTAAGATGTTTTCCTGTCTGCTCTAAAACGAAGATTTTCGGATTTATTTGCAGGCATTACTTTCCGCCTCATCTTCTAAGATTAGAACTTGGCTATTTTGACTATAGCCCATTGTTTAGTGTCACTTTCTAAGGAGTATCGCTGTGAATATCCATTCTCTGATATCTGAACTTTGCCAAAAACAAAGAAACAGATGTCAGTTTTGTCTGCACAAATCGTTATTTGTTTAACATTTTAAAACTATTTTTATCGTTATAAATAGCATACTACCGAAAATAAAATAAAATAAAATACCATGGCGACTATGCTATATTCCATCTCTTTTCTTTATTATTATTCCCATATGGTGTGTATGCCATAAAAGGTGCGAAGGGTTAGTGTCTTCACATTTCTAGGCCACTACAGCGTTTGAAGTAGGGATGCCAGCACCTATCTTCGCTGCCTAGGGAGACCCCAGGTAGGGATGCCAGCACCTGTATTCGCTGCCTAGGGAGACCCCAGGTAGGGATGCCAGCACCTGTCTTCGCTGCCTAGGGAGACCCCAGGTAGGGATGCCAGCACCTGTCTTCGCTGCCTAGGGAGACCCCAGGTAGGGATGCCAGCACCTGTCTTCGCTGCCTAGGGAGACCCCAGGTAGGGATGCCAGCACCTGTCTTCGCTGCCTAGGGAGACCCCAGGTAGGGATGCCAGCACCTGTCTTCGCTGCCTAAGGAGACCCCAGGTAGGGATGCCAGCACCTGTCTTCGCTGCCTAGGGAGACCCCAGGTAAGGATGCCAGCACCTGTCTTCGCTGCCTAGGGAGACCCCAGGTAAGGATGCCAGCACCAGACTTCGCTGCTTTTGTTTTCCTAGGGATACTGTAGGTACCCATTTGAGGTTGGGTTGACCCTGGTGGCGGTTGGTCCGAAAAGAAAATGCCCCGAGTGCGAAATTCAACCAGGGACCTTCTGGTCGGCAGGTGAGTGCAGCAATCACACCACCACCACGGCACGAGGTGACATTGACTAGGAAATATAGTAGATAAAGTAGGCTTCTAAATAAGATTTTGAGAAAATGGTTGTAAGTCGAATACAGACTTCTGAAGAATAGGACATTTTCAGGTGCTAAGGACTGTTATTTACTCCAAGTAAATGTCTCCAAGGCGTGCGTCTCAAATACCCTCTGACAGTCAAGTCTAGCTCCTGGTCTTCTTGTGGCGAAACTGTTCAAACTGACAGGAGAAAGGGGGAAGGCGAATATTTGGAGCTTGAAAACCAGACGCTTCGGGTAGATGAGAGTCTTGTTTGGTAGCTCATCTGAGAGAAGGAAAACTCTTATTTAAAACCCGCTGCTGGCAAGATTCTTCAGCTGCCGTGCGTGAAGTGGAGCTCCTCCTGGCCAGTGAAGAAAGGTGTGAATGGGGTTGCCGTGCGGCGCCACTGTGGAAAAAGTGAAAGAAAGGATTAAGTGAAGTAATCAGGAGCACTGCTCAAATCACCGCACCTCTGTTCTGGAGGTCGGCAACGTCCTATGTGCACCCATACCGGAAGGATTGCTTGAACCGGCTTAACCCAAGAGTTCTGGCGAGATTCTTCGTCTGCCGCGCGTGAGGTGAAACTCCTCCCGGCCAAAGAAGAAAATACGATTAGGGTTGCTGAGCGGTGCCGATGTGAAAAGGTGATGGAAAGGATAAAGTGAAGTTTAATCGGTATGTCCAGTAGTCTCGCGACGAGAGTTACTCATACCAAGGCACCTCTGCTCTAGAGGCCGGCCACGTCCGATATACACCCATACTGGTGAAATATGCCTAAACCGGCTTACACCAGAGGTGACACTTGATGACTACTCATGTCATGGTACCTCCGCTCTAGAGGTCGAACACGTCCTAAACGCGCCCCATACGGGGATAATACGCCTAAACCGGCTTAACCCAGGGGTGAAACTTACTAGTGGCGAGGATTCGTACCTCCTGGACAAAAACTCCGTCCTGGTCACAACTAGGAAGGGTAGCGGCCACAACCACAAAACGCTGAAATCAGAGACACTGGACAAGTGCAGTCTAGATAGGCAAACACCTCTCACCCGACGGGGATGTATGCCTATATTAATCACGCTGAGGTTTTCCGGTGAGAAAGTCCAACTCTGCGCTGGATGGGCAACCACCTCTCACCCGGCGGGGATATACTGATATCCAAAACACGTCGAGGTTTTCCAGTGAGAAAGTCCAACTCTAGACTAAACTTGTGCAGCGAAAACACGGTGTCACGCAGTCCCACTTCAGAGACCCACCAAGAATACAGACCCAAGCCCCGCGATACTCTGAACCTCATGTTCTCCAGCCAGTCCTGTCCCGAACAAGTCGGGATAACTCAAACCATCTCTTTCCCGCTTCGTTTAGCTCTTCCCGTATTGTGCATCTCCATGTCCCCAATGACCTGCCCCTCTTTCTTTTTCATTGAAGTGTCCAAGTCAAGGAGATACAGGGGTGTCTTGTTCTTTCCATTCATAGTATGTGGCCCAGCCATTTCCATCTTCGTCTTTTGACCTCGTTAGTAATGTTCTCAATGCTTGTTCGTTTGGTTATTTCCTTGTTGTTCACGTGTTCTTCCCAGCGTATTCTTAAAATTTTTTCTGAGGCATCTTCCTTCAAATCCCGTCAGTCTACAGTCATTTCTCTGATTAGTTCTCCATGTTTCAGTACATTGTATGCCCCGCTGAATATCTTCTTCTTCTTCTTCTTCTTCTTCTTCTTCGCTCGCTCGCTTCTGCCACCAAGATCGCCCCGTGATCCTACTGAATTTACTCCTGTGGTCCTTGATTGGTCCTGTGGTCCTCCTATGGTCTCCGAGAGGGCCACAAGAGATTCCCGAGAGGACCACATGAGGTTCAGAGTATCGCGGGGCTTGGGTCTGTATTCTTGGTGGGTCTCTGAAGTGGGACTGCGTGACACCGTGGTTTTCGCTGCACAAGTTTAGTCTAGAGTTGGACTTTCTCACTGGAAAACCTCGACGTGTTTTGGATATCAGTATATCCCCGCCGGGTGAGAGGTGGTTGCCCATCCAGCGCAGAGTTGGACTTTCTCACCGGAAAACCTCAGCGTGATTAATATAGGCATACATCCCCGTCGGGTGAGAGGTGTTTGCCTATCTAGATTGCACTTGTCCAGTGTCTCTGATTTCAGCGTTTTGTGGTTGTGGCCGCTACCCTTCCTAGTTGTGACCAGGACGGAGTTTTTGTCCAGGAGGTACGAATCCTCGCCACTAGTAAGTTTCACCCCTGGGTTAAGCCGGTTTAGGCGTATTATCCCCGTATGGGGCGCGTTTAGGACGTGTTCGACCTCTAGAGCGGAGGTACCATGACATGAGTAGTCATCAAGTGTCACCTCTGGTGTAAGCCGGTTTAGGCATATTTCACCAGTATGGGTGTATATCGGACGTGGCCGGCCTCTAGAGCAGAGGTGCCTTGGTATGAGTAACTCTCGTCGCGAGACTACTGGACATACCGATTAATCTTCACTTTATCCTTTCCATCTTCTCTTTATTTAAATTGTTACTATGAGTTACACTCCCAAAGGGCAAATCACGGAAATGTCTTTATTTATCGAAAAACGTGTCAGTGAACTGAAGTAAGATTTATAAAATGCTGTATCTATTCTGTACTACCTTACGGAGCAGAAACCTGGACTCCAAACAGTCAGAGAGAATGATAACACGGAATAATTAGTGTATAGGCATACAGCTATACACAAAGCACTGCAGTAAAGCTGTGATAACAAAATGTATAACTGGGAAAAAAGTAGGGAACAGCTTTATTATTTAACGATAACACACTTGTGACGTTTCGGCGCCAGCCTTCTTCAAACAAAAACAAACAGGACGAAGAATCAGAGAGAGGAGACAAAGTATAGATTCACATCAAAGCTTATGTTAAATGAAATAACAAAAAATGAAAACAAATTAATGAAAAACTTATCTCAATCCATGTAAAGGCACAAAAGTATCACTTGTGTGTATTCAGGAACAAGCAATGTGTGTCCGTTACCATGGTTATAACGCGTTCGTGCTGAAAGGTGCAAAATAGTGCATGGTTGAGTGTAGAAAATGTTAAGAGACAAGGGATGCGCAGAAGGAGCTGAGAATTATTATGAAGAACAGGGATGACTGAAGAGTCAATATCCATGGACTACTATCCCTTCTCTACCATCATTTACTATAATACATCACAATTCCATATCCATTCCCTATCATTATCTACTATGAAACATCACTTTCCACTCCCTTAAAAGCATCGTCCATGGATATTTACTCTCCAATCATCCCTGTTTTAATTCTCTGCTCCTTCTGCGCGCATCCCTTGTCTCTTAACATTTTCTACACTCAACCATGCACTATTTTGCACCTTTCAGCACGAACGCGTTATAACCATGGTAACGGACACATATTGTTTATGTTCCTGAATACACACAAGCGATACTTTTGTGCCTTTACATGGACTGAGATACGTTTACACTCAGTTGCAGTTTTTCCATTAACTTTTTCATTAATTTTTTTTTTTCATTTTTTGTTATTTCATTTAACATAAGCTTGATGTGAACCTATACTTTGTCTCCTCTCTCTGATTCTTCGTCCTGTTTGTTTTTGTTTGAAGAAGGCTCGTGTCGAAACGTCACAACTTTGTAGTCGTTAAATAATAAAGCTGTTCTATACTTTTTTTTCTAGTTTATACAGAGAGAATAATCAGTGCAGCAGAAATCTGGATGTACAGGAAAGTAGATCGTTTATCACAGAAAAATGAAAAATAAAAGAACAAATCTACAACGACAAGTGCAAGGTGAATAAAGAAATAAAGGAACTAGAAACCAAAATGCTTTAGCAATATCAAAAGTTACAATAATATACCGAAGAACATACTTAAAAGGAAAGGTGAAAGGAAAAAAAAAACTCGAGAGGTAGACAGAGATGTAGATGATAAGATAGCATACAAGAGTGGACAGGACACAGTCTGACTGATTGCAACATCAAGGCCAAGGAGCGAGGAAACTGGAGATTCATTACCACCAACGTTCGTACTCAGGGCGGCCCACGATGATGATGATGATGATGATGATGATGATGACGAATATGATGACGATGATAATGAACGCGACAAAGTTTCAATGTTACAGATCCGATTCTGACAGAGAATTACACGGTTTATTATAATTTGTTTGTTTTTTTTAGCTTTATCTCTCATTTCTTTTTTTTTTGTGTGTTCGGTTTTTTTTCCCTTTCTCATAATCTCATTGTTCTGAAGTTCAGATCCCATAAATTGAGTATCCTCTTAAGAGAAACGGAAAATAAATCGGCCTTCCTGAGTGGGAGTCGAACGAACGCCTGCTAGAACCATTTATCTCCCCAGCCGCGGGAGAAGACGTGAGAAATTAGTGGGTAGAGGGCACTTCGAAAACAGTTCATGGGCACGGCCCCCAAAAGTTGGGGTAGCTTCAAACGACAGGAATACAACTTCCTTCTGGCGCATACAGCTTCCTTTCTGTCACATTTGTGTTTCGATTGTTCCCGCCTCGGGGGCACGCTGACACCATTAAACCACCCCTGGCTGCTCGAGGGCGTCAGGTGTTCTTCACATTGATACCTTTTTTTCCCCCTGCCAGATCACGAATAATTTTCACGTTTCTTGCGTGCCCGAGTATAAAACTTGTTCATGCGTGGGTCTGTGTTCAAGGGTAAAAGTGCTCAAGTGTATGTCTTCATGATGGAAATAGATGGCTGTACTGTACAGTTTTACCACAAGATAGAAAGATAGTGGGCGGAAACAAGAATGGTAGAAAGAAAGATGAGTACATATAAATGAAAGACATACAACAACGCAATATTTCGGCAAAAGCCTTTTTCAAAGGTCACGTGCAAAAAGAACTCAACAGATTTTAAAAAACAGAGAAAATGTATGAAAAATATATAGACTTAGCCTTTTGACGATCGGTAGCAAGCTATGGCTATTTGTGCCATAACGCCATGTTGTTTACCATATGGTACCCTTTGTGATAACCCCTTTACAACATTTCTCAGCCAATCGTTGGCTGTCACTTTGTGCTCTACTTCGTCGATCTGGGCGCATTTCACGCTGGAGTTTCTTACAAGGAGGAGGCCAAAAGGCTAAGTCTATACAATTTTTCATAAATTGTTCGCGTGTGCGTTGCCTTTGTATGTGACCCTTGAAAAAGGCTTTTGCTGAAATACTGGTTTTTTGTATGTCCTTCATCTTACTTTCTGCCATTCCTGTTTCTGCCCACTCTCCTCACTGTTTCTATCTTGTTGTAAAGCTGTACCATACATCCGTGTATTTTCGTTACTAAAACCAGATTTACCTCGTATATTTTCATTTCTTTTAAATTCCCACAAGTGTTGTATTATTCTGAAGAGAAAACGTTTCCTTTTGATTTTTATCCTTTCATTGGACAGCCTGTCTGACTGAGAACAACAGGCTGTCTTTGCTGTATGCTGTTCCTCGTTGTATCGAAATGCGTGTTATCGAAACGTAATTTATAGAAGCGCGCTGTATCGAAAAACTTTGTATCGAAACCCGTTGTATCGAGTCAGCCAGGGTATTCACCTTACACTGGTAAAACAGTGCCCAGTGTCTGGTCAAGATGTTTAGTTTTATTAGCAAAATACTTTAGATAAACATTCTTGTTTTGCTTTTTTTTTTAACGTTTCTCTCCTGTCACAAAAAGAATTTCCGCTTTCGCTTTTTGGCTTCTAAACTTTTCACTGGTAAAATAGATTACGTTTCTGCTCTAAGTCCAGAAAATCCCCGATCACCTAAGTGGATCGTTCTGCGACATTGCGTAAATTGAATTTTACGTACCTCGGAGTCGTGCTTTATTTTACGTTACCAATTTGTTCCGCAGAATCCCGTAGACTGTTTACGAACGTCAGTGACTCCCCCCTTTCTTTTATTAATTACGTAAGTCGGAAACAATGCATGTCGGAGCTACGTAAATCGAGATACGCCTGTATGTAATTTTTTTTTTTCAAGGTAAAAGAAATGGATAAAGATGTGTGTGTTTGAATCTTGACAACACCCGGGTACAATCAAAATTTTAATTTTGCTTTCTGTCTCGTCTCGTCTTGAAATTTCTGTCAGACCAGTAGCAGTTTTATAAGTTTTACCCAGTTCCTGGAACTATGTAGCAGTTGCTGATATATTACGTGCTGCCGTTGCTGATATATTACGTGCTGCCGTTGCTGATATATTACGTGTTGCCGTTGCTGATATATTACATGTTGCCGTTGCTGATATATTACATGTTGCTGTTGCTGATATATTACATGTTGCTGTTTCTGATATATTACATGTTGCTGTTGCTGATATATTACATGTTGCTGTTGCTGATATATTACACATTGCCGTTTCTGATATATCACATGCTGCCGTTGCTGATATACGTATTATATGCTGCCGTTGCTGATATATTATGTATTACCGTTGCTGATATACGTGTTACATACTGCTGTTGGTGATATACGTATTACATACTGCCGTTGCTGATATATTACATACTGCCGTTGCTGATATATTACATGCTACCGTTGCTGATATATTACATGCAGCTGTTACTGATATACTGAAATATTATTACAGGTGTGTTTACTGTGTCGCTATTGCTTTGCTACTGAATGGAATATTGGGGCACTAGCTGAAGCCGTGTTTGCTGAGTGTTTCTGGATTAGTTATTCACTGTCTCCAGCCATCCTTCACTTCCAGGCTCTTTCAATCCTAAAGTTGGCAACACACTGATACAGAGGTCAAGCCAGTCCTACGTATCACTTGACATGAGGTTTTATTGATGGATGCGATAGAAATTAAGATATTGATGACGATATTCTGACCGCTGACGAGTTGCCCTACCACATGGTGAGTCCATTCATCCTTTGACAACTCCAGTAACAGATATAAACATCCATTTTCTCGACAGAGACATCATAAAAACCATCTTCTCAGGTTCACATCCAAACGTAAACTGACCGCCCACTCACAGTCGCTCCCACAATTCTCTGTCACGGGTTTCTCAGACCACGTGATGTTCTAGAAGGAAGTTCAATAAAACAGAATCATAATAATTGCCCTTTCTGTAAAAACAACAGTTACCTCCCGTATACTGCCACAATAGTACATGCTGGTGTTGCTTTGACTATAGCACACACGATCATGATTAGTATCATCCCTTCAGATGTGAAAATTATCTAGAGCAACGGTTCCCAAACTTTACCATACTGATAACCACCTCCAATGCCAGTGATATTTGTCTGTGGCCAAACTACATTCCTGTAGCCTGATTTGGTGAGTAGTTAGACGCTAGGTCTACTAATCCGATGGTACCAGGTTCAAGCCCCAGTTGTGGGATTTTTTTCCCGGTACCACATCACACTTTCATGTGCCGGAGGTCTTGGAAATAAGACCTAAAACTGTATCCCCAATACTCTCCACACATTTCTATTATTCTATAATAATACAATCTACAACGTGTACTCGTCCTAGGACCATATTTTAGGCAATACTACTGTATAAAATCCGTGCAGCCACATTTTGAGAATTACTAATCTATAAAATCTGTAGACCCACATTTTGAGAATTGCTAATCTATAAAATCCGTACAGCCACATTTTGAGAATTACTAATCTATAAAATCTGTAGACCCACATTTTGAGAATTGCTAATCTATAAAATCCGTAGACCCACATTTTGAGAATTGCTAATCTATAAAATCTGTAGACCCACATTTTGAGAATTGCTAATCTATAAAATCCATAGACCCATATTTTGTGACTTACTAATCTAAAAAATCCTTAGGGCCACATTTTGGGAACTACTAATCTAAAAAAATCCTTAAGCCTACATTTTGGGAATTACTAATTCTATCATCCTTAGGCCCACATTTTGGGAAATACTAATCTATAACCCTTAGGGCCACGTTTTGAGAATTACTAATCTATAAAATCCTGAACAATGACAGGATTTAATGCAAGTCATTTCTTCATCCCATTTATCTTCAACTTTCTTCTCACCGTGGTACCCCTTCTCCCTGTCTCTCAGGCTACTGTCTACACATTTTTCTTGCCCTTTCGACACAAACCAACATCACGCATGGCCGCCCTTTCTTCTCTTAGTCCTAGCTTTCTACCAAACATATCAGTTATTTAAAACAACTACATCATTTACATAATCGACACACCAAACATATCAGTTACATAATACAACTACATCAGTTATATAATCGACACACCAAACATATCAGTTACATAAGACAACTACATCAGTTATATAATCGACACACCAAACATATCAGTTACATACAACACGTACCCTCGTTACAAAATCAACACACCAAACATATCAGTTACATAAAGTAAGTACATCAGTTACATAATCGACACACCAAACATATCACTTTACACAAAACAACTACACCAGTTACATAATCGACACATAAAACAACAAAAGCGAAACTAACAGACAAGATGCCGTTCGGTTTCGCTCGTACATGCCCCTCACAACAAAGAGCAGAAACAACTACCCAGACAAAGGCAGCCATATTAAACTGACTCTATTTTACACCGATTATAGTGACGAATGAGCCCGAATATAAAAGCCACCATTTCAAACAGCGAGAATCGATTTCACAGCACTAAAGATTGCTTCACAAAAGCGAAAGTTGTACGGTTAAATAATACATTACTTAAAATATAAAATCGATTGTGAAATTTTCCGAAATGAGTAATAGTCGTCTATTTACTTTTTTTCTCAGTTGTGGCCCGGGGGGGGGGGGGTGGGGGGGTGGGGGGTATTAGCAAGAGTGCTGGATTTGAAGCCTTCATTTTAAAACGAAGCCCCAAGTGTGAAGACCCGAGACTGTAGCTTGGTTCTGTCCTTTCTCTTGTATCACGGAGTGTTGAGGGGAGATGCAGTTGGCTTTTTGTTTGTTTGTTTGTTTGTTTGTTTTTGGCACCAGGGGTGGCCTCAGCGATGGTCAAGCCATAATTAACGAGTGTCTCTCTGATACCGTCTGTCAATCTCTTTCTAGGTCTTCCTCTATATCTGTGTCCTGTAGATCTTTGGTTGAAGGCTCTCGCGGCTGGCTGTGGGTGTGTCGTTCTCAATAAGCGCCCTTTGCTTCTCTGTGTGTCGTGGACATGGTGTAGCTCCTCCCATCTGTCTTACGGTGACATTTCTTAGCTTGTCAAACCTGGTGACGTTTGCTGTTTTCTTAAGACGTTTCATTTAACATGTGGGTATTTTATTCTGTTTTCATTTCTTTTTTGTAAGTATCTATATCTGACATTGGCAGCACAGGGCTGGTATGAATGTGCTATTAATTAGTTTTCTCTTAGCTTCAAGTGGGAAGTTGGCGTGTGTAAGCAGCGGCGATAGCTGGTAATCAACAACATAGGCTACATGTGTTCTAACATCAGTTTCTTTATCAAGCTTCCCGTCTTCCCCTTGACATTTATCCAGGATACTTGAATTCTTTTACTTGTTGGATTTTGCTGCCTTCAATATTAGCTTCTTAGCTACAGCTTCTCTAGGTTAAAGAAAAGGTACGGTTAACCCTATTACGCCATGGAGGTATCATGGGGACATCGTGTCCATATTTTCTGGATCTGTCGACATAAGTCCGGGTCACAGCTAGCAGCCTTTCCGTCCCCACAGTCAGAAGAAATCAGGCACCCATTTCCACAGCTCAGTGATTGGAACGCCTCTGGCAGGATTCGAACAACCGCCCTTCACCATGAGAGACTAGTGTACTAACTCCTTCGCCACTCAGGCAATGTTTATTTCATTTGTGCCTCTCTAGCAAGTTCTAGTCTTCTCTCAGCGGCAACTTAACCCACACTCCACTAGATCACAAACCCTCTACCCCACCCACATTCACTTGCTCCAGCAGCCAGTTTCTCGGCTTGATTGCCATTCTATCCCTTTCTCTTCTTTCCGCTTTCCCTATTCTTTACTACCAACCTATCACACTTCACGTGCTTTGATATAAACATTCACAATACTCCACCCCACACGCACTCTCGGATGCAGCCTCCTGTATGTCAGGGCTAGGTGCCCCACTCTTTTATACTATTAATTCTTCATTATTTCTTGTGTATCATTCATATGAGTTTATATTTTATCTTACTTTCCTATTTCTTTGTTCTGTATATTTTTTGCATGATTAAGACGTGAACTGGAACGTTAAAGCTGTAAATAAGGTAGATAGAGGTGTATGGTGCAGGGAGGAAGTGAGCAAGGTGAGAAAAAAACGAATATAAAGTATGAGAACGTATAAATGAAAAACATACAACATCCGATATTTCAGCGTGAGCCGTATTCGAGGATACATACACAACGAAATACAAACATATATAACTTATCTGAAGTGTCTTGCTCCCAGTGAAGCAGAAATGTGTGTGGAAGAAGGAGCACACGCCGAAATATCGGATGTTGTATGTTTTTCATTTATACGTTCTCATACTTTATATTCGTTTTTTCTCACCTTGCTCACTTCCTCCCTCGCTTTGTAAAACTGCACCATACACCTCTATCTGCAATCGCCATCCCTTTTATCTCTTAAAACTGTATGCTCGTTAATTAATAAGATTTTTCTTTCTTTTGTTTTAAATAGTTTTAACGTTTTCTTGTCGCCTCTTTACTGCTCTGGTTTTGTGTATATTACAGTGTTAGTCTTACACATACTTAGAACCAAAAGCTATTCTTGTCTTACTTATCATATAGACTGTATTTACTTCTACATTCTACCTAATATATAATCAACGAGTATATTTACTCATAGAGTTTGATTAATATATAATCTGTATTTACTAATAGAGTTTATGTAACATACAGTCTACATTTACTCCAATACTTTACGCTATATATAGTCTGTATTTAATCATAATCTATCTAACATATTCTATATTTACTCCCAGAGTTTACTTAATATATAATATGTATTTTCACCTTGAATTTACCTAACATATAATCAAAACAAATAAGGCAGCTGAAATATATATTAATAAAAAAAAATTGGAAGAGGTGGAGAGTTTTGATTATCTTGGATTATTACTAACCAGTAATGGAGATAAAATGAGGGAAATTAAAAGGAGGACATCTGTCGCTCTTCAGAAAATAAAACAACTAAAGAAATCTGTGCAGAGGAACAGGCTGAACTACAAAAATAAAATTTTAAAGGGCATGCATCTTTCTTATCACAACATATGCCTGTGAGACCTGGACACTTAACAAAACAAGCTGAGAAACACATAAATGCCTTTGAATGTAAATGTTACAGAAAAGTCCTTCAAATATCATGGGCATAAAACAATGACATATATCCATACTACAAGTACTTAATATTGAAGAGGGCTGGCTAGTAAGGAAGATTAAACAGAGAAAATTATTTATGAACATATTAAACGTCATGAGAATTTAGAGAAGACAGTCTTGGAAGGGTACATAATGGGAAAAAGAAAGAGAGGAAGATCGCGGCGAAGATGGCTGCAAGACATCGTTGATGATCTGTGAATGGATGCATCAGCAGCAGGGTGTCTTGCTTACAACAGAGAAGCCTCCAAGAGAGCTGTTAGGGGGGAAAAGTTCCTCAAGGGACATGAAAAGTGACTGTTTGATAATCTATATCTACTCTTAGAGTCTACCTAACATATAATCTATATTTACTCCTAGATTCTGTCTAACGTATAATCCCTATTTACTCGTAGTCTGTGTAATATATAGTTTATATTTACTCCTAGAGTCTATATAGGGTATAATCTATATTTCCTCATAGAGTTTACATCTGTCTACTTCATAATAACAAAAGGAAGTTATCATTCACTATTAAAAATAACGCTTAAAACATTTTTATAAAATATTTTATGCTTTTTTATTATACAATAGGCTAATATTGCTTCCGTGTTTGATATTTCATTAATCTTCTTCTAAACGGCTCAAATCTGTCTGTTGCTGCACGGCAACTCAGTTCTCTTCTGTCTCGTCTTCTAGTTTTTGTTTTTCTTTTTTAATGAAACTTTTCCTGCAAATAAACACCAAAACAAATACACGTAAATAGCAGAGGACAACTTTGACATAAAAATATGTTTCTAATTTTATTTACTTCTTGTCTGCATGAGGATAACTCAATACTCGGAACCTGTCTGTTGACACAGTTCAAGAGTTTCGAATTCCATCTTGTCGGAACTGTTCACGTTGATGTTGTTGTTGTTGTTATTGTTGTTGCTGCTGCTGATGTTATATCTTCCTGTAATTGCAAACTAACGAGGGGAAGATGTTGAAATAAAAGCATGGTGTGATAGTGGATTACGACGATTATTTATACAGACAGGTGGTGAAGTCGATATTAAAGAAAGAGGTCCTTCTTTAGCTCAGAGTTTCTCAAATTTTAGACAGGAGCTTATCTATCTATCTATCTATCTATCTATCTATCTATCTATCTATCTATCTATCTATCTATCTATCTATCTATCTATCTATATCTATCTATCTATCTATCTATCTATCTGTCTATCTATCTATCTATCTATCTATCTATCTATCTATCTATCTATCTATCTATCTATCTGTCTGTCTGTCTATCTGTCTGTCTATCTATTATCTATCTGCATGCTTGCCTGCCTACCTGTCTGTCTGTCTGTCTAACTGTATGTATGTATGTCTGCACTGGGCTGGATGGGCAACCACCTCTCATCCAGCGGGGATATACTGATATCCAAAACACGTCGAGGTTTTCCGGTGAGAAAGTCCAACTCTAGATTAAACTTGTGCAACGAAAACCACTGTGTCACGCAATCCCGCTTCTGCGACCCACCGAGAATACAGGCCCAAGCCCCGCGATACTCTGGACCTCATGTGGTCCTCTCGGGGATCTCTTGTGGCCCTCTCGGGGACCACAGAAGGACCACATGACCAATCAAGGACCACAGGAGTAAATTCAGTAGGATCACGGGGCGATCTTGGTGATAGAAGCGAACGAAGAAAAGGAAGAACTGCTGACCTTCGCGGCGAGAGACTAGCACACAAACCACTACGCCATGCAGACTCTATGGTATTAAACGACTAGTAAAGCTTATACTGTCAGCTTGTTATGTTTTTACATTTCATTTTTTGTTATTATACTTGCTTATACTGTACTGTTTGTCCTCTTTTCCTACAATTAAATCCTTACCCATCTTATGCTTACCAACTTTTCATGAACCTTATGAAACGGGACGTTCTCTTTGACAATATGTATTAGAATCCAGAGGGGTCTGAGTGGCTCATGGTTAATGTGGCTGCGTACTGAATTGAAAGTCTCAGGTTCATATCCCAGTGGTACCGAGTTCACAGTTACTTCACTAGTAATTTGTTTAGATCTAACTCCCTTAATCTAGAGACAAGGTGTTTGTACAGTCCAGGTGTACAATAAGGACGGATATAGGAACGTATCAAGTTTGTTAAATGAAATCTGACACTTATGTAAAAAAAAAATTGGTACGAACGCCGTTGCATTAATTCAGAAAAGTACAAATAAAATGGAAGAGTCATGGTCCTTATTCCTAATGATCCATATCTCGGAAAAGTCGCAGTCTTTGTTCTTTATGATTCATATATAGGAAAAGTGGCACTCCTAGTTCTTTATGATTCATATATAGGAAAAGTGGCACTCCTAGTTCTTTATGATTCATATATAGGAAAAGTGGCACTCCTAGTTCTTTATGATTCATATATAGGAAAAGTGGCACTCCTTGTTCTTTATGATTCATATATAGGAAAAGTGGCACTCCTAGTTCTTTATGATTCATATATAGGAAAAGTGGCACTCCTTGTTCTTTATGATTCATATATAGGAAAAGTGGCACTCCTAGTTCTTTATGATTCATATATAGGAAAAGTGGCACTCCTAGTTCTTTATGATTCATATATAGGAAAAGTGGCACTCCTAGTTCTTTATGATTCATATATAGGAAAAGTGGCACTCCTAGTTCTTTATGATTCATATATAGGAAAAGTGGCACTCCTTGTTCTTTATGATTCATATATAGGAAAAGTGGCACTCCTTGTTCTTTATGATTCATATATAGGAAAAGTGGCACTCCTTGTTCTTTATGATTCATATATAGGAAAAGTGGCACTCCTTGTTCTTTATGATTCATATATAGGAAAAGTGGCACTCCTTGTTCTTTATGATTCATATATAGGAAAAGTGGCACTCCTTGTTCTTTATGATTCTTCAAGATTACAGCTCAGCAGCAAATATATCTTTCAGCTCCTTAAAAAAAGCCTGCCATAGAAGCAGTGAATCAGCGATTAACCAAGATACAGCAAGATAGCTTTCAAGTGATGATTGTTTTATTTATTAACATGTCCGCGGTCTATTTTAAACAAAGCAAAACAACACCAGCATGCTACTTTAAAAACAGAATGTTAAGCTGGATAATACCCGGATATAAGAAACCATGTTTACAGACGGATTACCTAAAACCAAACATTTGTGGGTTTCCAAGGACAAAAATTTGCATGATAGAGTAATTCAGTGTCGACCGTACTACTCCTGCGACTGAAAGAGGCCGCTAAAAATCAGGAAGGTTTAAAGCCGCCAAAGTGTTAGAGGTAAGTACTGCTGGGATGTTGGTGAGTAGTTTCTGATAAGATCCTTATTTTATCCTAGACAACAGCGACCAGGATCTCGCAGTAAGCTGCAAGATGGAAGCATCCTTGAAGAACTGGAGGTCATAGATGAAACTTACTGCTCAGCTCTGGGGGTCATAGATGAAACTTACTGCTCAGCTCTGGGGGTCATAGATGAAACTGACTGCTCAGGTCTGGAGGTCATAGATGAAACTGACTGCTCAGCTCTGGAGGTCATAGATGAAACTTACTGCTCAGCTCTGGGGGTCATAGATGAAACTTACTGCTCAGCTCTGGGGGTCATAGATGAAACTGACTGCTCAGCTCTGGGGGTCATAGATGAAACTGACTGCTCAGCTCTGGAGGTCATAGATGAAACTGACTGCTCAGGTCTGGGGGTCATAGATGAAACTGACTGCTCAGCTCTGGGGGTCATAGATGAAACTGACTGCTCAGCTCTGGAGGTCATAGATGAAACTGACTGCTCAGCTCTGGAGGTCATAGATGAAACTGACTGCTCAGCTCTGGAGGTCATAGATGAAACTGACTGCTCAGCTCTGGAGGTCATAGATGAAACTGACTGCTCAGCTCTGGAGGTCATTGATGAAACTGACTGCTCAGCTCTGGAGGTCATAGATGAAACTGACTGCTCAGCTCTGGAGGTCATAGATGAAACTGACTGCTCAGCTCTGGAGGTCATAGATGAAACTGACTGCTCAGCTCTGGAGGTCATAGATGAAACTGACTGCTCAGCTCCACGAAAACAAAATTGTTATACTTCATCGGGCTTATTAAACAACTTGGCGACCTAGGACCCAGGGCACTAGTTCCTAACTTTTGCAAGGTCAAGAACCCTTGAAGCTAACTACACTGCTTCCTCCCCACCCCCACCCCCCACAACCCTTCAAACACACACACAGACACATTCCTTATACTCCCTTGCCTGTTGGCATTCAGTTGAATATCTTCACACTTTAGTACTATCCAACTCCGTCTAAATTTGCTGCGTGGACCCTTCTACAAACATTTGTTTAAGTATACGCGTACATCCGTACTCGAATGTGAATCATGGACTATTGGCAGGCACTTGAGTAAATCACTGCAGACAGCAGAGATGTGGTTCCTGAGAAGAAGGCTGTCTCAAGGACAGACAAGAACACTAACCAGCAAAGCTAATGAAAAAACAAAGGCGATCATCATTCCTGGGGCATGAGATGAGAAGAGAGAAACTGGAGAACATAACAGAGAGCAAAACTCAAGGCAGGAGGGGGGGGGCAGAGGACGACCGAGGGGACAGATGTTAGAAGGCCTGACAGTTGTGGCATGGAAAGAAATCAGCAACAGAGTCACTCTGAAATGTCAAGGACAGAAATTTGTGGAGGATCAAGACTGCCCAATCCGACAGGCATGGCACGTGATTATGATCATCAGTTTAAGAACCACTGGCTTATTTTGTAAAAAAAGACAGTACTGGAAACTATAATTCTGGGAAACAAAAAAAACAAAAAAAAAACCAGATAGAACTACCGAAAAAAGAGATGGGCCCAGGATATCTCTAGAACTTTAAACACCATACTCACTGTGGCTATACAAATACACATTTTTCAGATTTACTATCCAGACAGCTTGTTTTGCAAAGTACACGTCAAATATGAAATTAGAAGAACCGTTTCAAAGTCCAGTAAAAATCATTCCAGGTGGGGATATTGATACCGTGCGCCCCTCCCAAATCTCAAATTAACGGTCATTATTTTAAAACCCATTATGTTAAGTAAGCTTCAGCATGTCCGGCCATTAATTTTAAGTACTATTAACAATTTATAAATTAATGAAAAAGATATCATGGAATAAACTATAACTTTATTACACAATGAGAAAGAATGAAAAGAAATAAATGTAGACATATTAATGACATTATCATAATACTTATCGCACGCAGAACAACAAGTTTTTAAACCATGCACACTTAACAATGGCACGTATATATTTTATCTTTCAGTATATGTCTTCACATTATTTGCACTGCCGTTGTTTTAAGTAAATGTCTAGCAGTTTCGAAAGAAAGTTTCCTTGCTTCCATATTCACAAAATCGGAAAGAGGTCAGTATAGTCTAATTTTTTTTTTACCAGTTTCATGGCCAGATGAAATCAAACCAGATCCTTCCAATCCAGTTTTGGCAACTGTTGAGCGTAAATGGGTTTTGTAAAACAACCCCCGTCCATTCGCAACCGTTACTGGAAGTGACTGTAATATTCTTAATGCTGTAGCATCATTAGGAACAAAGTCATTTTCAACAATATAACGTAGGGCTTTAGTTTGTATCGTATTTCCTGGCATTAAGTGCGAACTACTCTCAGTTCATCACACAGTTAAATGGTGTCAGTGTCCCTGTTTTCTTGATGAGTTAAAACGCTATCTGGACCTTCGCATTTCTTTAAAAGCTTAATTGTCATCTGAGATGTTTAACTGATGCATCAAATGTTTAATTGATGCATCAGCAGCAGGCCATCTTGCTCCGAATCGAGAGGCCTACAGGAGTGCTGTTAGGGAGGCACAGTTCCGCAAGGGTCATGCAAATGAATGAATGAATGAGATGTTTAATTTAGGAATGTCATATAAAAAAATATGATAATGAACTGTGATATTCCATTTGCTTATATCTTTCATGAATAGAATTGATTGCAACACCAGGAGTAAAAAAAAAAAACAAACTATATTTTGAACTTATTTCTGGGAACTAAAATGGGTTCAGTTCTTGTTTCATCATCTTGATGGGTTTTTTAAAAATTCTTTTTATTCTGCCGATGCACTTAAACTTTTCAAACACTGGTTTCAAACCAAGATCAGCTTCTTTTTCAGCTAATTTTGTAGCATCAACAGGAAGGTTTTAAAATGATTAGACATTTGTGAGATAGATTCCAAAGCTTTGGAGAACATTTCCCAAAGCTGAAAGGGCAATAAATAATTATATTTCTTATGTATTGTAATAGTTTACCAGCAGCAAGCGCCACACAAAGAAGACAACATGAACATTTTAAATTTTAAGGGTAGGTGTTTCAGTTTTATGTCTTACCTCTTTGCCCATTAACTCATCGTCAACAATCTCTTTCAAAGCATCATAAAATTCGCCAATAGAAGAACTTAAAAGACGAATGGCTTCGATTTTAGATTCCCAGTGAGTGATGCTTTGTGAGTACAGCGTTAGAGTTGTAATCTTTAGTATAAGGGTGTCCCATCGCAGAGTTGATGCTCATGGGGACATTTCAGTGGATGTTTGGAACGGAAGGCGGAGCATGTATGGGAATGCATGGAGCGAGGATATCAGTCTCTGGCTACACTTAGTGTTGATGCTAAGAAAAATGCTTACAAATTCAGAACTGTTTTACAACAAAAAACGTCTTCTCTAGACGACATTATGGCATTATTGCCATCAAAGCTGAGAGAACGAGAACAACAAAGAATATAAAAGAAATGCTCTCACTTTAAATTATGTAGCACGTTGTTGAACTCCTTGGAGTTTTCCTTTCATATTTGATCTGTTGTCGTGCTATGGCTACCCATGTCTGCTGTTGGTATACTCATGTGTGATAGTTTTGTAAGAATACATTCGGTTAACACTGAGCCCGTTGTGGCTTCTACAGAAATGAAACCAAGAAAGTGCTCGCGAATACTGACACAATTTCGATCCGTTCAAACAAGTCTTACAGTGTTAATTGTTCAATGTGACTTAGATCTACTTCGTACAGTCGGCAAATATGGTGTAATATTTAGCTCTCTTTACCATAGAAACTTTTTTTCCTGCCCGCAAAGAAAAGAGACATAAGTTCATTTTGAATGTTTGTCCCCAAAATAATGTTGGACCTATTCACGAGTTCAGTCAGTCAGTCATTTGGATGTCTCTTGCGAAACTTTGCCTCCCTAACAGCTCTCCTGTAGGCCTATCGGTCGTAAGCAAGATGCCCTACTGCTGATGCATCCATCTGCAGATTATCAACGATGTCTTGCAGCCATCTTCGCCTATTCACGAGTTACTCTCATTAAATGTTCAGATATGGCAGTATCAGATATGGCACTATAAGATATTGCACTATCAGAAATGCCACTATCAGATATGACACTATCAGATTTGGCGCTATCAGATATGGCACTATCAGATATGACACTATCAGATATGGCACTATCAGATATGGCACTATCAGATATGATACTATCAGATATGGCGCTATCAGATTTGGCACTATCAGATATTACGCTATCAGATATGGCACCATCAGATATGACATTATCAGATCTGGTAATTCATCAACAAGCCTTACAAGATTTCAGTCATTATGAACATATAATTAATGAGATTTTCCATGGAAAGGCAAACATTGTGTCCTAAAAAACTGGACAATATTAATTAGGTGTTGTTGTGTGCTTCTCCAGTGCTGAACTTCTGCACTTAATAGTTCATGTTGCACTGAGTCATTCATATACTCTAATTTAAACCAGGGCGATAACTCAGTCCACTTTTTATGGGACTACGAGTAGTTATAGGATATAGCGGGTATAGGGTGCCAGGAACACCAAGGAAAAGGTGGATAGATAGGGTGAAAGACACACGGAGGAAACATAACACAGCAGCTACACAGGCCTCTCACCTTCCTCCGAGCCGATGCCTGAAACCACCTGCGACTCTAATGGCACTTGCATACAGGTTATAGTAATGGTAGTAGTAGTAACAGTAGAAGTAGTAGTAGTAGTAGTAGTAGTAGTAGTAGTAGTAGTAGTAGTAGTAGTAGTAGTAGCAGCAGCAGCAGCAGCAGTAGTAGTAGTAGCAGTAACAGCAGCAGCAGCAGAAGTAGTAATAGTAGTAGTAGTAGTAGTAATAGTAGTAGTAGTTGTAGTAGTAGTAGTAGTAGTAATAGTAGTAGTAGTAGTAATAGTAGTAAGAAGAAGAATTAGTTTGTAGATTTTTCGTGTTCATCAAGATACAAATATAAATGCCCCCAACCATTCAACCAGTCAAAAATCAGACTCATTTTACTGCCAGAAAACAATATCCAGCAGAAGCAACATGCATTTGTTTTTTTTTACTATACACTAAGATCGGTTAATATGTCAATACACTAACTAGGATCCATTAATATATCAATACACTAACTAGGATCCATTAATATGTCAGTATACTAACTACCATGATGGTAAAAAAGGGGATGAGGTGGGTATTATTATGTCAAACATAGCTGCAAATAGCCTTATAGAATGGGAACCGGTGAACAGTCATATAATAAGAGCTCGATACAACCTACGACACGGAAGAATGACAATAATACAGTGTTATGCACCCACGAACGATGCAGATAATGATGTGAAAGATGATTTCTATCACCAATTACAACAAATCATCAACAAAACCCCTAAACACGACATCCTAATTGCTATGGGGGACTTCAATGCTAAGGTAGGGAAGGATAATACCGGCGTTGAAAAAGTGATGGGGAAAGAAGGAATTGACATGGTTAATCAGAACGGAGAAAGATTAATTGAAATATGTCTAACAGAGGGCATGGTCATTGAAGGCACAATATTCCCACACAAAGAGATACATAAAACAACGTGGATATCTCCAGATGATAGAACTAGAAACCAGATAGATCATTTTTGTATTAGAAAGCAATACAGAACATCTTTCATAGATGTAAGGGCTTATAGGGGTGCAGATGTCAACAGTAATCACAACCTGTGCATAGGGAAAATAAAACTAAAATTTAAAAGTCAGCACAAGAAATCAGTACACAGAAAGATAAACAGCCACAGCCTACAAGAAGACAATACTAACATTAATTTCAGTCAGGAACTTGCCAATCATCCCAAAACACCCAGTGAAGTTGAGGAGATAAGTATAGATGAATTGTGGAATTCTTACAGCACAGCCATAATCACAGCAGCAAAAGCAAGCGCTGGACTGAAAAAACCAAATAGAAAAGCATGGATGTCAGATAAAACATGGAAGTATATACATGAAAGACGAGCAGTCAAATTAGACATGTTGAATGCAAAAGCGAAAGCAACATACAAAGAAATAGACAAGAAAGTAAAAAGTTCAGCTAGAAGGGATAAAAGAGAATACATAGACAATACGGCGAAAGAGGCAGAAAAAGCAGCAAAAACAGGAGACAGCAAAACTTTATATAACATACAAAAGAGGCTAACAGATACTATTACATCAAAAGAAAGACTAATCCTTAGCAAAACTGGAACCCTATTAACATCAAATAAAGACCAAAAGCAAAGATGGGCTTAACACTTCCAAGAAATACTTAATCGACCACATCCAAAAGAATTGTTAAACCTTGAAATTGACTTACCAGCCCCACAACTAAATATCAGCCTAGATGAAATTAAATTGCATGAAATTGAAACAGCAGTGAATTTAATGGCTAACAACAAAGTTGCAGGTGAAGATGAAATAACAGCCGAAATGCTAAAAGCTATCAATATGAGACAACTACAGAGAATGTTTAACAAGATTTGGAAAGAAGAAAAGGTCCCTTCTAATTGGAAGAAAGGAATCATTGTTAAAATATAAAAAAAGCAACCTTAGTGACTGTAACAACTGGAGAGGAGTAACCTTAATATCAGTTGTGTCAAAAGTATTTTGCAAGGTCATTTTGAATAGACTTAAAAATATAGTGGATACTGCAATGGGAGAAGAACAAGCAGGATTTCGAAAAGGGAGAAGCTGTCTCGACCAGATCTTTACTCTCAGAACAATACTTGAAGAACATACTGAAAAGCAGAAACCATTAATACTGAACTTCATAGATTTTAAAAAGGCATTTGATAGCATACACAGAGATTCATTATGGAGAATTTTATGTCCATATGGAATACCATCTAAAATTGTCAACATCATTAAGGACTTATACAATGGATATGTTTGTGCAGTCAAGACAGAAGAAGGGATGAGTGAATGGTTCCAGATTGAAACAGGAGTGAAACAAGGATGTATACTGTCTCCTCTACTTTTTGAGATTACAATAGACTTCATAACGAAAAAATGCTGCACAGGTAACACAGGTATTGACTGGGTACATGCGATCCAACTAGAAGACCTTGATTTTGCTGATGACATAACTCTTATCAGTAATAATGTGAATTCCATGCAAGAAAAAACATATAGCCTGTCTTCACTGGCTAGCAAAATAGGACTTGAAATTAACAAGGACAAAACAAAAATAATGAAAATTCCCTTTAATCAAAATGGAAAAATACACATAGAAAGGACAGATATTGAAGAAGTCAATCAATTTGCATACCTTGGCAGCTACATAGACCAGGATGGTGACACTAGAAAGGAAGTTAGGATCAGAATTGCAAAAGCAGCATCAATCTTCAAGAATCTTGAGAACATATGGAATTCAAAAGTTATAAGCACAAAAACCAAGTTAAGACTATTCAATTCAAATGTAATATCCACCCTCATTTATGCATGTGAAAGCTGGAAAACAACTAAAGAAATAGAAAAGAAATTAGACTCTTTTGAAAACAAATGCCTAAGGAAAATACACTGCATCAAGTGGAACGAATTCAAGAACAATGCAGAGATAAGACAGATGAGTGAACAACAACCAGTCTCATGGGTGATCAGGAAAAGGAGATGGACATATGTTGGTCACATGATGAGAAGAAATGATCAGAGAATCCCAAAACAAGCTATCAAGTGGAACACAACAGGCCAAAAAAAAAGAGGTAGACCGCATGAAACTCTGAAGAGGGCATTATTAAGAGAGGCCAAATTAACAGGCATAAAATCATTTGATGAGGTTGAAAGACTCGCCGAAGACAGGAAAAATTGGCGAACTACTTTGCGAGCCCTATGTGAAGTTTAACGGCACGGGAAGGATATAAGATAAGATATAAAATAAGATACTAACTAGGATCGATTAATATGTCAATACACTAACTCATTCATTTGCATGTTCCTTGCGGAACTTTGCTTCCATAACAGCACTCCTGTAGGCCTCTCGGTTGTGAGCAAGATGGCCTGCTGCTGATGCATCCATGTGCAAATCATCAATGATGTCTTGCTGCTATCTTCGCTTTGGTCGTCCTCTCTTTCTTTTTCCCATTATGTACCCTTCTAACACGGTCTTCGTTAGATTATCATGACGTTTAATGTGTCCAAAATATTTAACTTTTCTCTCTTTAATCCTCTTTACTAGCCAGCCTTCTTCAAAATTAAGTTCTTGTAGTATGGATATATTTGTTCTTTTTGTGTCTATGATATTTGAAGAACTCTTCTGTAGCATTTACATTCAAAGGCATTTATGTGTTTCTCAGCTGTTTTGTTAAGTGTCCAGGTCTCACAGGCATATGTTGCGATGGGAAAGATCCATGGCCTTAAAAATCCCATTTTTGTAGTTCCGTCTGCCCCTCTCCACATATTCTTTATTTGTTTTACTTTCTGAAGAGCGACAAATGTCCTTTTAATTTCCCTTATTGTATCTCCATTATTAGTAGTGATCCAAGATATTCAAAACTCTCCACGTCTTCGAGTTTTTCCTCATTGATGCATATATCAGCTGCCTTGTTTGTTTTGTCAGTTGTCATTAATTTAGTTTTCTTCGCATTAAGATAGAGGTTTTTCTCTTCACTGATCTTACGGACTGACATAATTAGTTTTTCCATTCCTTTTTGTGTTGTGGATAGTAATACTGTCATCAGTATATCTAATCTCTGGTATTTCATAACTTCCAATTGTTATGTCTACATCTTCTCTAACATTCCTCATTATATTTTCAGTATACAAGTTAAATAAGTAAAGCGACAATATGCACCCCTGACGGACCCCTTGTTTTATGTCAAACAAAGTTGTTGTTTCCCAATTTATTCTTATTGCTGCTTGTTGGTCTAGATACAGCAGTAATGTTAAGTGTATCAAATGTGTTGGAAATCTCATTTTGTCCATTAATTCCCAAAGTTTCTGGCGTTGTATACAATCAAATGCGTTTGAGTAGTCTATAAAGGATTAATATAGATTCACATTAAACTCTCTGCATTTCTCTATTATTAATCTTATATTGAATATATGATCTCTTGATCATCTTCCTTGTCTGAAACCAGCTTGGACCATATTGATTTCTTCTTCTATTTTCTTTCGAAGTCTACCCATTATGATTTTTAACAGAATTTTACTGGCATGACTAATCAGGGTAACAGTTCTGCAGTTTGTACATAATTTTAGTTTACCCTTTTTTGGCAGTGGCATGAATACAGTTCTTTTCCATTCTTTTGGCCAAATACTTGAATGCCATATCTTTTTACATAGTTAGATTGTTGCACATTACTTTCCTCCTGCTTTAATAAATTTAGCTGTTATCTCATCACATCCTGGTGATTTACTATTTTTCAGATTCTTTTTTGCCCATAAAACTTCTACTGTCGGTTCGGGTTCTTTCTCTTCCAGTAATAATTCACATTGTTCATTTCTGCTTTCACAGTCAGTTGTTTCATACATTCCTTTGCAATATTCCTTCCATCTTTCTAGGATTTCCTCTGTCTCTGTCAAGGTATTTCCCATCTCGTCACAAATTACATTTAGCTTAGGTGTAACATTTCTCGTCGATGTCTTCATTTCTTCAAACATTTCACTATCTCTTCCACACTTCTGATGTCCTTCTATTCTTTAACAACAATCTTGTATGTATTGTTTTTTGTCTTTTCTTATGTTTCTTTGTACTTCTTTTGTTAAAGATTTATAATCCTCTTTGTTGTTGTTTGTCACTTTCCATTGCGTCTTCATTTCTCTACGTTGTTTTATCAATTCTAGTGTGCCTGCTGTAATCTATCCATTCTTTTGTGTTTTCTTTACTGGAACCATGTCTTTAGCTGTTGTTATTAAGATATCTCTGGCCTGCATAGCTAGTTCATCTGGTGTCATCTCCTCCTGTACATCCATCAGGATTTCGAAACGGTTCTTCACTTCTATACCGTATTGTTCTGGTATTTTTGTAAGATCAAAGCGGAGTGGTCTTGACCCCGTAACTGTCTTGTTTATCTTTATCTTCATGTCTGCTATTAATAACTCATGGTCCGCGTCACAATCAGCACCTGGTAAAGTTTTTGCTGATGTTATACTTGACTTCCACCTTCTTTGCACTAAAATGTAATCTATTTGATTCTTGGTTTTCCCATCAGGTGACGTCCATGTGTAAAGTCTTCTTGGATGTTGTTTAAAAAGTGTATTTGCAATCATTAGCTTATTTTCTATGCAAAAAGTCATTAGATTGTCACCTGCCTCATTTCTATGTCATATGCTAAATTTCCCTATAACATGTCCTTCATCTTCTGCTCTTTCTGTATCAATTTCTGCATTAAAATCCTCTATTATTAATACAGTATAATTTTTCAGTACTTGGTCTATCGTCGTTTGCAGTGTATTATTAAAGTCTTCTACTTCCTCTTCTTCTGTTGCTGATATAGTTGCATATATCTGGATGATTGTTATATTTCTAGGAATTCCCTGAAGTCTGATTGTGAGGATTCTATCACTTACTATTGTAACCTAGTAATGCTTTTGATGTTGATTTGTCCAAGTAGAAATCCATTCCATTCTTTCCTCCTAATTCTCCACCAGAGTATATAAAGATATTATCATTCTCGCTCTTGAAGTGTCCTGATCCTTTCCATCGATGTTCGCAGATTCCCAAAACTGTGTATCCCCGTTCTTTTCATCTCGTCACTTATTATTTGATTCTTCCCCTCATATATACTTCTCACATTCCATGTTCCTACTCTTATTTTTCTTTTTTAGTTTGATGGAGGGGTTTCCCTTATTAACACAGTCAGGATTTTGTCCGTCATCACAATTACTAGTACTGACCTCTGTCTCACACTCTTCCCCAGTGTTAAAATTAGATCTATCTGGCCTTGGAGGGGGAGGGGCCTCACTACCAGATTTTTTTCCTATTCGACTTTCCATGTTGCTGTTTGAGTTTCTTGGTATATTTCCAGAAGATAGTTTACCATTGTTTTCCTTCTGGGCAGTGACTGTACTAGTCAGTGATCGTAGCCATTGTCCCTACATTGAGATCATCTGCCTACCATCATAGACTGGTGACCATAACCAACACTATCTGTCGGCTGCTCTCCCATTCCATCCACCACCTGATCCCATGGCTTCACGTCACCCTGATCGGGGGGCTATAAGGGTACTCCACCTTGCCCACGTGTATCCCGTAGACTGACGGAGGTAAAGAGGAGTCTTACTTCTTCTGTGATAGGGGATACCCCTATACCGCGAACCTTAATACACTAACTAGGATCTATTAATATGTCAATACGCTAACTAAGATTGATTAATATGTCAGTACACTAACTAAGATATATTAATGTGTCCTTCATTTCTTAGCTCTCTAGTGTAATAATCTAAGTGAAACCCTGGATACTGGATGCGACCTAGCTCTGTTGTTGGTATGAGAGAGCTGCTTCATTACACTCAGAACATGCCCATAAGTGCTCTGTATTCGACATGCAGATGCCCTTTGGTGTTCCGGCTGATATAATACCAATACTGTGCTTGGCTCGTGGCACATCTGGGGTTTGCTTCCACTTCCTCCGCGGACATGTAAAGTCACTGAGGCGGGCGTGGTATGTTCTTCTTGAGGGGGGTTTTTGGGCAGATTCTTCGATTTGCTGGTTGATATCTGAAAGGTATGTATCTTGATTGTCCAAACTGATGCTTCTTAGTGGGTTAGCCCTTAATGCAAGTTGATCAGCATTTTCGCTGCCAACAACGCCAGTGTGCCATATCCACGTGATGTTTTGGATTTGCGCTTTGAATATTATGTCCATGTGTAAAGTTTTCTTGGATGTTGTTTTAAAAGCCTGGTTGGCTGAGTGGTTAGTCGCTCGGTTTACTAATCTGGTGGTACCGGGTTCAGTCCCAGCAGTTGGATTTTTTCTGGTACGCAGCGAAAAAGGCCCCTGGGTCGACCCAGCCTCTAAAAAATGGGTACCAGAGAATTATGGTGAGGTAAAGGGGCCAGGCGTGATACTGACAACATCACACTTTCAAGTGCCGAAGGTCATGGAAAATACGGGCCTAACACCGTATTCTCCAATATGCCTCAATGGGAATTTTACCTTTTACCTTTTCCTCACTTTTAAGGGTACAGTGTTCTTTCTCAATAGACTTTGAGACTCATGACGATGATTGCTGTTTACTGAACTTTCTGGGTAATCATGATTTAACTTTGTGTAATACTAGAAAACAAATGAAAAAGTACAACCAATAGAAATGCGCGGAAATACAGAACTATTTTCTAGTATCTTTACTACGCTTTCTTTTACCATTTCCAGTTTTTCGGTATCACTTAAGAAGGAGTTCCATTTCTCTGGATCAGTGCCCATCTCAAGTTCATTACTGGGATTTTTTTATAAGGCTAAATCAGTTTCATTTCCGCCTTTTATTTTCAGTAATGTCCATGTAAGTGAGATTCCAGTCAGACGGGCTTGCAATGAACTTAGGATCACCGACTTCGATGTATTCACTTACTTTATCTTTGGCTGCGTCAGTTTCTTCAGTTTTCGGGGGGTTATTTTGTGCAAAACTCTGTCGTTTGTTTTTGTTTTGTTTTGTTTTGTTTTGTTTTTTGTTTTGCTTTGAGCAATGCGATCTATTGTGAAACTCGGCGTCTGGTAATTGTTTGTTCTTGTTTTTTTATGATTCATAATATCTGTTTCAATGTTAAAGAATTTCTAAAGTCAATAATTAGAGCAATAAACGTATTATTGAAACAAAACTGGAGCACTCTTTTTCCGTAAAAGATAAATGAGTAGAGGACTGCTGTAACATAGTTCTAGTACGTGATTTGAGGACTGTTGTAAAACTAGTTCTAGTACGTGATTTGAGGACTGTTGTAAAACTAGTTCTAGTAAGTGATTTGAGGACTGTTGTAAAACTAGTTCTAGTACGTGATTTGAAGACTGTTGTAAAACTAGTTGTAGTACGTGATTTGAGGACTGTTTTAAAACTAGTTTAGTATGTGATTTGAGGACTGCTGTAAAATTAGTTCTAGTACGTGATTTGAGGATTGCTGTAAAACTAGTTCAAGTACACGAGTTGAGGACTGATGTAAAACTAGTTCTAGTACGTGATTTGAGGACTGTTGTAAAACCAGTTCTAGTACGTGATTTGAGGACTGTTGTAAAACTATTTCTAGTACGTGATTTTAGGATTGCTGTAAAACTGGATCTAGTACACGAGTTGAGGACTGTTGTAAAACTAGTTGTAGTACGTGATTTGAGGACTGCTGTAAAACTAGTTCTAGTTCGTGATTTGAAGACTGCTGTAAAACTAGTTCTAGTACGTGATTTGAGGACTGTTGTAAAATTAGTTCTAGTACGTGATTTGAGGACTGCTGTAAAACTAGTTCTAGTACGTGATTTGAGGACTGCTGTAAAACTAGTTCTAGTACGTGATTTGAGGACTGCTGTAAAAATAGTTCTATTACGTGATTTGAGGACTGTTGTAAAACTAGTTCTAGTACACGAGTTGAGGACTGCTGTAAAACTAGTTCTAGTACATGAATTGAGGACTGCTGTAAAACTAGTTCTAGTACACGAGTTGAGGACTGCTGTAAAACTAGTTCTAGTACAGTAGAAGCTTATGGTAGTTTCACAGAGTGAATAATGAATGACAAAAGAGTCTGTGAAATGAACACGCAGAAATGTTTGAGAGAAGTAACAAACCAGTATTTCGAAAACATCAAGGACAACGGACATAAGAAAACAACACATAAACACAAAAATGGCACTTAATTGGCAGAGATCTATGTTAAGACGTCAAGCAGGTAATTCTAATAAGCAAATTTTTATCAGTAGAGAAAGAAAAACAACACGCTGTACCATCGTGGAAAATCCGCTTGGATTTTTATCCTTTCTGTTGTCACCTTTTTTTCCCCCTCTCATCTAATGTTCTTTAACATTTTAGCAAAGTTTGTTCGGAAACTCGTGCTAAATCTGTTTGTTTACGTCAGTCTAGAAACTTTTGATCATCAGACATTGTAAAACTCAGTGAACTGTAAACCGAAATTTCCTGTCTTTACTGGACCCTGAACCCGTTTATACCGTGTATCTTAATGATTTTCCTTGTAACAAGATCCTGCCATCACACCGCCGTTTTTTCCCTTGCAATTTCGTTAAAGTACAATATACCAAACGATATGGACCAACTTCTAAGTCATTGGAGTATTATGGGTCCTCTGTTATCTTATTGTTATCTGTTGTTCTAGCTCCTTCTTGGACTGAGGGTATGTTCTGATTCGAGGGCTTGTCCTTCTCATGGATCAGTTGTCTGTCAATGTGGAATGTCTCGTATACTTTTATATAATGTTTCTTTTTTTTCACTTTATTCTGATTTTTTTCCCTTTTTTCGGCAAAAAAAAAGAACTTGCTACCCCTGCAAATGCACGTGTTGCATATCGGTAGAGCTTATCATGGTCTGGTCTGCTATAATTTGGCAAAGCGGGACATTTGGGCGCCTACACATAAAGAGATTTTGGATAAAACTTACTATTGCAGAACAGAAAGCAGACACTGACAATAGACTTCATTCGAAGACCAGACCATTACGTTGTTTTCGAACGTCCAATTCCGTCCCCTGGTTTGTTTTCGCTTATTGTACTTTTGGTGTCAGGTGAGAGTGTTATGTCCCCTTAGACAGGTGAATCGAGTCCATAGGCTTTTAAATTTGATGAAAGCAATTATGTCTTTATATTAAAGTTCTATATTTGTCTGCCATAATATTTCTGCAGAAAAGTTATTTCATTTAGATTTCTTTTTTTTTTTTCTTTTCAGTTCAAATTGCGTACAGTAAAATAATAGAGCAAAAATTGGTACAGAAAGAGCAGAAGATGAAGGACATGTTGTAGGGAAATTTAGCATATGACATAGAAATGAGGCAGGTGACAATCTTATGGCATTTTGCATGGAAAATGAGCTAACGATCGCTAACACACTTTTTAAACAACATCCAAGAAGACTTTACACATAGACATCACCTGATGGTAAAACCAAGAATCAAATAGATTACATTTTAGTGCAAAAAAGGTGGAGGTCAAGTATAACATCAGCAAAAACTTTACCAGGTGCTGATTGTGACACGGACCATGAGTTATTAATAGCAGACATGAAGATAAAGATAAACAAGACAGTTACAGGATCAAGACCACTCCGCTTTGATCTTACAAATATACCAGAACAATATGGTATAGAAGTGAAGAACCGTTTCGAAATCCTGATGGCTGTACAGGAGAAGATGACACCAGATGAATTGGCTACGCAGGCCAAAGATATCTTAATAACAACAGCTAAAGACATGGTTCCAGTAAAGAAAACACAAAAGAATGGTGGATTACAGCAGGTATACTAGAACTGACAAAACAACGTAGAGAAATGAAGACGCAATGGAAAGTGACAAACAACAACAAAGAGAAATATAAAACTTTAACAAAAGAAGTACAAAGAAACATAAGAAAAGACAAAAAACAATACATACAAAATTGTTGTGAAAGAATAGAAGAACATTAGGAGTGTGGAAGAGATAGTGAAATGTTTAAAGAAATGAAGACATTGACGAGAAATATCACACCTAAGCTAAATGTAATTTGTGATGAGATAGGGAATACCTTGACAGAGACGGAGGAAATTCTAGAAAGATGGAAGGAATATTGCAAAGGAATGTATGAAACAACCGATTGTGGAAATAGAAATCCACAGTGTGAATTATTATTGGAGGAGAAAGAATCCGAACCGACAATAGAAGAAGTTTTATGGGCAATAAAGAATCTGAAAAATAGTAAATCACCAGGATGTGATGAGATAACAGCTGAATTTATTAAAGCAGGAGGAAAGGAGTGTGCAACAATCTATCATGCACTATGTAAAAAGATATGGCATTCAAGTATTTGGCCAAAAGAATGGAAAAGAACTGTATTCATAACACTGCCAAAAAAGGGTAACCTGAAATTATGCACAAACTACAGAACTGTTGCCTTGATTAGTCATGCAAGTAAAATTCTGTTAAAAATCATAATGGGTAGACTTCGAAAGAAAATAGAAGAAGAAGTCAATATGGTTCAAGCTGGTTTCAGGCAAGGAAGAGGATCAAGAGATCACATATTCAATATAAAATTAATAATAGAGAAATGCAGAGAGTTTAATGTGAATCTATATTTATCCTTTATAGACTACTCAAACGCATTTGATTGTGTACAACACCAGAAACGTAGGTAAATAATGGAAAAAATGGGATTTCCAACACATTTGTTACAATTAACATCACTGCTGTATCTAGACCAACAAGCAGCAGTAAGAATAAATTGTGAAACAACAACTTGGTTTGACATAAAACAAGGGGTCAGTCAGGGGTGCATATTGTCACCCTACTTATTTAACTTGTATACTGAAAATATAATGAGGAATGTTAGAGAAGATGTAGACAAAGAATATTACGATGCCATAACAGTTGGAGGTTATGAAATACCAGAGATTAGATATGCTGATGACACAGTATTACTGTCCACAACACAAAAAGGAATGGAAAAACTAATTATGTCAGTCCGTAAGAACAGCGAAGAGCAGAACCTCTATCTTAATGCAAAGAAAACTAAGGTGATGACAACTGACAAAACAAACAAGGCAGCTGAAATATATATAAATGAGGAAAAATTGGAAGAAGTGGAGAGTTTTGAATATCTTGGATCACTACTAACTAATAATGGAGATACAATGAGGGAAATTAAAAGAATGACATCTATCGCTCTTCTGAAAATAAAACAAATAAAGAATATGTGGAGAGGAGCAGACAGAACCACAAAAATAAGATTTTTAAGGGGATGCATCTTTCCAATCGCAACATATGCCTGTGAGACGTGGACACTTAACAAAACAGCTGAGAAACACATAAATGCCTTTGAATGTAAATGCTACAGAAGAGTTCTCCAAATATCGTGGACACAAAAAAGAACAAATATATCTATACTACAAGAACTAAATATTGAAGAAGACTGTCTAGTAAAGAGGATTAAACAGATAAAACTTAAATATTTTGGACACATTAAACGTCATGATAATTTAGAGAAGACCGTATTGGAAGAATACATGATGGGAAAAAGAAAGAGAGGAAGACCAAAACGAAGATGGCTGCAAGACATCGTTGATGATCTGCAAATGAATGCATCAGCAGCAGGCCATCTTGCTCACAACCAAGAGACCTACAGGAGTGCTGTTTGGGAAGCGAAGTTCCGCAAGGGATATGCAAATGAATGAATGAATGAAAATCATAGAGCAGTTTATGAGCGAGAGTTTCGAAAAGAAGTAATAGACAAAAGAAAAGGTAAAATTCCCAGTTTCCATGCCATTAAGGCATATTGAAGATTCGCTGTTAGGCCCGTATTTCCAAGACCGTCGGAGCATGAAAGTGTGATGTGCTCAGTACCACGCCTGGCGGCATTTACCTACCCAGATTTCTCTGGTACTCATTTTTAGAGGCTGCTTCTACCCCGGGGCCTTTCTGGTGTGCGAACATCATTAACAACAGTTTGAACCCGGTACCACTGGATTAGTGGACCAAGCGCCTGACCACTCAGCCAACCAGGCCAGCCTGAGTTAATAGTGTTTTAGCCTTTTACGTTGCTGGTTCTTCTGTTGGTCCACGGTTAAAGTCACGGTCATTCTAGCACTGTCTCGTTTACTCTCTCGTCTAAAGTGCTTTGTGTGCTACTTTTTCTTTCTCTCACGTCTAAAGTGCTTTGTTTGCTATTTTTTCTTTCTCTCACGTCTAAAGTGTTTTGTTTGCTATTTTTTCTTTCTCTCACGTCTAAAGTGCTTTGTTTGCTATTTTTTCTTTCTCTCACGTCTAAAGTGCTTTGTTTGCTATTTTTTCTTTCTCTCACGTCTAAAGTGTTTTGTTTGCTACTTTTTCTTTCTCTCACGTCTAAAGTGTTTTGTTTGCTACTTTTTCTTTCTCTCACGTCTAAAGTGTTTTGTTTGCTACTTTTTCTTTCTCTCACGTCTAAAGTGTTTTGTTTGCTATTTTTTCTTTCTCTCACGTCTAAAGTGTTTTGTTTGCTACTTTTTCTTTCTCTCACGTCTAAAGTGTTTTGTTTGCTATTTTTTCTTTCTCTCACGTCTAAAGTGTTTTGTTTGCTACTTTTTCTTTCTCTCACGTCTAAAGTGCATTTGCTATTTTTTCTTTCTCTCACGTCTAAAGTGCTTTGTTTGCTATTTTTTCTTTCTCTCACGTCTAAAGTGTTTTGTTTGCTATTTTTTCTTTCTCTCACGTCTAAAGTGTTTTGTTTGCTATTTTTCTTTCTATCACGTCTAAAGTGTTTTGTTTGCTATTTTTTCTTTCTATCACGTCTAAAGTGCTTTGTTTGCTACTTTTTCTTTCTCTCACGTCTAAAGTGCATTTGCTATTTTTCTTCCCATCAATTCTAACGTGCTTTGTCTACTATTTTTCCTTTTTTTTTAAGTCTAAAGTGCTTGGTCTGCTGCTTTTTTACTCTCAAGTCTAAAGTGTTTTGTCTGCTATTTTTCTTTATTTGAAGTCTAAAGTGCTTTGTCTGCTATTTTTTTAACTCTGAAGTCTAAAGTGCTTCGTCTGCTATTTTTGCTTTCCCTCAAGTCTAAAGAGCTTTGTTTGCTACTTTTTCTTTCTCTCGCGTCTAAAGTGCATTTGATATTTTTCTTCCTATCAATTCTAAAGTGCTATGTCTACTTTTTTTTTCTTCCGGAAGTCGACCTAGCCTCGTAAAATGGGTACCAGAGAAAATCTGGGAAAGAAAGGCAGCGAGGAAAGGAACTGACCCACCCTAGCTTATACGCTGATGGCCCAGCACAATGAGGTCTCTAACGCTTCATCAACTACAGCATTTGCCATGGGACTATCTTTATATATGTTTATCTCTTTATCAATTCTAAAGAGCTTTGTGTACTATTTTTTTCTTTCTCTGAAATCTAAAGTGCTTCATCAAATATTTTTTTTCTTTCTCTGAAGTCTAAAGTGCTTTGTCTGCTAATTTTTCTTTCTCTTAAGTCTAAAGTGCTTCATCTACAATTTTTCAAGGTAAATATCTTAAATTTCCCTCTTTTCTGTTCAGTTCTAATATTAACACTTTTAATTTTTCGTAACTGGTGTGTTTGTTCGGTTTTCTGGACACAAAAGAAAAAAAAATAGTACTATAATTATAGCAGCCTGGAATTAAGAATTGATGAACAGTTTTCTCTATGGACTCTATTACCACTTGTGCCCAGCTGATCAAGTTGTAGAGTCTGGAGTTGTTTGCTGTTTTTTTTTTTGACAGATAGATAGATAGATAGATAGATAGATAGATAGATAGATAGATAGATAGATAGATAGATAGATAGATAGATAGATAGATAGATAGATAGATTTTTAAAATCTATTGAAAATGCTTACCAAATCTCTGTGCGTACACGCGAGAGTGTGTACATGCTTGTTGCAGATAATCACAGAAGAAAAGCTGGGAAAAATCTTTATCCAAACTCCCCTGACGCTACCAGAAAAGACTGGAAATACAGATCAGATGATTATAAGTGACGCCAATAACAGAGCAAGAGACGTCTATTCTGAAACCCACAAATTTATGCCAGAAGAATCTAATAAAGGTAGATAGAGGTGTATGGTGTAGTTTTACAAAGTGGCAGAGGGAGTGAGTAAAGTGAGAAAAAACGAATAGAAAGTATGAGAATGTATAATTAAAAACATACATCATCCGATATTTCGGCGTGAGCCTTCTTCTAAACGAAGAACTTATCTTAATATGGCCTCCTCCAGGAGTAGGAAACAGAGTAATGCGTGTCCACTAGAAGATGCATAGAGACCACGCGGGGCCACACAAAGGATAAGCCGATAGAACCAATCGTAAAGAAGAGGTGGAGAGAGAGGAGAAAAACATGTGGTTGAAGGGGGGGGAGGGCATTAGAAACATGATGGCCGCTTGAAGAGAAGGTGTCGGAGGGGGGGGGGGGAGGGAACCGGAGAGATAATGAATGAAGACCATAAACACCTGCAGGGAGAAAATGTGAAATTGGTGAATAGGACAAGACCCTATAAACAACAATATGTTGCCAGAGAAGAAAAGAGGGTGGTGATAGTAGGGAGGGGTAGCTAGGAGAAAGAAAGTAGAGTAAAAAAACAGGGGGGGTGGAAAAATAAAGAAGTTACAGAAAACTGAAGACATTGTTAATTCCAGCTGGGTGGAGACAGCCAGCCTGGAAAATAAGGCGCTGTTCTAGGACCCTCCGACATCGTACATCAGCAGAACAAGAGCGGATCGCACTAACAGAAATGTCCTGTTTTCCCCTGTGGTTGCTAAGGCAAAAATGTTTAGCCACATTTGTCCAGGCCCTCTTAGAAATATAATTAAGATGACGGCGAAATCGATATCCGAAGCGTAAACCAGTCCCCTATGTACTTCAAACCGCATCGTTTGCACATAATTGCATAAATAATATTGCGTGAAGTGCAGGTGAAACCCTCCTGAACTGATAACGTGGACTTAGGGAAGGAGATCTGGCTAGCCTCGACAACAAACGGAGAAGTGTTGCATCAACGGCGTCTACAACGTCTGGTACCATAAAAAGTGCCATCTGTCTTAAGGCGACTTCGAACTAAAAGAGATTCTTGTCCCGTCTGTCCCGACACGCGTTTCTCTGTTTCCTACTTCTGGAGGAGGCCATATTAAGATAAGTTCTTCGTTTCGTTATTTATTTTTGTCACGTTTGTGCATGTAATCTTCGAAAAAGGCTCACGCCTAAATATCGGATGTTATATGTTTTTCATTTATACATTCTCATACTTTCTATTCGTTTTTTTCTCACTTTACTCTATCCCTCTGCCACTTTGTAAAACTACACCATACACTTCTATCTAACTTTATTATTGAAACCGGTTTTACTGCAGTCGCCATCCCTTTAATCTGGCAGAAGAATCTAGTATCGAGTCCAGGTGACCTCGTGGACACAGTTAATTTCTGACAATATCTGATCTGTCTAAAGTACAGAAATAATCGATTTTGTTTTTTTACATGAGCAACAAATAGCAGCTAGTGATGAATAATTCATACACTTGTTTTAGACTGAATAATCGAATGTTTGTTAGATCTATTATATGTTGAGTAATTAATGGAAGAAACGAAACGAGTGATCTCAAAATCGGATACGGTATGGGGAAGTAGTGAAATCGCTTCTGAAGATATCGTATCATGCGATCTTCGATATGTATGTCGCACCTCTTGTTTCTGTCTGACCAGTATTAAAGTAGACGAAAGCTAGCATCAGTGCTGTTGGTGATATCCAGGTGTCTGACCTGTATTAAAGTAGACGAAAGCTAGCATCAGTGCTGTTGGTGATATCCAGGTGTCTGACCTGTATTAAAGTAGACGAAAGCTAACTTCAGTGCTGTTGATGATATGCAGGTGTTTGACCTGTATTAAAGTAGACGAAAGTTAGCATCAGTGCTGTTGATGATATGCAGGTGTTTGACCTGTATTAAAGTAGACAAAAGCTAGCATCAATGCTGTTGATGATATCCAAGTGTCTTACCTGTATTAAAGTAGACGAAAGCTAGCATCAATGCTGTTGATGATATCCAGGTGTTTGACCTGTATTAAAGTAGACGAAAGTTAATATCAGTGCTGTTGGTGATATCCAGGTGTCTGATAAGTATTAAAGTAGACGAAAGTTAGCATCAGTGCTGTTGGTGATATCCAGGTGTCTGATAAGTATTAAAGTAGACGAAAGCTAGCATCAGTGCTGTTGGTGATATCCAGGTGTCTGACCTGTATTAAAGTAGACGAAAGCTAGCATCAGTGCTGTTGGTGATATCCAGGTGTCTTACCTGTATTAAAGTAGGCGAAAGTTAGCATCGGTGCTGTTGGTGACATCCATTTGTCTGGGACCATGTGAGTATTTTAGAAGAACTCAGCTTGGATGAAAAAAAACTGGCTTATTAGCTCATTCAAAAAAGGAGGGTTATCTTTCTTGGGACACATTTTAAGACTTAATGACTGGGCCAGTGGTTCCCAAGCTTGGAATCTGCCGCACTTCACTGCCTCATTCTGTTCCTCCACCCCCACCCCCACGGCCCCCCCCCCCACACACCAGTGGGTGGCCGTGGAACAGATAAAAGGGATGGCGACTGCAGTAAAACTGGTTCAAATAACAAAGGTGAATAGAGGTGTATGAGAATGTATCTCACTCTCATACTTTCTCTATTTGTTTTTTTTTCTCACGTGAATTTCTCCCTCTGCCACATTGTGAAGCTGCAGCATTACACCTCTATCTACCTTTATGATGCCGTGGAACAGACAATAGCCTTGGCCAGGTGGAAAGAGATCACACTGGTGGCCAGATTGTAGTCAGGCCAAGGTAATAGAGATCGCAACTGGAAGACGAAACTGGGTCCTAAAAATCCGTCCAGCCGAAGACGGATGTTTTGGTTCGAAAGGCGCGTAACTGCGACACAACGCTCTTTTGAAGGAGAACGATAAATAAGAAAGAAGAAGATTTCTAGTTGGAATGATGCAGCTTTTTTTATTATTATTCATTTGATCAGCTCTCCACGTGATTTTCTACAGTGCGTACAACAGGAGATAGAGCAAATCTCTCATCAGTCTCTTGCAGATATCTTTTTAATCTTAGTTTTCATCTATTGTCTACACTTGGTCTTCTGTAATGCTAGAAGTCTTTCTTTTGAATTATATATATATATACACATATATATGTATACACACACATATATATATATATCGGATTTATTTAATTTGTTAAGCTTATTCCAGATTCCAAAGATGGTTTGATCTTTCCTTTTTGACCTGAATTAAAAGATGGAAAACAAGCTCTGCGCAATATCTGAAGCTTATTTACTACGTCCTGGTATTCTAAAAGTATATTATTTTATGAAAGCCGTTGACATAATCACTCTTAATGCTAGTCTCAGATTCTCCATCACGCTATCCAGTCTGCAGATGTTATGTGTCTATCAGGACAAAGAGTTTTTGTATTCAGTCTCATCTTAAATTGTTTCGTTAAAGTTCTTGATCTGCTGGTTTTCCTTTTATTCCCCTGGTTTTGTATTTCATAAAGATTTGGCGTAATTGTAATTAGTTAGCTAGTTAGTTAATTATTTAGTTAGCTAGACAGCTAGCTAATTAGTTAATTAGTTAGTTAACTAGCTAATTAGTCAGTTTGTTAGCTTAGTTAGTTAGTCTGCTAATCATTCCCAGTTAGTTAATTAGTTAGTTAGTTAGTTAGTTAGTTAGTTGGTTAGTTAGTTAGTTAGTTAGTTAGTTAGTTAATTAGTTAGTTAGTTAGTTAGTTAGTTAGTTAGTTAGTTAGTTACATAGTTAGTTAGTTAGTTAGTTAGTTACATAGTTAGTTAGTTAGATATTTAGTTAGTTAGTTATTTAGAACTAAAACCATTCTAGAGCTCCAGATACATCGACAGGTGGTCCGATCCTCTCTTTAGTATCTCCTTCACCCGTCCTGCATTGATCGACCATACTTCTGGGGCTTTTGTTAGATACCCAGGTTTCGCCTTATCAAGTTTGTTAGTGAAACCTTTTGTCCGATCAGATTTATATATGTGTGTGTGTTTATAGTATATATGCTTTCCATTAATTACTTGTCCTAAATACAGAATTAATATAGTGTTTATAAAGTTTGATATTCACAGAAGGGGATAACAGAATAACTGTGATAACTAGATGAACCAGATATCGGAGATGAAGTGCTGCAGGTTGTAAGTTCACTCTTATGACCCGAGGGTTTATATAGAAAACACATACTCGTACTAGCACAGTGTCTCCTAAACTAATACTGAATGTCTGTGACTGAGTGAAAGTTGTATGATGAAGGGCAGAATATTAGACGGGCTTGCAGGTCCTATTCTTAACCCTTTAAAGTTCCTTCGTTCGGTCGTTCGTTCTCCACTCTCAGTGGTTCGTGAAAGGCGAAAACATCCTGGATGATGACTTACATTTCTGTGTCAACCAGGGCATCTAATAGAAATTTTGTAGATCGGTGTAAAATTCTACTCTCATCTGCCAGGGTGGCAGGTTTTGAACTTTCGGGGCGACCGATCCGAAAGGTCAAGGTGCGTGCCTCGTATTGGACACGAGATCTGGGTAGTGTGTATGTTCGATCAGTGATGTGTAGCTGATTTATTTTCATTCGTCTTTGTGCTGTGTTAAGTTACGGCCAGGAAGTGAGGGAGCGTGTTTTCGTACTTGTTTTATAGATATTAATGTGATATTTGTAAGTTTGACTCCTGCAATGATCTTCACCTGCACCTCCTTATTTTGGTGTAAGTTTTTATGTAGTTTTGGTGTCGTGTTAAGTGAGTTATTCGTAGTTTTTTATTACAAAGTGTGTAGAATGTGATTTTGTATCGAAGGTGAAGTTTTCTGTAAACTGTCAAGTTTTCAACGTGTTACATATATGCATTGAGGATGGGTCATTGATCAGTATTATTGATGTGCCGTTTGCTATGTTGATTTGATTTTCTTTGAAATGTATTATGTTTGTTGAATTTGCTCATTGAAATATTGTTATTCGTCACACATTTTGTTTTGCTTGACCTCTTAAACCTTCAGTGAGCATACCATAGATCATTATTCATGTATGGTATTAAAATATTCAAATGAATTTTTGCACATCGAATTTATGAATATGTATGCCTTGTGTTGACGATTTCATGCATATATATATTTTACATGCTTTCATGCTCAGAGATGTATTTTAGCGCATATGTTGAGATGAATTTTCTCATTTCATTTGATTATAATTTGTTTGTTGGTCGACAAGGTGCAGCTGTTTAACTGGGCGATGTTCCATGACTCATACGATAGTGGATGTTCAGAAATGTTTGAGGATGAACATGTGTTTAGTGCAACTTGCACGAAAGTTTTTCTTGGTGAGGCCTCGGGTAGTAAAGGGCCCAGTGAAGTACTGTGAAGTTTAATATGAGTTTCACCATTATAGTAACACATTTTGTGGATCACTGATCATATATTTTCTATCTTTGTGGTTTACATATTTCTCGTTCTTGTTGAATTGTGGTTTTGTTATTCCCAATGACGTTTGTTTGTGTGATGAGTCCAGTCTTGTAATTATATATATATATATAAAGGATTCAGTCCCAACGGTGGGATATTTTCTGGTACGCACCAAAACAAAAGGCCCCGAGGGTTGACACAGCCTCTAAAAGTGGGTACCAGAGAAATCTGGGAAGGTAAAGCGGCCAGGCGTGATACTGACCACATCACACTTTCATGTGCCGAAGGTCATGGAAAATATGGGCCTAACATCGTATTCCCAAATATGCCTTAATAGCATGGAAATGGGAATTTTACCTTTATATATATATGTGTGTGTGTGTGTGTGTGTGTGTGTCTTGATCACGAGTCGTTGAAACATTGGTGCTCATGTTTTGTTGAAAATGTGCTGAATGTTACTTCTTTTTACATTTAAAATTAACACTGGTAGCATAATAGAACCAGTGAATGCCGAACCTGGTGATATTATTACAGGCGTGCTAATTTGTCCCACTAGAATGATTGTGCACATAGAAATTGGGAAATATATTTCATTTAAAACCAAGCACCAAATATGTTATTATTATATTATTTTATACCTTCTCCCGGCACTTATCTGTTTTCCTACATTGAGAGCCTTTCGACCCACCTCGGGGCCACCCAGAAACAGAGAAAAACCTTCGGGTACACGAACCGCCATTCCCAGAGCTTATCCGTGTTCATCCACCAAAAGCCTTTCGAGGCTCTTCGGGGTCGGCCTAAATCAAGGAAAACTTTCGGCCCACAGAGCGATGCGCCAGTTAGACCACCCCGTCACCCCCTCATACAGGACCTAATGTCTACTGTCAGTTTTTAAGAATTTTAATTGCCTCCTACATATTTATGTTTATCTCAGCTGTTTCAGGTGTCACAGGTGTCCAGGTCTCACAGGCATATGTTGCGATGGGAAAGATCCATGCCCTTAAAAATCTTATTTTTGTAGTTATGTCTGTTCCTCTCAACAGCTTCTTTATAAATGCCTTTGAATGTAAATAAGAAGAGTTCTTAAAATGCCATGGACACACAAAAAGAACAAATATATCCATACTTTTTCATTCATTCATTTGTATGTCCCTTGCGGAACTTTGCCTAACTAACAGCACTCCTATAGGCCTCTTGGTTGTGAGCAAGATGGCCTGCTGCTGATGCATCCATTTGCAGATCATCAACGATGTCTTGCAGCCATATTCGCATTGGTCTTCCTCTCTTTCTTTTTCCAATTATGTACCTTTCCAAGACGGTCTTCTCTAGATTATCATGACGTTTAATGTGTCCAAAATATTTAAGTTTTCTCTCTTTGATCCTCTTTACTAGTCAGCCTTCTTCAATATTAAGCTCTTGTAGTATGGATATATTTGTCCTTTTTTGTGTCCACGATATTTGAAGAACTCTTCTGTAGCATTTACATTCAAACGCATTTATGTGTTTCTCAGCTGTTTTGTTAAGTGTCCAGGTCTCACAGGCATATGTTGCAATGGGAAAGATGCATGCCCTTAAAAATCTTATTTTTGTGGTTCTGTCTACTTCTCTCCACAAATTCTTTAGTTGTTTTACTTTCTGAAGAGCGATAGATGTCATTCTTTTAATTTCCCTCATTGTATCTCCATTATTAGTTAGTAGTGATCGAAGATATTCAAAACTCTCCAGTTCTTCTACTTTTATATCCATACTACAAGACCTTAATATTGAAGAAGGTTGGCTGGTAAAGAGGATTAAATAGAGAAAATTTTAATATTTTGGAACGATTAAACGTTATGAGAGGATACCATCTTGGAAGGGTACATAACGGGAAAAAGGAAGAGAGGAAGACCAAGGCGAAGATGGCTGCAAGACATCGCTGATAATCTGCAAATGGACGCATCAGCAGCAGGGCATGTTGCTTTACAACCGAGAGGCCTACACGAGAGCTGTTAGGGAGGCAAAGTTCCGCAAGGGACATGCAAATGACTGACTTACCTACAAATTTAACAACTACGAGATATGCAAATGTGTCACAATAACATACATTTAGCTTAAATGCTGAAAATGTACTCTGTCATCATGACTACATCTACAACATTTTTAACAAAATAATCTACACACAGACATTAAACAAGCTAACTGTACATCCAGTCGTTTCTTTTATTCTAATGTTGTAGATGTTGAACATTTGAAATAAAATTATGTTAATCAATATCTATTAGCTTTTAAAATATGATAAATACAATATAAATTGAGTTTTTTTCACGAAATGTAAATGTAATATGTTTACAGGTGGTGTGTACTTTTGAGAGAAGATGAATTTACGTTCTCATATTCAGCTGTCCCTGTTTTTCTTATATTGCATGCATTATTGTATTTGACGAGATCTCTATTCCTATTGTATTCCAGACAGACAGACAGATAGGTAGGGAAATAGATAAACAGACAGAAAGATAGGCAGCAGACAGACAGATAGGTAGGGAAATAGATAGACAGACAGATAGGCAGCAGACAGACAGATAGGTAGAGAAATAGATAAACAGATAGACAGATAGGCAGAAGACAGACAGATAGGTAGAGAAATAAACAGACAGACAGATAGGCAGCCGACAGATAGACTAGGCAGCAGACAGATAGACTAGACAGACAGACAGGCAGACAGATAGATAGATAATGGGGCAAAGAGACTGTCTGATCTGGCAATCAGCGTCCCACAGCCTACGTGCTGACGTTAGGATTGGCGAATCTTATACAGCCTACGTGTTGACCTTAGGATTGGCGAACCATATACAGCCTACGTGCTGACGATAGATTTGGCGAACCATATACAGCCTACGTGCTGACGTTAGAATTGGCGAACCATATACAGCCTACGTGTTGACGTTAAGATTGGCGAACCATATACAGCCTACGTGCTGACCTTAGGATTGGCGAATCAAATCATATACAGCCTACGTGCTGACCTTAGCATTGGCGAACCATATACAGCCTACGTGCTGACCTTAGGATTGGCGAACAATATACAGCCTACGTGCCAACGTTAAGACTGGCGAACCATATACAGCCTACGTGCTGGCGTTAGGATTGGCGAACCATATACAGCCTACGTGCTGGCGTTAGGATTGGCGAACCATATAGATCATACGTGCTTGCGTTAGGATTGGCGAACAATATACAGCCTACGTGCTGGCGTTAGGATTGGCGTTTGATCCTCTTTACTAGTCAGCCTTCTTCAATATTAAGCTCTTGTAGTATGGATATATTTGTTCTTTTTTGTGTCCACGATATTTGAAGAACTCTTCTGTAGCATTTACATTCAAAGGCATTTATGTGTTTCTCAGCTGTTTTGTTAAGTGTACAGGTCTCACAGGCATATGTTGCAATGGGAAAGATGCATGCCCTTAAAAATCTTATTTTTGTGGTTCTGTCTACTCCTCTCCACAAATTCTTTAGTTATTTTACTTTCTGAAGAGCGATAGATGTCATTCTTTTAATTTCCCTCATTGTATCTCCATTATTAGTTAGTAGTGATCGAAGATATTCAAAACTCTCGAGTTCTTCTACTTTTATATCCATACTACAAGACCTTAATATTGAAGAAGGTTGGCTGGTAAAGAGGATTAAATAGAGAAAATTTTAATATTTTGGAACCATTAAACTTTATGAGAGAAGACCATCTTGGAAGGGTACATAATGGGAAAAAGGAAGAGAGGAAGACCAAGGCGAAGATGGCTGCAAGACATCGTTGATAATCTGCAAATGGACGCATCAGCAGCAGGGCATGTTGCTTTACAACCGAGAGGCCTACACGAGAGCTGTTAGGGAGGCAAAGTTCCGCAAGGGACATGCAAATGACTGACTTACCTACAAATTTAACAACTACGAGATATGCAAATGTGTCACAATAACATACATTTAGCTTAAATGCTGAAAATGTACGCTGTCATCATGACTACATCTACAACATTTCTAACAAAATAATCTACAGACAGACATTAAACAAACTAACTGTACATCCAGTCGTTTCTTTTATTCTAATGTTGTAGATGTTGAACATTTGAAATAAAATTATGTTAATCAATATCTATTAGCTTTTAAAATATGATAAATAAAATATAAAGTGAGTTTTTTTTTCACGAAATGTAAATGTAATATGTTTACAGGTGGTGTGTAAACACTTTTGAGAGAAGATGAATTTACGTTCTCATATTCTGCCGTCCCTGTTTTTCTTATATTGCATGCATTATTGTATTTGACGAGATCTCTATTCCTATTGTACTCCAGACAGACAGACAGATAGGTAGGGAAATAGATAGACAGACAGAGAGATAGGCAGCAGACAGACAGATAGGTAGGGAAATAGATAGACAGACAGAGAGATAGGCAGCAGACAGACAGATAGGTAGAGAAATAGATAAACAGACAGACAGATAGACAGCAGACAGACAGATAGGTAGAGAAATAGATAAACAGACAGACAGATAGGCAGCAGACAGACAGATAGGTAGAGAAATAGATAAACAGACAGACAGATAGGCAGCAGACAGATAGACTAGGCAGCAGACAGATAGACTAGACAGACAGACAGGCAGACAGATAGATAGATAATGGGGCAAAGAGACTGTCTGATCTGGCAATCAGCGTCCCACAGCCTACGTGCTGACGTTAGGATTGGCGAACCATATACAGCCTACGTGCTGACGTTAGAATTGGCGAATCATATACAGCCTACGTGTTGACCTTAGGATTGGCGAAACATATACAGCCTACGTGCTGACGTTAGATTTGGCGAACCATATACAGCCTACGTGCTGACGTTAGGAGTGGCGAACCATATACAGCCTACGTGTTGACGTTAAGATTGGCGAACCATATAAAGCCTACGTGCTGACCTTAGGATTGGCGAATCAAATCATATACAGCCTACGTGCTGACCTTAGGATAGGCGAACCATATACAGCCTACGTGCTGACCTTAGGATTGGCGAACAATATACAGCCTACGTGCCAACGTTAAGACTGGCGAACCATATACAGCCTACGTGCTGGCGTTAGGATTGGCGAACCATATACAGCCTACGTGCTGGCGTTAGGATTGGCAAACCATATACAGCCTACGTGCTGGCGTTAGGATTGGCGAACCATATACAGCCTACGTGCTGGCGTTAGGATTGGCGAAGCATACACAGCCGACATAGAAAAGTGTCCCAGCTTTCTGTTCACATCCTGGTAACAGATCCAGCCTGGCTAACGGGGCAGGAATCGCCTTAGTCCTCATGATGGTGGAGTCTGCGAAAGAAGTATTCCTCATCCACTACTTTTAACTGCACCTGGGTGCTGCCGCCAACCCGATACGATGCTGGTGTCTCAACATCATCATCACATCGACTGCAAAGAGCACCCGCTCGCAGCTGGGGATAGATTGAAGATTTCGTGATATAGAAGTCTCGACACATTGCTACCAACACGTGAGACATCAGTCTTATAATTTTTTTTCTTGAAGTCTGCTAATCAGAGTGAAGAAGAAAAAAAGATAAGCATAATTTGAAATAATACCCTTTTTCTAAATTAAGTCATCATCGTCATCAGGTGCCGTGCTGACTGGCGTTGGCTATTATGCTTCTCCAGAGTACATGATCCTTCATGCAGGCCATCAGCTCAGTTGGTGATCTCCTCTTACACCATCCCGTCAGACTGTCCAGTATCATTTCTCTTGGTCTTCCTCTTGATCTTCTTCCTTCTGTTTTTCCTGTTATAGTATTTTCAATGCCCCCTCTTCTCATTGCATGTCCCATGAAAGTACATTGTCTCTCTCTCTCTCTCTTATTTTTTTACAAGATTTTTTGTCTCTCCAGCTCTTCTCATAATTCTTCATTAGTTATTTTTGCTGTCCAGGGCATTCGCAACATTCTTCTAATAAACCACATTTCTGCTGCTTCCAATGATTTTTGTGCAGACTTGCCTATTGTCCATAATTCACTTCCATATAACAAGATAGGTTCAATATATCATTTTAGGACGCGTTTTCTAACATTCATGGACAAGGATGTGTTGGCTAATATGTTTCTCATTCTCCGAAATGCAGTCTTTGATTGGCCTATTCTGTTCCTAATTTCTGTTCTGCATTTCCCATCTGAAGTTATTACTGCTCCAAGGTATTTGAATTTCTGCACCTGCTTTAGAATAGTTCCGTTTAATTTTATACTGCATGATGGTGGATTCTGTTTCTTAGATATAACCATAGTATCTGTCTTTTTTATGTTCACTTTCTTTGGCCACTTTATCCAAGAGATTTTGCAGGTCTTGTTGGTTCTCAGCTATCAGTACTGTGTCATCAGCATACCGAAGGTTTTTAATATTGTATCCTCCAATCTTTATGCCTGGTTCTGTGATGATCATTCTTAGAATATTCTCGCTGTACAGAGAAAAAAGGTCTGGAGATAGTACACATCCTTGTCGCACCTCTTGTTTTATAGGTTGATATTTTCCAGTTCTATTTTCAACTCGAATTGCTGCTTCTTGCTGCCAGTATAGATGTTTTACAATCCTCGGGTCTTTGCCGTCTATATTGATGTCTTCAAGCATTTTAATAATTTCATTATGTTTCACCTTGTCAAATGCCTTGGTGTAATCAATGAAGCATAAGTAGATATCTTTCTGTACTTCTAAAGCTCTTTCTGTTAGTTTTCGTAAAGTATAAATGGCATTGTGTGTTCCCTTTCCTTCAACAAATCCAAACTGTTCATCTGCTATTTCCATTTTTATCTTTTTCCTTGTTCTTCTCATAATTATTCTCAGAAGTAGCTTCGTTATGTGACATGAGAGGCTGATAGTCCGGTGGTCATCACATTCCTTTGCACCTGCTTTCTTTAGTTTTATTCTAGTTTTTTCCACAGAGTGGGTCGTGGTCACTATTGCAGTCAACTCCTGGCATGGTTTTTGCTGTCAGTAATGCATTCCAGAATCGTTTGTTGATTAATATGTAGTCTATCTGGTTAAAAGTCTTTTTGTCTGGGCTGCACCTCGTTGCCAGTCTTCGAGGATGTTGTTTAAACCAGGTGTTTCCTACAACCATGCTATGTATTCTTGCCCATTCAATTAGTTTACTACCTCTGTCATTCGTCTCCCCCAGTCCATAGTCATCAACGATGTCTGAAGTTCTTCCTTTACCAACTTTGGCATTAAAATCTCCCATGACTATAGTAACTTCATGTGACTTTGTGTGTTTTAGGGCTGTCTCTATGTCATTAAGTGGCGAAGTGGTTAGTGCACTGGTATCTCATGGCGAAGGTCAGGGGTTCGAATCCGGCCGGAGGCACCCCAGTCACCCAGCTGTAGAAATAGGTACCCGACTTCTTTTGGAGTTGGGGAAGGCAGGCAGGCATGATACTGACCATATCACCCTCTAGTGTGCTGACAGGTCAAGAAAAATATGGGCACTAACACCACATCCCTATGTGCCTCTAAGCCATGACAGGATTACCTTTACTTTTGCCTATGTCATTATAAAATAGCTGTACATCTTCTTCAGAACTTTCAGATGTTGGAGCGTACACTTGTATATTATTTATGTTTATTGGTCTTCCTTTCAGTTGGGCTAGCAGGACTCGGTCCCAGATGTTCAAATATCCTACAAGTGTCCTTGCCGTTTGTTCGTCAAATATTCCTCCTCCTCGTTCATGTTTCTCACTTTCTAATATATTATTGTATATTTATCAGAGTTTATCTTCCCTGCATCTATCCGTCTAAATTCACTCATTCCTAATATGTTGATCTTCATCCTTTCCATTTCCATCTTTACATTTTCTAATTTTCCAGCCTGGAATAAAGTTCTAACATTCCATGTTGCTATTTTGAACTTGTTAGTTTTGCCACCAGTAGCTTGATGACGACCTGGCCTCACCTGTGGCTCGTGAGCTGCCCTACCGGACGAGGCTGTTCTAGAGGAACATCCATTAACGTCGTTCATGACAAATCTATTATTCTGAATAGGCATAATTGTTCTTGTGAGCCTTCTGCCGGTTTGTGTACGAACTCTCCGCTTGCCTTTGGACTCCCTGTCCTACCCGCAAGGCAGCGGGAGCGAGAGGTTTTAAGGCGCCTCTTATCCGCCTAAATTAAGTAGAGTTTGAAATAACAACTTTTTTTTCCTAATTTAAGTTGATTTTTAAATAATATATTTTTAAAAATTTAAGTGGAGTTTAAAATAGTATCTTTTTTTCTAATTTAAGTAGAGTTTGAAATAATAATTTTTTTTTCTAATTTAAGTAGAGTTTGAAATAATAATTTTTTTTTCTAATTTAAGTAGAGTTTGAAATACTACCTTTTTAAAAATTTAAATAGAGTTTGAAATAACTTTTTTTTCTATTTTAAGTAGAGTTTGAAATAACAGTTTTCCCCCTAATTTAAATAGAGTCTGAAATAATGCCTTTTTTCTAATTTAAGTAGAGTTTGAAATAATTACTTTTTTTTCTAATTTAAGTAGTGTTTGAAATAATACATCTTTTTCTAATTTGATGCATTGCAAGAACGTGGCGTGAGATACAGCCACTATGTCTTCTAACATGACAGCCAAACATCTGTGTTTAAATTTGTTCCTCTAATCCCCATAATCTCCCTGTCTTTCAAGTCTTTGATAGCATTCTCCTGGAGCTGCTTTCATTGGAAAAAAAAACATCTTAAGACACCCCCCAACCCTCTCTCTCTCTCTCTCTCTGTCTGTCTCTCTCTCTCTGTGGAAAGTAAACACAGTTCCTTGAACGCACGCTACAGGCAAATTGTCATCAACGTACGTGATTTCTGCCAGAAGATCTAACCAGACATTCAATTTGCTTAGATGTTCAGAAATCAGAGAAAATAGCCTGACTCACAGCAGTGATAGCCCTCTGGCCAGGCCATTGTGTGGGATCTGACAATTTAACGTATCGGAGGATTCCTTAATGAGTTCGTAAGCCCACAAAAAGCAAAACAAAAAGAAATGGCAAAATAAGAAAAAAAAACGTGACGTCAGTTCGTGTATCAGCTTAGATGAAAGTAGTTTCTCAAGAACAGAATAAATGACAATGTAAACATGAAACTGATACTAAGAGCAGAAAATAAATAACTAAAAACATCTTCGTCATCATCATCATCATCGTCATCATCATCATCATCAGTCCTCTGTATTCCCAATGAAGCATAAAGCGTCAGCAAGTTCTCCAGCCAGTCTTAGGGTTTTGAGCAAGTCGGGATACCTCAAATCATGTCTTTCCTGTTTCCTTTAGTTTTTGCTACACTGTGTGCCTCCATGTCCTCAATGACCTGCCCCTCTTTCTTTTCCCTTTAGATGTCCAAGTCAAGGTGGTCTAGGGGTGTCTTGTTTCCTCTATTCGTAGCATGCGGCCCAACAGTCCCATCTTCGTTTTGTTGTGACTTCTTTAGTAATGTTCTGAACGCCCGTACGTAGGGTTATTTCCTCGTTTGCCACGTGTTCTTCCCAATGTTTTCTTAAAATGTTCCCGAAGCATCTTCCTTCAAATCCTCTCAGTCTGCTTTCGATATCTGTGATTGGTTGTTTATGTTTCTGCTGCATGTAATAAAATGGACCGTACACTGGATTGATAGACTCTGAGCTTGAGGCTCGTATGAAGAATGGGAGATTTCCTTATGTTTGCTAATTTGTGAAATGCCTTGTTTATGAATACACCTCCAGCAAAATCCAGTAAAATCCTTTACTTTTTGGGATTACAATAGACTTCATAATGAAAAAATGCTGCACAGGTAACACAGGTATTGACTGGGTACGTGGGACCCAACTAGAAGATCTTGATTTTGCTGATGACATAACTCTTATCAGTAATAATGTGAATTCCATGCAAGAAAAAACAGATAGCCTGTCTTCACTGGCTAGCAAAATAGGACTTGAAATTAACAAGGACAAAACAAAAATAATGAAAATTCCCATCAATCAAAATGGAAAAATACACATAGAAGGGACAGATATTGAAGAAGTCAATCAATTTGCATACCTTGGCAGCTACATAGACCAGGATGGTGACACTAGAAAGGAAGTTAGGATCAGAATTGCAAAAGCAGCATCAATCTTCAAGAATCTTGAGAACATATGGAATTCAAAAGTTATAAGCACAAAAACCAAGTTAAGACTATTCAATTCAAATGTAATATCCACCCTCATTTATGCATGCGAAAGCTGGAAAACAACTAAAGAAATAGAAAAGAAATTAGACTCTTTTGAAAACAAATGCCTAAGGAAAATACTCGGCATCAAGTGGAATAAATTCAAGAACAATGCAGAGATAAGACAGATGACTGAACAACAGCCAGTCTCATGGGTGATCAGGAAAAGGAGATGGACATATGTTGGTCACTTGATGAGAAGAAATGATTAGAGAATCCCAAAACAAGCTATCAAGTGGAACACAACAGGCCGAAGAAAAAGAGGCAGACCGCGTGAAACTCTGAAGAGGACATTATTAAGAGAGGCCAAGTTAACAGGCATAAAATCCTTTGATGAGGTTGAAAGACTCGCCGAAGACAGGAAAAATTGGCGAACTACTTTGCGAGCCCTATGTGACGTTTAACGACACGGGAAGGATATAAGATATAAGATAAGAAAATGAGTATACTCCCCCCCCCCGTCCCGCCAGTATGTGGTATAAAACAGGGGTTATTTATCGTTTTGCCATCACAGAGCCCAAATGGACAGTTCAGCATGTCTCCATTCCATATCGAGCAAGTCCAGAAAGTTACCATTATTTCTTCAAACTATGTCAACAGCATGGCTTTATTTTACATATAGATAGCTATGCTTTTATTTTACATATAGACAGCTATGGTTTTACTTTACATATAGATAGCTATGGATTTATTTTACATATAGATAGCTATGCTTTTATTTTACATATAGACAGCTATGGTTTTACTTTACGTATAGACAGCTATGGTTTTACTTTACATACAGACAGCTATAGTTTTACTTTACATACAGACAGCTATAGTTTTACTTTACATACAGACAGCTGTAGTTTTACTTTACATACAGACAGCTATAGTTTTACTTTACATACAGACAGCTATACTTTTACTTTACATACAGACAGCTATAGTTTTACTTTACATACAGACAGCTATAGTTTTACTTTACATACAGACAGCTGTAGTTTTACTTTACATATAGATAACTATAGTTTTACTTTACATATAGATAACTATAGTTTTACTTTACATATAGGTAACTTCTGAAGAGAAAAGCTGAAGGAAAATTCACATTAAGAACAAGTTTTTCAAGCACAGAAATTGCTCAGAGACTGGGTCTCAAGTTTTCATCATTTACTTTCAATATTGCGGTTTTGGTGTCCAAACGGTAGAGCACATCCAGCAAACCTGTCCAACCTACTCAAACCTCCGACCATAGATCTGGCCCTAGTGAGAGGAACTGAAAGAAACCTCGTGAGACTCCCACTGAAACCTGGAGAAGACGGTGGACTTTGTCCTGGCGACAGGACTGCAGATTTAGAATGACCAACCAACACCCGAAGGCGGAAGTAGAAGAAGAAGAAGAAAAGGAAGAAGAAGAAGAAAAAGAGGCGCATTGATACCTCCCATTAAGAACGCTTAAGAACTTAAGTAGATTAAAAAGTATAGGCAGCATGAAAAAAAGACAATAGACACTTAAACAGTACGAAAATAAAGTAACAGACAATTTCAAATAACATAAAAAAAGTAATAGTCATTTAAACGGTATGAAAGAAAAGTAATAGTCATTTAAACATTATGAAAAAAGGTAATAGACATTTAAACACTATGAAAGAAAAGTAATAAGCATTTAAACATTATGAAAAAAGGTAATAGACATTTAAACACTATGAAAGAAAAGTAATAGGCATTTAAACACTATGAAAGAAAATTAATAGGCATTTAAACACTATGAAAGAAAAGTAATAGGCATTTAAACACTATGAAAGAAAAGTAATAGGCATTTAAACAGTATGAAAGAAAATTAATAGGCATTTAAACACTATGAAAGAAAAGTAATAGGCATTTAAACACTATGAAAGAAAAGTAATAGGCATTTAAACAGTATGAAAGAAAAGTAACAGACACTTAAACAGTGTGAAAGAAAAGAAAAGTAAAACAGAATTTTGGACCGTAGCTATAAACATCAATGTGTTAAATTTCTAAAATAGAAATATACCCCGGGGAAAAAAGTGCGAATTTATTTGAATTTGGAAAGTAAAATAACAGAAAACATAAGAACTTGACAGGCAAGAATATAATAATATATTGAAGCTATACTTGAGGTCAAAGTGCCGGCGAGGCAGATGGCAGTAACCATCGTAAGAAGAATGCGAAAGTCCTCACTGGATATAGGGGAGGATTCGGGATCAGCCTGATTTTAAAAAATTGAGAACTACTGAGCTGAGGTAGGGTGATATAGGTGTATGGACAGGTACAGAATATGGACAAGAATCGGCTTGGCTCTGTACACACTGAGAGCCGACCTTACCTTGAAAGAAATGTGCAGAAATAATCAAATGCTGCATTGGCCAGTAGAAGGCCAATCAGGCAAGCGGAAATAAGCTGTATGAGCATGAGTACGACAAAATTATCAGAGACATCTGCATAAGTGTCCACAACTCAGTCGTAGGAATAGTGCGAGGTGCGCTACATCTGACAGCCAAGACAGATTACGCTTGGCTTCTTGTATCAGGTCTAAATCATTTCTTAAATACCCCATGGGAACAATTGTATTAAGAACACACTTATCTTAACATTGTCTTTGTCAGACAGGGAACATAGATCTGTTTGCTTAAAAACTCTGACCTACTTCTGTAGTCCAGAAACCAGTAGCAATCAACACTAACTGTAATTGTTATTTTTGTAAAATGTAATGTCAGGTTGGTGGATGGATGGGGACACGGAGATCGCCGGCGCGGATGAGGAAAATCTGATGTGAATCCAGGACGTGACAAGCCTATGGGTTTTTACAATGGCTATCAGAATGAGGTCAACAGAACAGAGCCAGCAGACTATAGGTGGCGGTGAACTGATATCCCAAAGTCGGAGTGTCTCTGTGGAACTGCCTCAAAGCAGTCTGGCCAGGCAGTGTTGCATGCTGGGTCTGACGTGGGGAAGGGTCTTAAGTACAGCCACCAGAGGCTGGAAAACAAAGTTTTGGCCAGGCCAGCCTACACCACTGTCTTCATGGCAGTCCGAGCAAGACCACAGTCTGCCCTAGCAAGGAAAGGTGCTGAAGTCGGAGGTACCCAGCCAAAAGGTGCATCGCAAATATCAGAGTACCACGCATTATCTCTGATGAAACGTTAAGCGTACGAAGAAGAATAAGAAGATTTCTTAAATAGACCAAGAAGAAGCACCACTTTAGCTGCGTTTTCGAGGCTGATGTTCTACGTACGTACAGTCACGTGGTGAGCATCAAAGAGATAGCAGATAGCTGAGGTGAGCATCAAAGAAATAACTGAGAATTGTGGTGAGCATCAAAGAAATAACTGAGAATTGAGGTGAGCATCAAAGAAATAACTGAGAATTGAGGTGAGCATCAAAGAGATAGCAGATAGCTGAGGTGAGCATCAAAGGGATAGCAGATAGCTGAGGTGAGCATCAAAGAAATAACTGAGAATTGAGGTGAGGATCAAAGAAATAATAGAATTGAGGTGAGCATCAAAGTAATAGCAGAAAACTGAGGTGAAAATCAAAGCGATAGCAGAGAACTGTGTTAGATATCAAGGAGATAGCAGAGAAGTGTGGTAGATATCAAGGAGATAGCAGAGAACTGTGTTAGATATCAAGGAGATAGCAGAGAAGTGTGGTAGATATCAAGGAGATAGCAGAGAAGTGTGGTAGATATCAAGGAGATAGCAGAGAACTGTGTTAGATATCAAGGAGATAGCAGAGAACTGTGTTAGATATCAAGGAGATAGCAGAGACGTGTGGTAGATATCAAGGAGATAGCAGAGACGTGTGGTAGATATCAAAGAGATAGCAGAGACGTGTGGTAGATATCAAGGAGATAGCAGAGAACTGTGTTAGATATCAAGGAGATAACAGAGAAGTGTGGTAGATATCAAGGAGATAGCAGAGACGTGTGGTAGATATCAAAGCGATAACAGAGAACTGTGTTAGATATCAAGGAGATAGCAGAGAATTGAGGGTGAATCAATCTAGTGAGACATAAGCTTTCCAGATCTCTCCGTCTCTTTCTCTCCCTCTTTCCCACTCTCTCTTTCTCCCTCCCAAATTATCTGTTTCCCATCCTCTTTCGACATGTTCATGTTTCTATGCCAGAGGTCACTACAGTAAACCTTCGATTTAACGGACTAATAGTGGGGAAAAGGGAAGTACGTTAATACGGAAAATCCGTCAAATAGAACGTAATCTGCTAGTGCAAGAGCCTGAACACACTATTCAGGAATGCACTATATAACAATATTGTACCATAATACAGAATAGGATTAAAATTTTCTTTTACAATTAATGTTTTTTTTTCTAAAAGTATTATTATTAATTAATGTGGCATGTAGGCTTTGTCGGGCCCGTTAAATTCCAGAGTCGTTATCTTTGAATTGACTTAATCGAGCGTGTAGTATATATTTACTTACTGGCAAACACTGAGTTTAAATTAAGAGCAAACACTGACTGCTTCAAAGCAATCAGGGATAATAAAACAGCAGCAAACACCAGCATACGGACCGCTGTGGGCGATATACGCTTGGATCGAGGGGTGTACGATCTTGACCGAAGCGTCATCGTCCTCGTGATTTGGTAGTTGGTTTTTTTTTTTGGGGGGGGGGGGGGGAGAGATGAGACAGGGAGAGGAGAAAGAGGAGGGAGCGAGAGAGAAAGACGAGATGATTGTTCCATTTTTTTAAACATAAGCTGGGTGAGACAGAACTTGAGAAAGCTGTTATTTGTCCATAAGAAGTATTGAAATACAAAAACACAAGCGTAAATGTTACTGTGTTTTAAAACAGGATTAAGTTGAACAAAATAAACAAAACTGAAAGTGTTTTTTTTCCCCAGTAGCATATATTTTAGAACGTCCTTGCACTCTTTTGTTTTGAGCAAACATCAGTTACATTATAACAATGTTTGTAAGATCATTTTTCAAGTTAATGATGCTTTAGGGTGACAAGGAATACAACTGTGATTTTCTACATGGCAACTGCAACAGCGGTTCTAAATTTATGAGGTATGTGCAACGTGTAATGCGCTTGGGGCATGCAGACGAAACGGGAAGGGTTGTCTACATGAAACTTTCTCCTTGTTATAAAATGACGCGAATGGCTTTGTTGATAAGAGAAATAGATCTTTGAGAGCTCTTCCAGTGAGACCAGCTTTGCAAGTCTGCAAGTGAGAATGATTAAAATACACAAAGGTCCTTCAGAGTATCAGGGTTGACCTGCACGGCGTCATAACACACCCTCATAATACGTCCTTCAGAGTCTCAGGGGTGACCTGCTCGACGTCATAATTCGTCCTGCAGAGCCTCAGGGGTGACCTGCTCGACGTCATAATTCGTCCTGCAGAGCCTCAGGAGTGACTTGCTCGACGTCATAATACGTCCTTCAGTCTCGGAAGGTGACCTGCTCGACGTCATAATACGTCCTACTGAGTCTCAAGGGTGACCTGCTCGACGTCATAATACGTACTTCAGGGTCTCAGGGGTGATCTGCACGGCGTCATAACACGTCCTCATAATACGTCCTACAGAGTCTCAGGGCTGACTTGCTCGACATCATAACAAGTCCTTCAGTCTCAGGGGTGACCTGCTCGACGTCATAATACGTCCTTCAGTCTCGGGGGTGACCTATTCGACGTCATTATACGTCCATGATAGTACTTTACTATAAATACCCATTTTCGTTTCCAGAAAAAAATAGATGGTTAAATGTTTAACTTCTGTGGCGATGCTTTTTCTTATCATTTATCTTCTTTGATGTTGTCCATTATTGCCATTGTTGTTGTTGGCGATGAGAATGATGACGTCTACGATGATGATAATAATTTATGTCCTTGACGACAGACTGAACTTTCCCACCAGCTGATGTTAAGGTGAAAACTTTAGAATAAGGCATGAAATCGGACAAAGAGTGATCTACTGTTCTCTCCTCCTTGCGCATGTGTGAGGCGGATAAGGCAGACTATTTTCACGGTGTGTTGACTTTAGGCTGGAGCTCGTCGACTTCGCTGGGCATTCTCTGGCCTCGCCTACCAAGATATGGTAAGGCTAAGACCAGATACTGATTCTGATGACACAACCATCTTTGCTGTCAGGTCGCGTACGTAACCAAACTCTGTAGAGCTATAAAGTCGACTTTAAAGTATCATTTACCAACTCGAAGAATTCTGAGGTCATGCCTTCCTTGTAGCAAAAAAAAAATATCTCTGTATTAAAAGTAATGAAAGTTCTAACTACTTTTGTAACATAAGGCCCTGTTTACGCGTGTCCTTCTCTGATTGCACGGTGCGTGTTTGACCTTCTACGTGTTCCTTAAATTATGTGTAAGTGTTCGTAGAGTAGAGAAGAGCTATTAAGTAAAGTCCTTCTTTGCTTGTGTGCCATACCTGGGACAACCACAGCAACACTGTCCATGCAGGACACTGAAAAGCAGCTAACACCCGTTGATCAGATTATATGGAACTGTTTAATGCAGGACACTGAAAAGAAGGTAACAAAACACCCGCTGATCAGATTCTGTGGGGTTGTTTAATGCAGGACCAAGAAGACTGGTGATAAACAAGTTCTCTTGATAACACTGTGGCCGTAAGCGACGATACTTCTTTCGGGCCACGCTCTGCTTACATCACGCAAGACCAATACATAACCTACCCCAGGCAGCTATCCTCAGACGTCAGTCAAACGCTTATTGAGCCTCCAAGTCCTTCGCTCAAATGGAAACTTTCATAACTTTACTTTGTCTTGGATTTATGAGAAAAGTGTGGGCAGCGTTTACCTTACAAAGATGGTTTGTTCCGTTTTCTTACCCTACACACGTATTCTATAACTTCGTGCGACTACCATTTTTGTGTTCTCTAGTCTGATTGACTGCCTGTCTATATTTCAGATAGTTTTGTCTGACTGACGGGCTCTCTTCTTCTGGATAAGTAAGTCTACCACGCGCTACTTTGTCAGATAACTGCGTGTCTACTTAAGTCTACCACATGCTACTTTGTCAGATAACTGCGTGTCTATTTCTGTAAGTCTACCACATGCTACTTTGTCAGATAACTGCGTGTTTATCTCTGTAAGTCTACCACATGCTACTTTGTCAGGTGACTGGGTGTCTATCTCTGTAAGTCTACCACATGCTACTTTGTCAGGTGACTGGGTGCCTATCTCTGTAAGTCTACCACATGCTACTTTGTCAGATAACTGCATGTCTACTTCTGTAAGTCTACCACATGCTACTTTGTCAGATAACTGCATGTCTACTTCTGTAAGTTTACCACATGCTACTTTGTCAGATAACTGCATGTCTACTTTTGTAAGTCTACCACATGCTACTTTGTCAGATAACTGCATGTCTGCTTCTGTAAGTCTACCACATGCTACTTTGTCAGATAACTGCATGTCTACTTCTGTAAGTCTACCACATGCTACTTTGTCAGATAACTGCATGTCTACTTCTGTAAGTCTACCACATGCTGCTTTGGTTCCAGATTACTCGGCGTCTTTGTTTATTAATTTGTATCTTATACTGTCACAGGCAGCAGACTTGCCTGTTTTGGTCTACCGCTGTTTAGTCATAGCTAACCTCTAAATCTAGAAGTCGCTCCGCCATCCACAACCCAGTGGACGCCCCTGGTGGAAGGACAGGCTCCTTCCTAAAGAATCTGTCCAAGAAAAACATTGCAAACATTACTGGTATGTCTAAATAATAAACTTGAAAACCGCTCGCCCCCCTATTCTGTGTCAGGGTCATGTACGAGTTTCCCATGCTTCCTTTTGATTGTAATGTAACAGAAAAAGCCCCATCTCAAATGATAATTTTAATATTAGGATTTCATGTCCGATAAAAGAAAAGGATTACCTTGAATTGAAAATGCTGATATAGTGATTTTGATATGTCGGCATCCTTTGTTTTTACGGGGATAAGAGTGGCGATAGATGCGGACTACCGCCGTAGAGCGAATGTCCGTCACTTCCTTATTTCTTCACTTGCCAGAGCACATGGAAGCCTAAGAAACTATTATTTATTAAGTGCACAAAAGCCATCCAGCCTACAGAGAACGTCGGAAGATTGAAAAAAAAACAACAAAACATTGTATAGTTCTTTAACCTTTTCGCTGCCACATACGTCTGGAGAACCGGTTCCCGTTTTTGCTGAATATTTCGCTGGCCTACTTTCACCCAGTGCTGAATTATTTTTTGGCGTTACAGAATCTAAGACGCATCGGCAGTGCTGATAATTTTTTTTATCACCAACAAATATAAACATGTTGTAACTTTTGGATTCTTCCACTCTCGTCTCGTTTATGTCACTCTATGTAGCTCATAGCACATTTATTCCTTCTTGAGCATTGTTACATAGATTCATTCATTCATTCATTTGGATGTCCCTTGGAGAACTTTGCCTCTCAAACAACACTCCTGTAGGCTTCTCGGTTGTGAGCAAGATGGCCTGCTGCTGATGCATCCATTTGCAGATCATCAACGATGTCTTGCAGCCATCTTGGCCTTGGTCTTCCTCTCTTTCTTTTTCCCATTATGTACCCTTCCAAGACTGTCTTCTCTAGATTATCATGACGTTTAATGTGTCCAAAATATTTAAGTTTTCTCTCCCTAATCCTCTCCACTAGCCAGTCTTCTTTTGTTACATAGAACCAAACAAAAAGAGACAGCAAAATAAAATTGTTATTCTCACAACTTCTGTTTTTCAACAGTTTTTTCGATTTATTAATTTGTATCTTATACTGTCACAGGCAGCAGACTTGCCTGTTTTGGTCTACCGCTGTTAGGTCATAGCTGACCTCTAAATCTAGAAGTCGCTCCGCCATCCGCAACCCAGTGGACGCCCCTGGTGGAAGGACAGGCTCCTTCCTAAAGAATCTGTCCAAGAAAAACATTGCAAACATTACTGGTATGTCTAAATAATAAACTTGGAAACCTCTCGTCCTCTATTCTGTGTCAGCGCCATGTACGATTACTGGTATGTCTAAATAATAAACTTGGAAACCTCTCGTCCTCTATTCTGTGTCAGCGCCATGTACGATTACTGGTATGTCTAAATAATAAACTTGAAAACCGTTCGCTCCCCTATTCTGTGTCAGCGCCATGTACGATTACTGGTATGTCTAAATAATAAACTTGAAAACCGTTCGCTCCCCTATTCTGTGTCAGCGCCATGTACGATTACTGGTATGTCTAAATAATAAACTTGGAAACCTCTCGTCCTCTATTCTGTGTCAGCGCCATGTACGATTACTGGTATGTCTAAATAATAAACTTGGAAACCTCTCGTCCTCTATTCTGTGTCAGCGCCATGTACGATTACTGGTATGTCTAAATAATAAACTTGGAAACCTCTCGTCCCCTATTCTGTGTCAGCGCCATGTACGATTACTGGTATGTCTAAATAATAAACTTGAAAACCACTCGCCCCCCCTATTCTGTGTCAGCGTCATGTACGATTACTGGCATGTCTAAATAATAAACTTGAAAACCGCTCGGCCCCCCTATTCTGTATCAGGGTCATGAACGAGTTTCCCATGCTTCCTTTTGATTGTAACGTAACAGACAAAGCCCCATCTCAAATGATAATTTTAATATTAGGATTTCATGTCCGATAAAAGAGAAGGATTACCTTGAACTGAAAATGCTGATATAGTGATTTTGATATGTCGGCATCCTTTGTTTTTACGGGGATAAGAGTGGCGATAGATGCGGACTACGGCCGTAGAGCGAATGTCCGTCACTTCCTTATTTCTTCACTTGCCAGAGCACATGGAAGCCTAAGAAACTATTATTTATTAAGTGCACAAAAGCCATCCAGCCTACAGAGAACGTCGGAAGATTGAAAAAAAACAACAAAACATTGTATAGTTCTTTAACCTTTTCGCTGCCACATACGTCTGGAGAACCGGTTCCCGTTTTTCTGAATATTTCGCTGGCCTACTTTCACCCAGTGCTGAATTATTTTTTGGCGTTACAGAATCTAAGACGCATCGGCAGTGCTGATAATTTTTTTTATCACCAACAAATATAAACATGTTGTAACTTTTGGATTCTTCCACTCTCGTCTCGTTTATGTCACTCTATGTAGCTCATAGCACATTTATTTCTTCTTGAGCATTGTTACATAGATTCATTCATTCATTCATTTGGATGTCCCTTGGAGAACTTTGCCTCTCAAACAACACTCCTGTAGGCTTCTCGGTTGTGAGCAAGATGGCCTGCTGCTGATGCATCCATTTGCAGATCATCAACGATGTCTTGCAGCCATCTTGGCCTTGGTCTTCCTCTCTTTCTTTTTCCCATTATGTACCCTTCCAAGACTGTCTTCTCTAGATTATCATGACGTTTAATGTGTCCAAAATATTTAAGTTTTCTCTCCCTAATCCTCTCCACTAGCCAGTCTTCTTTTGTTACATAGAACCAAACAAAAAGAGACAGCAAAATAAAATTGTTATTCTCACAACTTCTGTTTTTCAACAGTTTTTTCGATTTATTCATTTGACGCTTATCGCAACATTTAGTAAGTTTACTCCAGGAATCGGACGTTTGTGAAAATAGAGGAAATGACTAAGCCACAAAGCAATGACGGACGATCTGCTGTTTCCCTCTATCCTTAACTTCGGGTATAATCTATCTCAGTGATTTCCAATTAACAAAAGTTCACAAGCCCTGCTGTTGCATATTCCAGGTTACAGACCCCCACACTTTGGAAAAGTTTCTTATCCGTATGGTAGCCATGTTCTTTAAATACAAAATAATTTTTGTCAGAAAATGTGAGCTTTAAAGTAAACACTACACTACATTAAAAACACATTACAAACTTGGTGAATTTTCAAAATGACAATAAAATCGTTAAGAAAAAAAAACAGACATCATTTAATATTCCTACATGTTCTAATTAAAAAAAAAGACCCTGAATTTTTGTCAGGAATCTACAGCAATTGCGACCACTTATATCACAATAAGAAATTTATATAGAATACTTTTTTTTAAGAAAAAGAGGAAGACCAAAACGAAGATGGCTGCAAGAAATCGTTGACGATCTGCAAATGGATGCAGCAGCAGCAGCAGGCCATCTTGCTCACAACCGAGAGGCCTACAGGAGTGCTGTTTGGGAGGCAAAATTCCGCAAGGGACAAGCAAATGAATGAATGAATGATTTAATACTGAACGCTATGCACACGCAAAAAGAAGTGTAAGGGTATTTTTTAGAGTGTACACCGCCCACGTTACCAAGGTACACAGGGCGGGTAGAATAACAGGCATTACTCCATCGCCTATCAGAAATGACGCATTTCCAGCACATGCCCTGTTTCAGCGCCTGAAAATAGGTCACATGGAAGCCTAAGAAACTATTATTTATTAAGTGCACAAAAGCCATCCAGCCTACAGAGAACGTCGGAAGATTGAAAAAAAACAACAAAACATTGTATAGTTCTTTAACCTTTTCGCTGCCACATACGTCTGGAGAACCGGTTCCCGTTTTTCTGAATATTTCGCTGGCCTACTTTCACCCAGTGCTGAATTATTTTTTGGCGTTACAGAATCTAAGACGCGTCGGCGGCGCTGATAATTTTTTTTTATCACCAACAAATATAAACACGTTGTAACTTTTGGATTCTTCCACTCTCGTCTCGTTTATGTCACTCTATGTAGCTCATAGCACATTTATTTCTTCTTGAGCATTGTTACATAGATTCATTCATTCATTCATTTGGATGTCCCTTGGAGAACTTTGCCTCTCAAACAACACTCCTGTAGGCCTCTCGGTTGTGAGCAAGATGGCCTGCTGCTGATGCATCCATTTGCAGATCATCAACGATGTCTTGCAGCCATCTTCGCCTTGGTCTTCCTCTCTTTCTTTTTCCCATTATGTACCCTTCCAAGACAGTCTTCTCTAGATTATGATGACGTTTAATGTGTCCAAAATATTTAAGTTTTCTCTCCCTAATCCTCTCCACTAGCCACTCTTATTTTGTTACATAGAACCAAACAAAAAGAGACAGCAAAATAAAATTGTTATTCTGTTTTTCAACAGTTTTTTCGATTTATTCATTTGACGCTTATCGCAACATTTAGTAAGTTTACTCCAGAAATCGGACGTTTGTGAAAATAGAGGAAATGACTAAGCCACAAAGCAATGACGGACGATCTGCTGTTTCTCTCTATCCTTAACTTCGGGTATAATCTATCTCAGTGATTTCCAATTAACAAAAGTTCACAAGCCCTGCTGTTGCATAATCGAGGTTACAGACCCCCACACTTTGGAAAAGTTTCTTATCCGTATGGTAGCCATGTTCTTTAAATACAAAATAATTTTTGTCAGAAAATGTGACTTTAAAGTAAACACTACACTACACTAAAAACACGGTACAAACTTGGTGAATTTTCAAAATGACAATAAAATCGTTAAGAAAAAAAAAACAGACATCATTTAATATTCCTACATGTTCTAATAAAAAAAATACCCTGAATTTTTGTCAGGAGTCTACAGCAATTGCGACCACTGATCTATCCACTAATATCACAATAAGAAATTTATATAGAATACTTTTTTTTAAGAAAAAGAGGAAGACCAAAACGAAGATGGCTGCAAGAAATCGTTGACGATCTGCAAATGAATGCAGCAGCAGCAGGCCATCTTACTCACAACCGAGAGGCCTACAGGAGTGCTGTTTGGGAGGCAAAGTTCCGCAAGGGACAAGCAAATGAATGAATGAATGATAGAATACTGAATGCTATGCACACGCAAAAAGAAGTGTAAGGGTATTTTTTAGAGTGTAGAATAACAGGCATTACTCCATCGCCTATCAGAAATGACGCATTTCCAGCACATGGCCTGTTTCAGCGTGTGAAAATAGGTCACATATAATAGCTACTGTGATTTCCCAGATATTAAACGAGAATAGCTACAACAGCGATCAAGGAAAAAAACTTGAAACGAGTTTACACGCCTTTAGCACTGGAAGGACACAATGACAGGAACTCGTCTTTAGCAGCAAAAAGGTTAAATGCCACAGAATTTTGTTTTTAAACAGAATCACTTGTTTATTGTAAAAGATGATCCAAGATTGGAATTGCACTGTCTTAAAATGTTTGTCCAAATAAATAACCAAATGATTTTGCATTTTGCAAAGAAATAACTAGATCAGTGGTCCTTAACCTGGGTTCCGTCGAAACCCGGTGGGTTCACTGAAGGAATTTTGGGGGGGGGGTCCACTGACCAGGAATGAACTGGCTCGATTTTTTAAAAATAGCGTTATCTGGGTTCTACTCTCTCTCTCTCTCTCTCTCTCTCTCTGAACCTTAAGTGCCCATGGCATATGGGGCTTCCGCAAGGGTTTTCCACAAATGCCTGTCCTTTGCCTTTTTTCTGCTCTTGGCCAGGTGAGCCCTCTATTGTTCAACATCCTTTCTGTTGTTCTTCTCCATGTCTCTTTTGGTCTACCCTTACTTCTGCTCCCCTGTGGTGTCCATCTTAGTGCTATTTTTGGTAGTGAGTTGTCAGTCATTCGGAGCACATGTCCCAACCATCACCAGCGTCTTTTCTCAATAATTGCTGTCAGTGGCTTCATCTGCATTTCTGCCAACAAGATGTTATTTCTTATAGTGTTTGGCCAAAATATTTTTCTAATTCTTCGTAAACATTTAGTCTGCAAAGAATTCAACTTGTTTTCTATGGTTTTGGTGATTTTCCAGCATTCACTTCCATAGAGTAGTGCACTTAGAACATTACTCTTAAATATCCTGATTTTCGTATTTATGCTTAGTTTTTTTTAGGTATATAGTCTGCAGCACTGCAAAAGCCTGGTTTGCTCTAGTAAGTCTGGTATTGATGTCCTCTGTGATGTCTCCATTTTCTACTACTCTGCTGCCAAAGTATACAAATTCAGTGACTTCCTCCACTAACTTGCTATTTACTCTGAGTATATTTCTGTTGTTCACGTTTTGCTTAATTAACTTTGTCTTTCCTACGTTGATCTTTAGTCCTATGTTGTTTGCATTCTGAGTTAGCTTGTTTATTTTATCTTGCATGTCTTTGTGGCTGCTTAATAGTAGACAAATGTCGTCCACAAAGTCAAGGTCCTCCAGCACAGTGTCAAGGGTCCATTGTAATCCTCTGCGTTTGTCTGATGTTGCCTCCTTCATTAACCAGTCTACTGCCAAGATAAATAATGTTGGTGATAGTATGCATCCCTGCTTCACTCCTGTTTGTACCCTAAAGCTGCTGGAGGTATGTTCTCCACAAATCACTGTGCACTGAAAACCCTCGTATAGGGCTTTGATTACATTCACTATCTTGGGGGGGGGGGGGGAGGCCATGCCATCTTAGGATTTTCCACAGTGCATCGCTGCTGACATTGTCAAAGGCTTTCCACTCATTTGCCTGTTCTAATATTTGTCTAAGTAGAAATATGTGGTCTGTGTATGATGTTCCTTTCCTAAATCCTGCCTGCTCTTTCCGAATGGGTTCTACTAATTGTTTTATTATTTTAAGGGGTTCACATGTGTTCTCATATTGGAAGGAGGAGTTCACAGGTGTTCTCATACTGGAAAGGGGGGAGATCTACATGTTTTCTCATTATCTTAGGGTGGGGGGGAGGCCATGCCATCTTAGTATTTTCCACAGTGCATCGCTGTTGACACTGTCAAAGGCTTTCCACTCATTTGCCTTTCTAATATTTATCTAAGTAGAAATATGTGGTCTGTGTATGATGTTCCTTTCCTAAATCCTGCCTGCTCTTTCCGAATGGGTTCTACTAATTGTTTTATTATTTTAAGGGGTTCACATGTGTTCTCGTATTGGAAGGAGGAGTTCACAGGTGTTCTCATACTGGAAAGGGGGAGATCTACATGTTTTCTCAGGTAGAGGGTGAATACGCTCATTGAGGCAATCATGGACCCGTAGCTGATATGCCAGCGTCAGGGTTAGCGACCCATAACTGACTAAGACCTTATCCCACCTCTCCATGGTACCCCCAGTAACATGCCTAGCCTGGCTAACGGGGCAGGGATCACTATAGTCCCCATGGTGGTGGAGTCTGCTAAAGAAGCATTGCACACCCCCTGCTTTTAGCTGTACTCCGGTACTGAAAAAGTAGCCACCATAATCCGCTCCCAAACCGATAGGATGCTGTCCCTCAACATCTCCACAGCGTCGGCTGCAAAGAACACCAGCTCACAGGAAGATAGAAGACACGTTTTCTCAGGTCGGGAGGAGGGGTCGTCAGGTGCTATCAGTCAATAGAAAAGGCTAGATGCTGCTGTACCTAGAAAAGAAATGACTAGATACTGCTGTACCTAGGAAAGAAATGGCTAGATACTGCTGTACCTAGGAAAGAAATGGCTAGATGCTGCTGTACCTAGGAAAGAAATGGCTAGATGCTGCTGTACCTAGGAAAGAAATGACTAGATGCTGCTGTACCTAGAAAAGAAATGACTAGATACTGCTGTACCTAGAAAAGAAATGGCTAGATACTGCTGTACCTAGGAAATAAATGGCTAGATGCTGCTGTACCTAGAAAAGAAATGGCTAGATGCTGCTGTACCTAGAAAAGAAAAGGCTAGATGCTGCTGTACCTAGAAAAGAAAAGGTTAGATGCTGCTGTACCTAGAAAAGAAAACGCTATATGCTGCTGTACCTAGAAAATAAATGGCTAGATGCTGCTGTACCTAGAAAAGAAATGGTTAGATGCTGCTGTACCTAGAAAAGAAAAGGCTAGATGCTGCTGTACCTAGAAAAGAAATGATTAGATGCTGCTGTACCTAGAAAAGAAATGGCTAGATGCTGCTGTACCTAGAAAAGAAATGATTAGTTGCTGCTGTACCTAGAAAAGAAATGGTTAGATGCTGCTGTACCTAGAAAAGAAAAGGCTTGATGCTGCTGTACCTAGAAAAGAAAAGGCTAGATGCTGCTGTACCTAGAAAAGAAATGGTTAGTTGGTGCTGTACCTAGAAAAGAATAGGCTAGATGCTGCTGTACTTAGAACATAACAAGCAAGATGCTGGTGTACCTAGCAAAGAAAAGATTAAATATTTCGCAAATTAAAGACTAGTTGCTCTGAAATGAGAAATGTGAGAACAAATCCCAGTGCTGGATTGAATCCCTCAGTTATGAAAGTACAAGCACTATGACCAATCTACCTATCAGGACTTCTTAAATATTTTATGAATAGAAATCCCTGCCCCCTACCCCCTCCCCTAATTGAAATGACCAATATGTCATCATTCTCCTTTCCCCAGTGATTATCTAAATCATCATTATCGGCTGTGCTATTCTATACCAGTATGACTTCAAAAGACAAAACAGATTGGGTTTACCATACACACAGACAGCTAAGAAGAGAACAGAATTCTAAACTAGCAACAATTTAAAAGCAAACTCTTTTTTTCTTTTCAAAATACCACGTCCTATGTCTCCATTATATGAATAATGCTTCAGACTGCGTGGATGTCGCTGGTTAAAGACCGGTGTCTAGTAACTAACAGCCAGAAAATGCTATGGTACCCTGAGACAAGAACTATGAATTGTTTGTGGTACCCTGAGACAAGAACTATGAATTGTTTGTGGTACCCTGAGATAGGAACTATGAATTGCTTGTGGTACCCTGAGATAGGACTATGAATTGTTTGTGGTACTCTGAGATAGGAACTATGAATTGCTTGTGGTACCCTGAGATAGGACTATGAATTGTTTGTGGTACCCTGAGATAGGACTATGAATTGTTTGTGGTACCCTGAGACAAGAACTACGAATTGCTTGTGGTACCCTGAGATAGAAACTATGAATTGCTTGTGGTACCCTGAGATAGGAACTATGAATTGCTTGTGGTACCCTGAGACAAGAACTACGAATTGCTTGTGGTACCCTGAGATAGGAACTATGAATTGCTTGTGGTACCTTGAGACAGGAACTATGAATTGCATGTGGTACCCTGAGATAGAAACTATGAATTGCTTGTGATATCCTGAAGCAGGAACTATGAATTGCTTGTACCCTGAGATAGGAACTATGAATTGCTTGTGGTACAATGAGACAGGAACTATGAATTGCTTGTGGTACAATGAGACAGGAACTATGAATTGCTTGTGGTACCTTGAGACAGGAACTATGAATTGCATGTGGTACCTTGAGACAGGAACTATGAATTGCTTGTGGTACCTTGAGACAGGAACTATGAATTGTTTGTGGTGCTCTGAGACAGGAACTATGAATTGTTTGTGGTACCCTGATACAGGAACTATGAATTGCTTGTGGTACAATGAGACAGGAACTATGAATTGCTTGTGGTACCTTGAGACAGGAACTATGAATTGTTTGTGGTGCTCTGAGACAGGAACTATGAATTGTTTGTGGTGCTCTGAGACAGGAACTATGAATTGCTTGTGGTACCCTGATACAGGAACTATGAATTGCTTGTGGTACCCTGAGACAGGAACTATGAATTGCAAACAAAAACTATCGGATTTCTCCGGGATCGTTACGTCAGGCTCGTTAATGTGTCGAGACTGAAGATTAAGTAGTCCCGGCGAAAGCACACTGGCTTGCTAACCGCCTGTACCACGTGGTCCTCACATCCCTTAGGAGAGAATGCTTCAACAACATCTTTGTATCACTTACCAAATGCTGAAAGGCGTGGGAGATGAAAGTTTGCTAAATGTAATAGAATTCTGCTGAATAGCTTACTAACAGGACTACAGATGAGGAATTAATTTATCTTCCTGGTTCCACTACAGTAGATTCTTTATCTTATCTTATCTATCTATCTATCTATCTATCTATCTATCTATCTATCTATCTATCTATCTATCTATCTATCTATCTATCTATCTATCTATCTATCTATCTGTCTGTCTGTCTGTCTGTCTGTCTGTCTGTCTGTCTGTCTGTCTGTCTATCTATCTATCTATCTATCTATCTATCTATCTATCTATCTATCTGTCTATCTGTCTGTCTGTCTGTCTGTCTGTCTGTCTGTCTGTCTGTCTGTCTGTTCAGACAATAAACCAGTACAGTGGCAGGGCTGACAGACAGAAAGAGCAACTATAGATGATCTCTATGGACACTGTCTCAGGTTCTAGAAAGAATTACAAAATCTTTTACTTCTATCATGAAATGTTCCACCACAGGGAGAAGAAATTCAAAACTGAGAAAGACATTTTTTAAAAAACATCTCAGAACTTTGTCTCCGGGGCCCCGGAACTTCTTCTTCTTCTGCTGCTTTGGAACTGTGTTTTCTGCGGCTCTTGCAGTAAAGATGCATAGTGTTGGATTTGGAGCGGGCTACGGCGGATTTTTTTTTTTCAGATTCTGGGTGGAGCTGAAATGTTGGGTTTTGTGCGTTATTTTTTTTAGCAAACTCCACGGCCATGGGGAGTATGGCGATTCCTACCCCGTTAATCAGGCTAGGCTTGGGGGAGGGGGATACTAGGTCAGCTATTGTTGGTAAAACCTGATACCAGCATGTCAGGTATAGGTAGCACACTTCCAAATCGTGGCCACCACGCGCCATCTATATAAACTAAATTGATGACAGGTGACAAAACAAACGAGGCAGCTGAAGTATTTATCAATGAGGAAAACATCGGAAAAGGTGGGGGGTTTTGAATATCTTGGATCACTGCTAACTAATAATGTAGATACAATGAGGGAAATTAAAAGGAGGACATCTATTGCCCTTCAGAAAGTAAAACAAATAAAGAATCTGTGGAGAGGAGCAGACAGAACTATAAAAATAGGATTTTTAAGGGCATGCATCTTTCCCATCGCAACGTATGCCTGTGAGACCTGGACACTTAACAAAACAGCTGAGAAACACATAAATGCCTTTGAATGTAAATGCTACAGAAGAGTTCTTCAGATATCATGGACAAAAAAAAAGAACAAATATATCTATACTACAAGAACTTAATATTGAAAAAGGCTGGCTAGTAAAGAGGATTAAACAAAGAAAACTTAAATATTTTGGGTACATTAAAAGTCATGATAATCTAGAGAAGACCGTCTTGGAAGAGTACATAACGGGAAAAAGAAAGAGAGGAAGACCAAGGCGAAGATGGCTGCAAGACATCGTTGATGATCTGCAAATGGATGCATCAGCAGCAGGCCATCTTGCTCACAACCGAGAGGCCTACAGGAGAGCTGTTAGGGAGCGGAAGTTCCGCAAGGGACATGCAAATGAATGAAATCTATATAATTGGTGGTTCGAGGTTTTCTGAAAAGATGAAACGGTGAAAATAATATACACAAATTATTTTATATAATCGAAACAATTTACAAATGGGTTGCCTGAAATAGTTGTCTTGAAACTTTCGTGGCGGATATAGATATGTCGTTTGTTTATGGTGCCCTTCAAACAATAGCGGATATAGATAATGTCGTTTATTTATGGTGCCCTTCAAACAATAGCGGATATAGATAATGTCGTTTATTTATGGTGCCCTTCAAACAACAGCCTTGCGATGTTTGTATACGTTTATAGCTATTAAAAAAAACAATTATTTTCATAGTTTATGTTTATATTTAAAGAGAAGAAAAGGAAGAGAAGAAAAGGAAGAGAAGAAAAGGAAGAGAAGAAAGCCAAGAGAAAAAGAAATGTCAGTGGACTGGCTAAGCGGCACTGATAGAGAAAAGCATCTGAATTTTATCAGAAACACCAAGGATCGCACTAGACGGAGAAACATGATCGCTAAAGTTATCCAGCGCGACACCTAATAATAATAAACAATGATGTATATGATCACAGGAGTAATGTACGGCAACACTATTCCATCTAACACGGGGCTCATGCAAATACTTCATAACAAATACAGCTGCCATTTTGTTTCAGTAATATGACGCAATCCTCATTCTTAACTTTGAAATTTAAAATTTCGAAACTTTTTTTTAACGTTGCGAAACGAAACAACTAAATGGAGATTGACAGTTTATATTTCAAACAAAGAACAAAGACATACACATGGGGGAGGGGAGAGAGAGAAACAGCGAAAACGAAAAAAAAAAGAACTAGTTGGGGCGGGGACAATAGAATTACATCGTGATGTGTTGCATAGTTGCATAACATCATCAGCAACAACAACAAGTAAAAAGAAAAGAAGAGGCAATAAATAAGATAAATAAGTAATGGGAAATGCATATCTAAATAATATAATAAACGTAACTTTAACTTTGAACAATAATCATGGCTCAACTGCGTAAGCTATTTATTAATATTTATTTGTATTAATTTATAAATGGCGAAAACATTCGTTCGGTGTTAATGTGCTTCTTCTTATCTTATATCCTTCCCGTGCCGTTAGACGTCACATAGGGCTCGCAAAGTAGTTCGCCAATATTTCCTGTCTTCGGCGAGTCTTTCAACCTCAACAAAGGATTTTATGCCTGTTAACTTGGCCTCTCTTAATAATGTTCTCTTCAGAGTTTCACGCGGTCTGCCCCTTTTTCTTCGGCCTGTTGTGTTCCACTTGATAGCTTGCTTTGGGATTCTCTGCTCATTTCTTCTCATCAAGTGGCCAACATATGTCCATCTCCTTTTCCTGTTAATGTGCTTCATTATATCAATTATATGTTTAGAATAATCAGCCGGGATAAAAGCTGCTCTTTAAGCGTGAATTTTGACAACTTCCACTTACAATCTAACCACTTTTTGACAATCTAACCACTTCAGTGCTGTGTTCCAGGACTTAAATAATCACTTTTATTTACAATAAACTTTCGATTTATCGAACACCGATATAACGGATTTCCGATTCAGCGGACTGGACTGACGGACGCACGCAAGCACGCACACACACACACAATGTCCAAAATTTGAAACGACCCAGCCGTTTCCCTTGTTTTGGATAGTATAGAGTAGAATCTTCAACTACACTGTCCAAAATATGAGTAAATGTTGCATGTTCTTTATTATAATTTTAGCACTTTAATATAATTTTTAAATTTTTATATTTTACCGTATTCTATGAAGCACAGTCAATAAATACGAGGACTGAAGACGTAAAAAAAGGCGAACCTTAGACATTAGTGGCTATCATCAACCTCAGTGTCATCCCCTTCTGAGTTTTGGCAACAATCCCAGCGACGCTGCCACTTTCGGAAGTATTTCTGAAGTCATTCACGCTGAGAATAGCCTACGCTTCTGCTTGGATTTCCTCCACCATCTGAAATCTTCATCCCTTTAGCTTCATTTTCAATTTTGGAAACCAGGAAAAGTCGCAGGATGCAAGATCTGGTGAATAGGGAGGATGGGGCATCAGAATCTTGTTGTTACTGACCAAGAATTAGTCATGTATGGAGACCAGCAAGGGCTGGTGCATTGTCGTGATGGAGAAGAAATGTCTTGCTTCGCAAACGCGCAGCTCACATAAATCCGTGATGTCGCAAATCGCCGAGAGCTCTTAACATCATCATCATCAGGTGCCGTACCGAATGGCGTTGGCTATTATGCTTCTCCAGAGTGCACGATCCTTCATGCAGGCCATCAGTTCAGTTGGTGATCTCCTCTTACACCATCCCGCCAGACTGTCCAGTATCATTTCTCTTGGTCTTCCTCTTGATCTTCTTCCTTCTATTTTTCCTGTTGTTATAATGTTTTCTATGCCCCCTCTTCTCATTGCATGTCCCATGAAAGTGCATTGTCTCTCTCTTATCTTTTTGACAAGGTTTTTTTGCCTCTCCAGCTCTTCTCATACATTCTTCATTAATTATTTTTGCTGTCCATGGGATTTGCAACATTCTTCTAATAAACCACATTTCTGCTGCTTCCAATGATTTTGTGCAGACTTGCCTATTGTCCATGATTCACTTCCATATAACAAGATAGGTTCAATATAGCATTTTAGGAATCGTTTTCTGACATTCATTAATAAGGATATGTTGGTTAATATGTTTCTCATTCTCTGAAATGCAGTCTTTGCTTGGCCTATTCTGTTCCTAATTTCTGTTCTGCATTTCCCATCTGAAGTTATTAATGCTCAAAGGTATTTGAATTTCTGCACCTGCTTTAGAATAGGTCCATTTAAGTTTATACTGCATGCTGGTGGATTCTGTTTCTTAGATATAACCATAATCTCTGTCTTTTTGATGTTCAAAGTAAGGCCTTTCTGTTCACTTCCTTTAGCGACTTTATCCAAGAGATTTTGCAGGTCTTGTTGGTTCTCATCTATCAGTACTGTGTCATCAGCATACCGAAGGTTGTCAGTACTGTATCTCCCAATTTTTATGCCTGGTTCTGTGATGATCGTTCTTAGAATATTCTCGCTGTACAGGGAAAAAAGGTCTGAAGATAATACACGTCCTTGTCGCACCCCCTTATTTTATCGGTTGATATTTTCCAGTTCTATTTTCAACTCGAATTGCTGTTTCTTGCTGCCAATACAGATTTTTTACAATCCTCAGGTCTTTGCCGTCTATACTGATGTCATCAAGCATTTTAATAATTTCATTATGTTTCACCTTGTCGAATGTCTTGGTATAATCAATGAAGCATAATTAGAGATCTTTCTGTACTTCTAAAGCTCTTTCTGTTAGTGTTCGTAAAGCATAAATGGCATTATGTGTTCCCTTTCCTTTAACAAATCCAAACTGTTCATCTGCTATTTCCATTATTATCTTTTCCCTTGTTCTTCTCATAATGATTCTCAGAAGTAGCTTCGTTATGTGACATGAGAGGCTGATAGTCCGGTGGTCGTCACATTCCTTTGCACCTGGTTTCTGTGATAGTGCTATAAACGTGGATTTAATCAGGTCATTTGGTATATGACCACTGTTGTAAATGTCATTCGGTAACTTGGTTATTTTTATTCCTGTCTCCTCTAGTGCCTCTATTTCTTGTTCAGGTATTGGTGGTCCATCACAGTTTTCAGTATCTGGTGTTAATTCTGGTCTTTCTCCTCCATATAGCTCACCGATGTACTCTGTCCACCTGTCCACAATGTCTTCTTTTCTCATTAACGTTCTACCTTCTTTCGATTTCAGGCATCCTGTGGTATATTTTGTTTTCCTGCCTGTGAGTTCACTGATTCGTTTGTGCATGTTTTTCCTGTCTTTATTATGAGAGTCCTCTATCTGTCTGCACTGTTCATTTAACCACACTTCTTTTGCTTCTCTGCATTTGTGTCTTATTTCTTTATTTATCTTGCTATATTTTTCTTGGTTATTTTTACTCCTCCTCCTCTTGTCCATCAGTCCTAAGATGTCGTCTGTCATCCATTTATTTTTAGGGGCTTCTTTTTTTGGTGGTATTATCTCCTTAACAGTTTGGTGGACAGAATCTCTTAACATTTCCCATTGTTTATCTATACTATTTATCTTTGCTATTGCATTGTATCTATTTGTTATAATAACTTTGTATTGTTCTCGCAGTTCTTGGTCATTTTTAAGGAGTTCTATATTCAGTTTGATGTTTCTCACTTTTCTGCCTGCTTTCTTTAGCTTTATTCTAATTTTTCCACAGAGTAGGTCATGGTCACTATTGCAGTCAGCTCCCGGCATGGCTTTTGTTGTCAGTAATGCATTCCGGAATCGTTTGTTGATTAATATGTAGTCTATCTGGTTAAAGGTCTTTTTGTCTGGGCTGCACCACGTTGCCAGTCTTCGAGGATGTTGTTTAAACCAGGTGTTTCCTACAACCATACTATGTGTTCTTGCCCATTCAATTAGTTTACTACCTTTGTCATTCCTCTCCCCCAGTCTATAGTCACCGACGATGTCTGAAGTTCTTCCTTTACCAACTTTGGCATTAAAATCTCCCATGACTATGGTAACTTCATGTGACTTTGTGTGTTTTAGTGCTGTCTCTATGTCATTATAAAATAGCCGTACAACTTCTTCATAACTTTCAGATGTTGGAGCGTACACTTGTATAATATTTATGTTTATTGGTTGTCCTTTCAGTTGAGCTAGCAGGACTCTGTCCAAGACGTTCAAATATCCTACAGTTGTCCTTGCTGTTTGTTCGTCAAATATTATTCCTACTCCTCGTTCATGTTTCTCACTTCCTGAATATATTATTGTATATTTATCAAAGTTTATCTTCCCTGTACCTGTCCATCAACTTCACTCATTCCTAATATGTTGATCTTCATCCTTTCCATTTCTATTTTTACATTTTCTAATTTTCCAGCCTGGAATAAAGTTCTAACATTTGCTATTCTGAACTTGTTAGTTTTGCCACAAGTAGCTTGATGACGATCTGGCCTCACCTGTGGCTCGTGAGCTGCCCTACCGGACGAGGCTGTTCCAAAATAACATCCATTAATGTCGGTCATGACAAATCTATTACTCTGAATACGCATATTGTTCTTGGGAGCTACAACAGTGGTTTCCCATTGCCTTCTGTCTTAACAGGTGATTAAAAAAAAACCTTGTCTTGCGTCGCTTCCATTGCACGCAAATTGTCAATTCCCTGCACTCTAGTCAGTTATACATCGTAGATCATGGAACTAGTGGCCGGTGTCATAACTACTCTCCATTCGATCGCAGGAAATTCAGTCCTTGTAATTACTGACTGCATCTCGTTTATTGTATTTTAGGTGTTCAAACTACAAGCACTACAGTGGTAGAAAATGCCCTTCCCTGTATCATATATCTATATAACAAATTTTGGGCATTAACGAACACCCTTTCCACTATCCCGTTAAATAGAGGGTTTAGTGTACTTCAGTTATGAATTATGTATATTTATTTTAATATATATATATATATATATATCCATTTTTTGTAAGTGTAATGTAGTACCACAGCGGGTAGAGCCATTTTGCTTAAAGCCTCGGTTGTGAATTTTAATATAGGTACCTGACATTTGTGTTAGGAAGCATGGCCAAATGAAAGCACCCCATCGTTATATAAACTGAATCTTTCTATTTTCAAGACCTTAGGTACTTCAGTGCAGTGATACACATGCGATTTTATCTACACATGTTCTGTAGAAAACTAACAAAACGATCACTAAATCGCACGCCGTACAATATCCATCTTGCAGTGGACACTAAATTATAGAGAATGTCTGCTTGTGTTCAGCAGAAAAGGTTACTTTAAAAAAATAGCATTTAGTTCTTTATATTTTTCACAAAATGTAACAAAAAGCAACTTTTACAAGGAGATTGCGGAAGAAAAGTTTAAAAAATAATTATGTCTGATAAAATTTCTATCAACCATGAAAAAGGAGACAAAACATTCTGACAATCCGCTGGAGGATTTTTAGATAAGCCGATTTAGATAGCGAAATATAAGAAACATAAGACGTAGTTTATATATATATGTAAGTATGTATGTATGTATGTATGTATGTATGTATGTATGTATGTATGTATGTATGTATGTATGTATGTATGTATGTTTGTATGTATGTATGTATGTATGCATGTATGTATTCATGTATGTGTGTATGTATGTATATGTATGTGTATATGTATTTATGTATATGTGTAGGTGTGTATGTATGTATGTATGTACGTGTGTATGTATGTATGTGTATGTGTGTATGTATGTGTGTGTATGTATGTATGTACGTGTGTATGTATGTATGTATGTATGTATGTATGTATGTATGTATGTATGTACGTATGTCTATGTATGTATGCATGTGTGCATATATGTATGTATATATTTATATGTTTGTAAGTATGCATGTATGTATGTGTGTGTATCTATTTATGTATGTGTGTATGTTTGTATGCATGTATGTATTAGCTAACACATCTTTATCAATGAATGTTGGAAAACGAGTCCTAAAATGCTATATTGAACCTATCTTGTTATATGGAAGTGAATCATGGACAATAGGCAAGTCTGCACAAAAATCATTGGAAGCAGCAGAAATGTGGTTTATTAGAAGAATGTTGCGAATCCCCTGGACAGCAAAAATAACTAATGAAGAATGTATGAGAAGAGCTGAAGAGACAAAAAACCTTGTCAAAAAGATAAGAGAGAGACAATGTACTTTCATAGGACATGCAATGAGAAGAGGGGGCATTGAAAATATTATAACAACAGGAAAAATAGAAGGAAGAAGATCAAGAGGAAGACCAAGAGAAATGATACTGGACAGTCTGAGGGGATGGTATGAGAGGAGATCACCAACTGAACTGATGGCCTGCATGAAGGATCGGGTACTCTGGAGAAGCATAATAGCCAACGCCAGTCGGCAAGGCACATGATGATGATGATGATGGTATGTATGTATATATGTATATGTATGTATGTATGTGTGTGTATGCATGTGTGTATGTATGCATGTATGCATGCGTATTATGTATGTCTGTATGTGTGTATCTATGTGTGTATCACCCAAGACATATCGGTTTCTAAAATAAAATTAAAATGAAATCCTGCACGAACAGAATTGTGAAACTCGGATCAACTTTCTGTACCTGACCTAAAGTTAAGATTTGATTAATGAAAAAACGTATGTAGTAATACAAAAACTTAATATTTATCTCTCTCTCTCTCTCTCTCTCTCTGAACCTTAAGTGCCCAGGGCACATGGGGCTTCCGCAAGGGTTTTCCACAAATGCCTGTCCTTCGCCTTTTTTTCTGCTCTTGCCCAGGTGAGTCCTCTATTGCTCAACATCCTTTCTGTTGTTCTTCTCCATGTCTCTTTTGGTCTACCCTTACTTCTGCTCCCCTGTGGTGTCCATCTTAGTGCTATTTTTGGTAGTGAGTTGTCAGTCATTCGGAGCACATGTCCCAACCATCGCCAGCGATCAATAATTGTTGTCAGTGGTTTCATCTGCATTTCTGCTAATAAGATGTTATTTCTTATGGTGTTTGGCCAAAATATTTTTCTAATTCTTCTTAAACATTTAGTCTGGAAAGAATTCAACTTGTTTTCTATGGTTTTGGTGATTTTCCAGCATTTACTTCCATAGAGTAGTACACTTAGAACATTACTCTTAAATATCCTGATTTTCATATTTATGCTTAGTTTTTTTTATTTCCATATAGTCTGCAGCATTGCAAAAGCCTGATTTGCTCTAGTAAGTCTGCTGTTGATGTTCTCTGTGCTGTCTCCATTTTCTACTACTCTGCTGCCAAGGTATACAAATTCGTTGACCTCCTCCACTAACTTGTTATCTACTCTGAGTACATTTTTGTTGTTCACATTTTGCTTCATTAACTTTGTCTTTCCTACGTTGATCTTTAGTCCTATGTTGTTTGCATTCTGAGTTAGCTTGTTTATTTTATCTTGCATATCTTTGTGACTGCTTGATAATAGACAAATGTCGTCTGCAAAGTCAAGGTCCTCCAGCACTATGTCAAGGGTCCATTGTAATCCTCTGCGTTTGTCTGATGTTGCCTCCTTCATTAAGCAGTCTACTGCCAAGATAAATAATGTTGGTGATAGTACACATCCCTGTTTCACTCCTGTTTGTACCCTAAAACTGCTAGAGGTATGTTCTCCACAGATAACTTTGCACTGAAAACCCTCATATAGGGCTTTGATTACATGAACTATTTTATGTGGGAGGCCATGCCATCTTAGGAATTTCCACAGTGCATCTCTGTTGACACTGTCAAAGGCTTTCTCAAAATCTATGAATAATGCATATGTTGTGCTATGCCACTCATTTGCCTGTTCTAATATTTGTCTAAGTACAAATATGTGGTCTATGCATGATCTTCCTTTCCTAAATCCTGCCTGCTCTTTCCGAAGTTTTTCCTCAAGTGTTGGTACAATTCTGTTGATGATTATTCTGCAAAATACTTTACTAGTGAGTGGTAGTAGGGTAATGCCTCTCCAGTTCCCGCAATCTCTGAGGTCACCCTTCTTTGGTAGTTTTACTATACGCCCAGCTTTCCACTCCTCTGGGGCTTTTTCTAGATCCCAAATTTGTTGTAATATCCGGCAAAGTTGTTTTGGTGTTTCTGTTTCTTCTGCTTTCAACATCTCAGCAGTCACTTCATCTTCACCTGGTGCCCTGTCTGATTTTAGCTTCTTTATCGCCTCCTTTACTTCATTTATTGTTATTGGTCCTGTATTGATGTTTAGTTCCGTTTTTGCTTCAGGTATGTCTATTGTTTGTGCTGTTTGTGTTCTGTTTAGTAGGGTGTTAAAGTGTTCCCTCCATCTTTCAATTTTTTCTCTTTCTCCACCGACCAGTTGTCCATTTTGTGTTCTTACTGCCCTTTCACATCTTGTGTTGAAGTTACCTGTCATCTGCTTTGTGATTTTATATATGGTTTTCATGTCATTTATACATGCTGCTTTCTCTTCTGCTTCTGCTACGTTGTCATAGTATTGACGTTTATCTTGACGGCATGATTCCTTCACTTCTTTGTCTTTTTGCGCATAATTACTTAAAACTCGTTCTTTAAGTCGTTGTGATTTGGTGTTCAGTAATTTTTTCTTGATTTCTTTTCTTTGCTCTATCTTTTCCCATGTGGTCTCGCTTATCCATTACTCTTTTTTCCTTTTCCGATATCCCAGCACCTCTTTTGCTGTTTCCTGTAGTGTTTTATTGAACTCTAATATGGACATTTCTGCTTCGTCTTGTAGGACACTGAAGCGGTTCTTAAGTACTATTGAGAATTCATTTCTTGTTTGCTGGTCTATCAGTTTTCTTGTATCAAAATGTATCTTTCTGTGTTCTCTGATTTTGGCTTTCCTTAATTTTAGTTTTATTTTAGCTACCAGAAGTTTGTGATCACTTCCTACATCTGCTCCTTTCCTTGCTCGCACATCTTGTAGTGACCGTTTCCACTTGTTGTTTATTAGTATGTGATCGATTTGGTTTTCTGTGGTTTTATCTGGTGACCTCCAAGTCACCTTATGGATGTTTTTGTGTTGGAAAATTGTCCCTCCGATGGTCATCATGTTTTCTTCACAGAAACTGTACAGTCTTTCTCCATTTTCATTTATTTCTCCGATTCCTTCTCTTCCCATGATTCTTCTTCTATCTTCATTTCCTTCACCTACTTTTGCATTGAAGTCGCCCAAGATGAGCAGCATATCATGCTTGGGTATTGTTTCTACTGTGGCTTGAAGGCTGTTGTAAAAATCTTCTTTTAATTCCTCTTCAGCTGCTTCTGTTGGTGCATAACAAACTATAATAGACAGCTTCGTGAATCTTGAGTTGAACCGTGCATATAATAATCTCTCATTTATTGGGGTCCATTTCAGCAATGCTCTTGATGCTTCTTTTGTTATAACTAATGCTACTCCTCCTTCATGGAGATCTTCTTTACCTGACCATATTATTGTATCTTCTGTGTGCTGTGTTGTTAATTTCCTTCTGCCTTGTCCTGTCCATCTTGCTTCTTGTATTCCTAGTATGTCTAGTTTGTATCTGTGCATTTCCTTGATGGTTTGTGCTAGTTTTCTAGTCTGGTTAAGTGTTTTTACATTCCAGCTGCCTATTTGCATCTTATGTTTAGGTTCCAGGAGGTCTGCAGTCGGGTTGGGGACTTCCAGTGGCTGGCTTTCATCCACAACCTTCATGGGCTCAGTTTCCTGATACGCATTTCTCCTTCCACCTGCATTTATTTTTTCCCTTGCTTCCGTTTCTGTAGCAGTCTGATAGTTTTTTTTTTACCAGATAGGGTTGCTGGCCCTATGCCGAACCCTCCTTAGTCGCCTTTTACGATCATGCGTGGTAGGGTACAGTGGTCCTATTCTTTGCAGATCCCGGGTACCACACGGGCGATTTAGTTCTTTATATTTTTTATAAAATGTAACAAAAAGCAACGTTTACAAGGAGATTGCGGAAGAAAAGTTTAAAAAATAATTATGTCTGATAAAATTTCTATCAACCATGAAAAAGGAGACAAAACATTCTGACAATCCGCTGGAGGATTTTTAGATAAGCCGATTTAGATAGCGAAATATAAGAAACATAAGACGTAGTTTATATATATATATATGTAAGTATGTATGTATGTATGTATGTATGTATGTATGTTTGTATGTATGTATGTATGTATGTATGCATGTATGTATTCATGTATGTGTGTATGTATGTATATGTATGTGTATATGTATTTATGTATATGTGTAGGTGTGTATGTATGTATGTATGTACGTGTGTATGTATGTATGTATGTGTATGTGTGTATGTATGTGTGTATGTATGTATGTACATGTGTATGTATGTATGTATGTATGTACGTATGTCTATGTATGTATGCATGTGTGCATATATGTATGTATATATTTATATGTTTGTAAGTATGCATGTATATATGTGTGTGTATCTATTTATGTATGTGTGTATGTTTGTATGCATGTATGTATTAGCTAACACATCTTTATCAATGAATTTTGGAAAACGAGTCCTAAAATGCTATATTGAACCTATCTTGTTATATGGAAGTGAATCATGGACAATAGGCAAGTCTGCACAAAAATCATTGGAAGCAGCAGAAATGTGGTTTATTAGAAGAATGTTGCGAATCCCCTGGACAGCAAAAATAACTAATGAAGAATGTATGAGAAGAGCTGGAGAGACAAAAAACCTTGTCAAAAAGATAAGAGAGAGACAATGTACTTTCATAGGACATGCAATGAGAAGAGGGGGCATTGAAAATATTATAACAACAGGAAAAATAGAAGGAAGAAGATCAAGAGGAAGACCAAGAGAAATGATACTGGACAGTCTGAGGGGATGGTATGAGAGGAGATCACCAACTGAACTGATGGCCTGCATGAAGGATCGGGTACTCTGGAGAAGCATAATAGCCAACGCCAGTCGGCACGGCACATGATGATCATGATGATGATGGTATGTATGTATATATATATATGTATGTATGCATGTGTGTGTATGCATGTGTGTATGTATGCATGTATGCATGCGTATTATGTATGTCTGTATGTGTGTATCTATGTGTGTATCACCCAAGACATATCGGTTTCTAAAATAAAAGTAAAATGAAATCCTGCACGAACAGAATTGTGAAACTCGAATCAACTTTCTGTACCTGACCTAAAGTTAAGATTTGATTAATGAAAAAACGTATGTAGTAATACAAAAATTAATATTTATAGCTTAAAGAAATGCGCCACACCAAGCCACGTCATCTCAAGCCACGTCAACTCTAGCCACGTCACCTCAAGCCACGTCACCTCTAGCCACTTACCTCAAGCCACGTCACCTCAAGCCACATCACCTCAAGCCATGTCACCTCAAGCCACCCACCTCAAGCCACGTCACCTCTAGCCACTTACCTCAAGCCACGTCACCTCAAGCCATGTCACCTCAAGCCACGTCACCTCTAGCCACTTACCTCAAGCCATATCACCTCAAGCCACCCACCTCAAGCCACGTCACCTCAAGCCACATCACCTCAAGCCACATCACCTCAAGCCACATCACCTCAAGCCACCTACCTCAAGCCACGTCACCTCAAGCCACATCACATCAAGCCACGTCACTTCAAGCCACATCACCTCTAGCCACCCACCTCAAGCCACGTCACCTCTAGCCACTTACTTCAACCCACGTCACCTCAAGCCACATCACCTAAAGCCATATCACCTCAAGTCATGTCACCTCAAGCCACCCACCTCAAGCCACCCACCTCAAGCCATCCACCTCAAGCCACGTCATCTCAAGCCACATCACCTCAAGCCATGTCACCTCAAGCAACGTCACCTGAAGCCACATCACCTCAAGCCACATCACCTCAAGCCATGTCACCTCAAGCCACGTCACCTCAAGCCATATCACCTCAAGCCACATCACATCAAGTCACGTCACCTCAAGCCACGTCACCTCAAGCCACATCACCTCAAGCCACCCACCTCAAGCCACGTCACCTCAACCACATCACATCAGGCCACCCACCTCAAGCCACCCACCTCAAGCCACGTCACCTCAAGCCACGTTACCTCTAGCCACATCACATCAAGCCACCCACCTCAAGCCACATCACATCAAGCCATGTCACCTCAAGCCACGTAACCTCAAGCCACATCACCTCAAGCCACCCACCTCAAGCCACGTCACCTCAAGCCACATCACCTCAAGCACCCACCTCAAGCCACCCACCTCAAGCCATCCACCTCAAGCCACGTCATCTCAAGCCACATCACCTCACGCCATGTCTCCTCAAGTCACGTCACCTCAAGCCACCCACCTCAAGCCACGTCACCTCAAGCCACATCACCTCAAACCACCCACCTCAAGCCACGTCACCTCAAGCCACCTACCTCAAGCCACCCACCCCAAGCCATGTCACCTCAGGCCACCCACCTCAAGCCATGTCACCTCAAGCCGCGTCATCTCAAGCCACATCACCTCAAGCCACGTCACCACAAGCCACATCACCTCTAGCCACCCACCTCAAGCCACGTCACCTCAAGCCACGTCACCTCTAGCAACCCACCTCAAGCCACATCACTTCTAGCCACGTCACCTCAAGCCACGTCACTTCTAGCAACTCACCTCAAGCCACATCACCTCAAGCCACGTCACGACACGATAGGACTAGAGAATAAAAACTTTCAAAAAGAAAAAGGGATGGGATAGAATTTCATTATTTATGAAGAAACATAATACATGAAAAACGCTATTGTTTTCTAAATAGAAATTCAGAAGAGAGAGAGAGAGAGAGAGAGAGAGAGAGAGAGAGAGCGAATAAAGCAACAATCGCTAGGAACCTTCAGGAGCAAGTCATTCTTCTGCACTGGAAAACAAAAGTCTGCATTGCAAAAGACCAAGTAAGATTATGACATTACAATTCCAGTGATTGTTTCCACTGCTCCCAAAGTCTCGTAGCAACTGTTGATTCGCGAGTGCCGAAAATCAAAGAAAAGAAAAAAAAAGAGGGAGGGAGAGAGAGAGAGAGAGAGAGAGAGAGAGAGAGAGAGTACATTTGAGATATGATAATGAAAACGAGAGAGACAGATGATAGTATAGACAGAGCCTTGATATGTGACCAGATTGAATAGGCTTCCCGACTGATAAGTGTCCAGAGCTTGTAATTAAGATCCACTTTGATTGAGGTTAACTCGGACTTAAAGTTCGGAGAAGAAAGGTCTTGAAGTTAGGAAAGATAAATTCGGCTGAAGATATACTCAAGATTTAACCTGTTTATAAAAGTCTAGAGGAGAAGATTTAACTTGAAAAAAGTTGTCTGTAAGAACAACAATAGAAAAAGAAGAAGAAGAAGAATTGTGAAACACGCAAGAAACAGCAGGAAAAAATAAGGAATGGAGGAAAACAAAGAAATAAGTGAGAAAACTAAGGAGTAACAAGAAAAGATGTTTTTTTAAAGCAGACGAAGAATAAGACAAAATGAAAATGTGTAGCATTCTCAAGTCTGCAAGAAGAATGTAAAAGGAAAACGCCTGGATACATTATTTAAATTGCCAAGATGCCAGATCACTTTCGTCGAGGCTGTCATTTCTGTGTAAAACTATTGAAGATGCTTTTCATACTTACGGAGAATATCTTGATCACACCAGGGGAGAAGGAACCTGATGAATCTGTACGTACCTGACCAGCCGGTCTCACACTGCAAATAGGCCTGGCGCTAGCGCTATAGTGGAACAATTGATACAGGCAAACCGGCGGATAACAATCTAATAGGCGGCTGGAGAATTAAACATTAGTCGCGGCTCTGCGTTCCATATCATTTCTTTGTAGTTTCACAATCTGTGTACTCAGCAAAAGAATGTCTGAAATAGGAAAACAGTTACTGACAGAAAAGTAATTATAATTGTCATGTGTCTTTCTCTCATGTTCGAAGTGCTTTTGTGTAGTATTCTTCAAAAGCTACACATACAACACTGTGCCAAGTCTCTTTACTGTGCGAAAGTTTTTTTGTTTCTCTCATTTGAAAAATGTGTATCCGATTCTGACATAAACTGTTGTTGTTGTTGATGATGATGTTATTGTTATTGTTGTTGTTGCTTTTGCTATTGTTGTTTTCATTACTGTTGCTGTTATTGCTCGAAAATGGCTTTATGTGCAGTTAGAACACTGCCATAATCTGCTGGGCTGCCTGTTTTACCGCTTCATTCGTCACAGACACTCCAAGAGACTGTGCCAATCTCTGTGCTATATTGTGGTATGTTGTGCTATATTATGGTACATTATGGTATATTGTGCTATATTATGGTATATTGTGCTATATTATGGTATATTGGGGTATATTGTGCTATATTGTGGTATATTCTTCCTAGAACTAATCCTGTGTAGCACCTGCCTGGCTTATTCTTTCGTGATTGAGCACAGTGGAGAGAATCTTAACGTGCTCGACGATGCACGCGAACGTTTACTCCCACTACCTAGAGACAGAAAGTTAAATCCTTGTCTCCATGACATCGGGGATGCGGTGTTAAGCTCATAATTCCACGACCTTCGGCACATGAAAGCGTGATAAGGTCAGTGTCACGCCTGGCCGCGTTTCATCATCATCATCAGGTGCCGTGCCGAGTGGCGTTGGCTATTATGCTTCTCCAGAGTACACGATCCTTCATGCAGGCCATCAGCTCAGCTGGTGATCTCCTCTCACACCATCCCGTCAGACTGTCCAGTATCATTTCTCTTGGTCTTCCTCTTGATCTTCTTCCTTCTATTTTTCCTGTTGTTATAATATTTTCTATGCCCCCTCTTCTCATTGTATGTGCTATGAAAGTACATTGTCTCTCTCTTATCTTTTTGATAAGATTTTTGTCTCTCCATCTCTTCTCATACATTCTTCATTAGTTATTTTTGCTGTCCAGGGAATTCGCAACATTCTTCTAATAAACCACATTTCTGCTGCTTCCAATGATTTTTGTGCAGACTTGCCTATTGTCCATGATTCACTTCCATATAACAAGATAGGTTCAATATAGCATTTTAGAACTCGTTTTCTAACATTCATGGATAAGGATGTGTTGGATAATATGTTTCTCATTCTCTGAAATGCAGTCTTTGATTGGCCTATTCTAGTCCTAATTTCTGTTCTGCATTTCCCATCTGAAGTTATTAATGCTCAAAGGTATTTGAATTTCTGCACCTGCTTTAGAATAGTTCCATTTAATTTAATACTGCATGCTGGTGGATTCTGTTTCTTAGATATAACCATAGTCTCTGTCTTTTTGATGTTCAAAATAAGGCCTTTCTGTTCACTTTCTTTGGCCACTTTATCCAAGAGATTTTGCAGGTCTTGTTGGTTCTCAGCTATCAGTACTGTGTCGTCAGCATACCGAAGGTTGTTAATATTGTATCCTCCAATTTGTATGCCTGGTTCTGTGATGATTGTTCTTAGAATATTCTCGCTGTACAGAGAAAAAAAGGCCTGGAGATAGTACACATCCTTGTCGCACCCCTTGTTTTATAGGTTGATATTTTCTAGTTCTATTTTCAACTCGAATTGCTGTTTCATGCTACCAGTATAGATGTTTTACAATCCTCAGGTGTTTTTCTCCAAGCATTTTAATAATTTCATTATGTTTCACCTTGTCGAATGCCTTGGTGTAATCAATGAAGCATAAGTAGAGATCTTTCTTTACTTCTAAAGCTCTTTCTGTTAGTGTTCGTAAAGCATAAATGGCATTATGTGTTCCCTTTCCTTCAACAAATCCAAACTGTTCATCTGCTATTTCCATTTTTATCTTTTTCCTTGTTCTTCTCATAATGATTCTCAGAAGTAGCTTCGTTATGTGACATGAGAGGCTGATAGTCCGGTGGTCATCACATTCCTTTGCACCTGGTTTCTTTGGTAGTGCTATAAACGTGGATTTAAGCAAGTCACTGGGCATCTGGGCATATAACCACTGTTGTAAATGTCATTCAGTAACTTGGTTATTATTTTTATTCCTATCTCCTCCAGTGCCTCTATTTCTTCTATTGTTATATTATCAGGCCCAGTTGTTTTTCCTTTCTTCATGTGTTTGATAGCATCTATGATTTCATCTTCAAGTATCTGTGGTCCATTATAGTTTTCAGTATCTGGTGTTAATTCTGGTCTTTCTCCTCCATATAGCTCACCGATGTACTCTGTCCACCTGTCCATAATGTCTTCTTCTCCCATTAACATTTTACCTTCTTTTGATTTTAGGCATCCTGTGGTATATTTTGTCTTCCTGCCTGTGAGTTCACTAATTCGCATGTACCTTCCCAGATTTACTTCTCTGGTAACCATTTCAGAGGATGGGTGAACCTTGGGGTCTTATTGTTGTGTACCAGAGAAAAATGCCTAGAAACTATAGGAATTTATTGCTGGAGGGTTCACCAGGAAAAGACAACCCCCTCCCTCTTCTGGTGGAGTTAGAACCCATATCCTCTATCACCTGAGGGGAATGTGTAACCATGGAGACCTAACAGGAACTGTAACTGGGGGTTTATGACATCGGTTAGACTATAATAAACTGTGCGACTGTCATGAATATTGTGTTTACAAGAAACATGATGTCTTTTCAGTTTTGTCGGGTTTGAAGACTTTCTGGGACGGAGAGTCTTTAGCTGGCATATCCAGAATCCTTTGGTAATCACATGAAAAGAGGGGGGGGGGGGGGGGCGGCGGGCGGCAGGACTTGATCTCTCAGCATAATAACTCTTTTCACGAACTCCGCCATGGCCGGTCCCAAGCCCATGTTTAGGAAGGAAGGGGGACGGGACTAAGGTCTGGGTGCACCTTCCACCCCGCTTTAAAACGGCAAAACCTCCAGAGGCAGTCAGGAACAACCTGGTCTGCCGAAGACGAGGGGGTGGGGAGGGGGTGTGTGTCAGCTAGTGAGCAGCGAGCAGTGAAAATAGGACACAGGCGAATGGACAAATCAAGGTCTTACCATGGACAAGTCCTTCCACGTTGTAGTCAGGTAGACATTTTTGTTAGATTAGTGTGTGTGTGCGTGTGGGGGGAGGGGAGAGGGTGGGAGCTGTTTCCTTTCTAAACTCGTTTAAAGTAGAAATCAAGCTAGTGATATCTTTTGAAGTTATACCATTGCCTAATAGGACTAGTGATAATGATGATTATTATTATTATTATTTCCATAGCCCGATGAAAAGTTTATGGGATCATCTTGGGTCATGCACTCTGGATCTGTAAAAAGCCTAGGGACACCCGTTTTAAGAGATGATAATGTGGGCTGGATGTCTGACAGACGTGACCTGAAATTACACAACTGGGGCGCAGACAAAAGCACGGACAAACGAAAGTGGGAAAACCAAATTTTTTTTTTGTGTGTAAAAGGTTGAAAGATTAAAAATCCGACATTCCTCACCTATCAGAGAGTTCTAAATTCATTTTAGCATCAAATCTGATGAACATAATAATTTATATAAAACTACATTTACTGTATATACCCTCCCTTGGTTTACAAACTTTGAAATTCGAATCTGCTGAGTATGTTATATACAACTATTTTACATTTATTATATAATATTGTATAACAAGAAGGAAAAATATACGTAGAAGGAATAGTTGTTGATGAAGTGAACTAAATTACATACCTTGGCAGCTACATAGACCAGGATGGTTACACCAGAAAGGAAGTTAGAATTAGAATTGCAAAAGCAGCATTGACCTTCAAGAATCTTGAGAACATATGGAATTCACAAGTTATAAGCATAAAAACCAAGTTCACATTATTCAATTCAAATGTGATATCCACTCTTATTTATGCACGCGAAAGCTGGAAATCAACTAAAGAAATAGACAAGAAATTAGACTCTTTCGAAAATAAATGACTCAGGAAAATACTTGGTATAAAGTGGAACAATTGAAGAACAACGCAGAGATAAGACAGATGAGCAAACAACAACCTGTCCCATGGGTGATCAGAAAAAGGACATATATAGGCCATGTGATGAAAAGAAAAAATCAGAGAATACCAAAACAAGCTATCAATTAGAGTACAACAGATCGAAGAAGAAGAAGTCGACCAAGTAAAACTATAAAGAGGACATTGTTAAGAGAAGCCAGCTTAGTGGGCATAACATCCCTTGATGAAGTTGAAAGACTCGCTGAGATCAGGAAATCTTGGCAAACAACTATGCGAGCTATATGTGACGGCACTTGAAGGATGTAAGATGTAAGATACATTTATTACTGGCCTCTCACAAAGTCATATAATGTATGCAGACACGCATTTCCTGTACTACGAATCAGTCAGTCAGTCATTTGCACATTTCTTGCGGAACTTTGCCTCTTTAACAACTCTCCTGTAAACCTTTCTGTTGTTAACAAGGTGGCCTCCTGCTGATGCATCCATTTGCAGATTATCAACGATGTCTTACATCCATCTTCGCCGTAGTCTTCCTCTCTTTCTTTTTCCCATTATGTACCCTTCCAAGACAGTCTTCTCTAAATACGAATACATGAAGAAAAAAAAAAAGAGGAAATGGGCGTAGAATAGATTCAGATGAGGCGTTAAAAACAAACGTAATATATGAACTTTTATTTTCTGGTTGAAGATTGGGTGAACCCACTGGACTCATACGCCGCTGTTTATCTATCACTTTTCAGTCTATTGTTAAATGAAAAAAAATGGAAACAGACGGTTAGACAAACAGCATGAACTTCATTGTCAAATCGTGAAGAGTTGTGCACACAGTCCTGTCTTACCTTCTAGATATCATTATCCAGCTTTTATCTTTGTAGAGAACATTCCCCTTAGTACAAATAGTGACAAATAATTACAGAACATTCCGCTTAATACAAATAGTGACAAATACATACAGAACATTCCGCTTAATACAAATAGTGACAAATATATACAGAACATTCAGCTTAGTACAAATAGTGACAAATAATTACAGAACATTCCGCTTAATACATATAGTGACAAATACATACAGAACATTCCGCTTAATAGAAATAGTGACAAATACATACAGGACATTCAGCTTATTACAAATAATGACAAATACATACAGAACATTCAGCTTAGTACAAATAGTGACAAATACATACAGAACATTCAGCTTAGTACAAATAGTGATAAATACATACAGAACATTCAGCTTAGTACAAATAGTGATAAATACATACAGAACATGCCGCTTAATAGAAATAATGACAAATACGTACAAAGCATTCCGTTTAGTACAAATAATGGCAGATACATACAGAACAAGAAGAAGGAAAGAAAAAGAAACTCGCAAAAATTAGATAGATAGATAGACAGACAGACAGATAGAATAGATAGATAGACAGACACAATATATAGGCAGACAGACAAATAAGATAGACAGATAGACAGACAGACAGATAGACAAACAGAAGACAGATAAGATAGACAGACAGACAGAATGAATGAATGGATGAATGAATGAATGAATGAATGAATAATCTTTATTTTTCAAGGGTAAAGAATTGGGCACGCAGGCCCGTCTTACATTCTGCCCTTCATCACTCCAGCTTCCATTCTTCCCACACACTTGATTTAGTACAAAAATACAAATTAAATTAGTAAAAACATATCAAAAGAGTGTAAGATTTAACTACTACATTCAAGGTAAAAGAGAAGAAGTAATTAACCTAATAAAATAGCACTCAGGCACAGATACACACGCAGACATATACATAAATAAAAATACATTGTAAATACAGATCTTCTAACATATGTTTTTTTAAACAAACATTAAAATAATTTCTAACAATATCTAACAAGTTGCTTTTCTAACAACAAGACAGATAAATAGATAGATAGACAGACAGACAGACAGACAGACAGACAGACAGACAGATAGATAGATAGATAGATAGATAGATAGATAGATAGATAGATAGATAGATAGATAGATAGATAGATAGATAGATAGATAGATAGATAGATAGATAGATAGATAGATAGACGGAGGATGGATGAATGGATGGATGGATGGATGGATGGATGGATGGATGGATGGATGGATGGATAGATGGATGGATGGATGGATGGATGGATCGACCTAGATACAAACTAAACTTTCTAATCCTTTTCAATTGCTCAACTGGAAAAAAAAAAAACCAAACAGAAAATATATGTCAATCTTTGACTAAAGTTCGACTAAGTTAACATGACTTAGAATTCCTAATCCATTAATATACAAACAGATCCATCGCCTCTGTCAACAATGATATCTCACAGAGCATTAAACCAACAAATAATAACAGAAAATAATAATAATAATTCACATAATAATTCAAGGAACCAGGAAGTTCTACATAAAGTATTCTCCATGGGGAAATCAATTCTGTTAATCTTCATAGCGACTTTTTTTTTTCAGCACGCTTAGCAGTAACAGCGCTACATTTCATTGATGAGAGATACTAAACGCTGTAGAAAAGATTTAAACATTAAACTTGTACAGTACACATTTTTCTGCTGACACGTTAAAATATGTACCGACCCGGTTTATTGCCTGTGTTTTAAAAGCGAGTTTTATAGTGAAATCATAATAGCTTTAAATACGATCACAGTGAAGTCATAATAGCTTTAAATACGATCACAGTGAAGTCATAATAGCTTAAAAACAATCGCAGTGAGTCATAATAGCTTTAAAAACAATCACAGTGAGTCATAATATCTTTAAAAACAATCACAGTGAGTCATAATAGCTTTAAAAACAATCACAGTGAGTCATAATAGCTTTAAAAACAATCACAGTGAGTCATAATATCTTTAAAAACAATCACAGTGAAGTCATAATAGCTTAAAAAACAATCACAGTGAAGTCATAATAGTTTTAAAAACAACCACAATGAAGTCATAGCAGCTTTAAAAACAACCACAGTGAAGTCATAATAGCTTTTAAAAACAACCAAAGTGAAGTCATAACAGCTTTTAAAACAACCACGGTGAAGTCATAATAGCTTTTAAAACAACCACGGTGAAGTCATAATAGTTTTTAAAACAATCACAGTGAAGTCATAATAGCTTTAAAAATAACCACACCGACTTTTTCCCTCCTCCTCCTCTTCCTTCTTCTTCGAACATTTCAATCGTCGACTCGTATACCTCTGATGTAGCTGGTGGTCATCTGGAGGACGTGGACATCCCTATATAGTTTCTTCTGGACTTGCCATATTTGGCCATATTTGTCTTCTCTGTTGTTCATACGTTGACTGTCCCTTCAGTACGTGTTCTGCTGTCATCTTATTGGTGCCACATGCACATTCTTCTTTTGATTCTGTCTTGAGTTTGTCGTACAGATCTTAGCCTGTTGTGCCCCCTGCCCAGCCTTAGGATGATGCCTTGTTCTTCTCTGTGTAGCTGGTAGTAGGCATCGTTTCTTTGGTGGTCTGGGTGCTCTTTCTCCCATCTGTTCTTGTAGCTGAGATTTATCGATGTTAGGCCTCCTCAAATGATTTGCTGGTATCTGTTTGTGGTAGTTTACCTCCTACTTTTTCTAGGTCTTTTCTCCAAAAGACAAATCTTGATCCGTCTTGTTATGACGATTATTATTATTGATAGTGTTAGTCTTATTATTGCCGTAACTGAGAGTGAGTACGGCGTTAGATTTGACATTCAGTGACATTTATCTGACACGATGACGTCAAGGTCAACGAAACATAGCCGACCAAGACCCTGCCCAATCTCTCCGTTAGTGTCCCCCCAGTAAAAGGCATAGCCACAGTCCCCCATGGTGATGGTGTCTTGCTAAAGAAGTATTGCACATCCCCTGACTTTCAGCTTCATTCAGAGATTCACGATCTTGTACCGCAACATCTTAACCACATCACCTCACAGAATATTATGCTTGGAGTTATAGGGAGGTAGAAAGAAGAATAATGCTGTTATTATTTCCCCTCCTTCTCCTCCTCCTCATCATCATCATCATCATCAACATCACCTTCTTCTTAATCTTCTTCTTAACATTTATATCCATTCATTCATTCATTCATTCATTTGCACGTCCCTTGCGGAACTTTGCCTCCTCAACAGCACTCCTGTAGGCCTCTCGGTTGTGAGCAGGATGTCCTGCTGCTGAGTGTCACTTTATAAATGTTATTAGTGACACCAAACAACCAAACAGCAACTCCCAAGTAAAAACAGGCTCAGACGATGGCAACACTCAGTTAATCATCTTGAAGAGAAACTCTGTTTTTTTCTTGGTTTTTCATAGTTACCAGTTTTTTTTTCTTGGTTTTTTATTCAGGTAGGTTCATCTTCCAGGGCAGATTAACAAAAATCATGTAATCTCAACTCCTGTCTTCTGTCTGTGGTTCTTGTCTGTCTTCTAACTGTCTGTGGTTCTTGTCTGTCTTCTAACTGTCTGTGGTTCTTGTCTGTCTTCTAACTTGTCTGTGGTTCTTGTCTGTCTTCTAACTGTCTGTGGTTCTTGTCTGTCTTCTAACTGTCTGTGGTTCTTGTCTGTCTTCTAACTTGTCTGTGGTTCTTGTCTGTCTTCTAACTGTCTGTGGTTCTTGTCTGTCTTCTAACTGTCTGTGGTTCTTGTCTGTCTTCTAACTGTCTGTGGTTCTTGTCTGTCTTCTAACTGTCTGTGGTTCTTGTCTGTCTTCTAACTGTCTGTGGTTCTTGTCTGTCTTCTAACTGTCTGTGGTTCTTGTCTGTCTTCTAACTGTCTGTGGTTCTTGTCTGTCATCTAATTGTCTGCCGTTCTTGTCTGTCTTTTAACTGTCTGTGGTTCTTGTCTGTCTTCTAACTGTCTGTGGTTCTTGTCTGTCTTCTAACTGTCTGTGGTTCTTGTCTGTCTTCTAACTGGCTGTCGTTCTTGTTCTCACGCCCTTCCTTGTCAAGTTCTGTTCTTTGTCTCCTTTGTTGCTAAACAAAAATCCTTACTCTCTAACCCTTTTTTCGTCACTCTTTTACATCTCTTCTTCCAATGGACTAACTTGTTCTCACCCTATTGAAATTTGCATCCAATTGATTTGTCGTGTGCATTTTCATGTGCACTGTCCCCAGTTATACTGTCACACTGATGCATCCATTTCCAGATCATCAACGATGTCTTGCAGCCATCTTCGCCTTGGTCTTCCTCTTTTTCTTTTTCCCATCATGTATCCTTCCAATACGGTCTTCTCTAAATTATCATGACGTTTAATGTGTCCAAAATATTTCAGTTTTCTCTCTTTAATCCTCTTTACTAGCCAGCCTTCTTCAATATTTAGCTCTTGTAGTATAGATATATTTGTTCTTTTTTGTGTCCACGATATTTGGAGAACTCTTCTGTAGCATTTACATTCAAAGGCATTTATGTGTTTCTCAGCTGTTTTGTTAAGTGTCCAGGTCTCACAGGCATATATTGCGATGGGAGATACATCCTCTTAAAAATCTTATTTTTGTAGTTCTGTCTGTTCCTCTCCACAGATTCTTTAGTTGTTTTACTTTCTGAAGAGCGATAGATGTCCTCCTTTTAATTTCCCTCATTGTATCTCCATTATTAGTTTGTAGTGGTCCAAGATCATAAGAGATCTCTACAACGCATATGTTTGTGCAGTCAAGACAGAAGAACGAATGAGCGAATGGTTTTAGATCTAAACAGGCGTGAAACAAGGATATGTATTATCTCCATTGCTTTTTGGAATTGCCATAGACTTTATAATGAAAAGATGCTGTACAAGTAAAACCAGCATTGATTGGGTGCATGGGACCCAAATAGAAGATCTTGATTTTGCAGATGACATAATTCTTATCAGTGACAATGTGATTTCGATGCAGGAAAAAACAGATTCTCTTGGCTAGAAAAAAAAGGTCTTGAAATTAACAAAGAAAAAAGAAAAATAATGAAACTTCTCATTAATCAAGGAGGAAAAATATGCGTAGAAGGAACACCTGTTGATGAAGTAAAACAATTTGCATACCTTGACAGCTACGTAGACCAGGATGGTGACACCAGGAAGGAAGTTAGAATTAGAATTACAAAAGCAACATTGTCCATCAAAAATCTTGAGAACATATGGTATTCAAAAGTTATAAGCACAAAAACCAAGTTAACATTATTCAATTCAAATGTGATATCCACTCTTATTTATGCATGCGTAAGCTGGAAATCAACTAAAGAAATAGACAAGAAATTAGACTCTTTCGAAAACAAATGCCTAAGGTAAAAAGTGGAGCGAATTCAAGAACAACACAGAGATAAAGCAGATGAACAAACAACAACCTGTCTCATGGGTGATCAGAAAAAGAAGAAGGACATATGTATGCCATGTGATGAGAAGAAATAATCAGAGAATACCAAAACAAGCTATCAATTAGAGTACAACAGATCGAAGAAAAAGAGGTCGGCCAAGTAAAACTCTAAAGAGGACATTGTTAAGAGAAGCCAGCTTAGTGGGCATAACATCCCTTGATGAAGTTGAAAGACTCGCCGAGAATAGGAAAACGTGGCAAACAACTATGCGAGCTATATGTGACGTTTAACGGCACGGGAAGGATGTAAGATGCAAGTGATCCAAAATATTCAAAACTCTCCACCTCTTCCAATTTTTCCTCATTGATACATATTTCAGAGCCTTATTTGTTTTGTCGGTTGTCATCAATTTAGTTTTCTTCGCATTACGATAGAGGCTTTCTCTTCATTGTTCTTACGGACTGGCATAATTAGTTTTTAGATTCATTTTTGTGTTGTGGACAGTAATACTGTATCATCAGCATATCTAATCTCTGGTATTTCATAACCTCCAATTGTTATGGCATCGTAATATTCTTTGTCTACCTCTTCTCTAATATTCCTCATTATATTTTCAGTATACAAGTTAAATAAGTAAGGCGACAATATGCATCCCTGACGGACCCCTTATTTTATGTCAAACCAAGTTGTTGTTTCACCATTTATTCTTACTGCCGCTTGTTGGTCTAGATACAGCAGTGATGTTAATTGTATCAAATGTGTTGGAAATCCCATTTTTTCCACTATTTCCCACTGTTTCTGATGCTGTACGCAATTAAGTACTTTGAATATATATATATATATATATATATATATATATATATATATAAGTAAAACAAATAAAGAATCTGTGGAGAGGAGCAGACAGAATCACAAAAATAAGATTTTTAAGGGCATGCATCTTTCCCATAGCAACATATGCCTTTGAGACCTGGACAATTAACAAAACAGCTGAGAAACACATAAATGGCTTTGAATGTAAATGCTACAGAAGAGTTCTCCAAATATCGTGGACACAAAAAAGAACAAATATATCTATACTACAAGAGCTTAATATTGAAGAATGCTGGCTAGTGAAGAGGATTAAAGAGAGAAAACTGAAATATTTTGGACACATTAAACGTCATGATAATTTAGAGAAGACCGTATTGGAAAAAGAGGAAGACCAAGACGAAGATGGCTGCAAGACATCGTTGACGATCTGGAAATGGATGCAACAGCAGCAGGCCATCTTGCTCACAACCGAGAGGCCTACAGGAGTGTTGTTTGGGAGGAAAAGTTCCGCAAGGGACATGCAAATGGATGAATGAATGAATATATATACATATATATATATATATATGTGTGTGTGTGTGTGTGTTTGTGTGTGTGAACTTGTGTGTATATTTATGTATGTATGTATGTTAGAGCATCACCTTGGATTGCCTGGAGCAATTTCAACCAAACGTGACACACATATGGCTTACAATATGGACAGTGCACGGGGGGGGGGGGGATTAAATCAAACCTAGGATACCCCTATGACCTATAGGGGTCGGGGTGACTTGTAAAAATAATCGAAAATGAACGATATTAGTGTATAATCCAGTTTTCGGGGTCGCTGAGATGAACTGTGACACACTCGATGCCACTCAAGTCCAAGTTCAGCCCCAGTGGCTTGGGAGGGGGGGGGGTGCCTCTGGTTGGGGATGACATGTAAAATTTATCGGTATGTATGGTCAGAGCATCACGCTGGAACGCCTGGAGCAATTTCAACCAAGCTTGGTATACATATGACTTACAATGTGGAAATAAATCCTGTTTGGTTAAGACATCCCTATGATATCCCTATGACCCATATGGGTCAGGATGACAAGTAAAAATAATCGAAAATGAACGATATTAGTGTCGAATCCACAGTTTTCGGGGTCGCTGAGATGAACTGTGACACCCTCGATGCCTTTTAAGTCCAGGTTCAGACCTCATCGGCTTGTGGGGCCCCTCGGACTAGGGGTGGGAAGAGGGTGGCATGCACCAAGCGTCTAAAACGACAGATATTAGTCTCGAATCCGTAGTTTTCGGGTTCGGTGAGATAAATAGTGATACTCCCGATGCCGTTTAAGTCCAAGCTCAGCCCCAATCGGCATGGGGTCCTAGGGGTGGGGTTGAGATGTGGTGTCATGTACAAATAATCTAAAACGACCGATATTAGTGTCAACTCCACAGTTTTCGGGGTCGCTGAAATGAATAGTGGCACTCGCAAGTTCAGCTTCCATCGGTATGGGTGGGGGGATGAGAAATGGTGAAAAATAAAATGTCCAAATTGATCGAGATTAGTGTAAAATCCGAAGTGTTCGGGGCCGCTAAGTTGATTCCTGGCGGTCCTGATGACGATTAAGCCCATGTTTAGTCGAATAGAAGAAATAGAACTCTGTAGAACCGTCTAGACTATGTAGAACCTTCCAGATGGTTGTGGAAATGAACAGAACTTTATTGATTGGGATAAATATATACCCGGGCAACGCCAGGTAATCAGCTAATAGTCTATAAAAGAGAAATAGATTCACATTAAACTCTCTGCATTTCTCTATCTTATATTGAATAAATGATCTCTTGATCCTCTTCCTTGCTTGAAACCAGCTTGGACCATATTGACGTCTTCTTCTATTTTCTTACGAAGTCTACCCATTATGATTTTTAACAGAATTTTACTGGCATGACTAATCAAGGCAACAGTTGTGTAGTTTGTGCATAATTTCAGGTTACCCTTTTTTGGCAGTGATATGAATACAGTTCTTTTCCATTCTTTTGGCCAAATACCTGAATGCCATATCTTTTTACATAGTGCATGATAGATTGTTGCATATTCCTTTCCTCCTGCTTTAATAAATTCAGCTGTTATCTCATCGCATCCTGGTGATTTACCATTTTTCAGATTCTTTATTGCCCATAAAACTTCTTCTATTATCGCTTCGGTTCTTTCTCCTCCAATAGTAATTCACACTGTAGATTTCTGCTTTCACAATCGGTTGTTTCATACATTCCTCTGCAATACTCCTTCCATCTTTCTAGAATTTCCCCTGTCTCTGTCAAAGTATTCTCCATCTCATCACAAATGACATTTAGCTTAGGTGTGACATTTCTCATCAATGTCCTCATTTCTTTAAACATTTCGCTATCTCTTCTACACTTCTGATGTTCCTCTATTCTTTCACAACAATCTTGTATGTATTGTTTTTGTCGTTTCTGAAATAGAGTGTTTTCGACTTCTTTTGTTAAAGATTTATATTCCTCTTTGTTGTTGTTTGTCACTTTCCTTTGCGTCTTCATTTCTCTACGTTGTTTTATCAGTTCTAGTGTGCCTGCTGTAATCCATCCATTCTTTTGTGTTTTCTTTAATGGAACCATGTCTTTAGCTGTTGTTATTAAAATATCTCTGATCTGCGTAGCCAATTCATTTGGTGTAATCTCCTCCTGTACAGCCATCAGGATTTCGAAACGGTTCCTCACTCTATACCGTATTGTTCTGGTATTTTTGTAAGATAAAAGCGGAGTGGTCTTGATCCCGTAATATCTTTTTCATCTTTATCTTCATGTCTGCTATTAATAACTCATGGTCCGTGTCACAATCAGCACCTGGTAAAGTTTTTGCTGATGTTATACTTGATCTCCGCCTTCTTTGCACTAAAATGTAATCTATTTGATTCTTGGTTTTCCCATCAGGTGATGTCCATGTGTAAACATTTTACATTACTTTAGACGTTTATATTAGCAATATCGTTATTATGATTCGCCTCCTACTTTCATCCTGAAATAAGTAAATTTAAATGAAAATGATTATGGGAAATAACTGCAGACACGTACGAAAGTTACTCTCGAAGTCTTGCACATTAATGATTATCTACCAAACTACTATGCAGTATTCTTCTTCTTCTTTTTCTTCTTCTTCAATCTCTCTGGATCTGCGAAATATTGTTCTCTACACCAATGCAGTGGAGATGTTGAGACAAAACATCGTATCGGATTGAAAGTGGGTCATGGCAGATATTTGTTCAGTCTATGTGTGCAGCTAAAAACTGGGGGGGGGGGGGTGGAATACTTCTTTGGCGGACTCCACCACCATGGGGAGTTCATGTCTGGTCGCTGGGCTAGGCGTGTTATTTGGGAGTACGAATGGAGAAGTGGGACAGGGTCTTGGTCAGCTATGATTCGCCAGCCCTGATGCCGGGGCATGCGAGCCACAGAGACCCATATCTTCAGATGTAAGTCGCCGATTGCCAAAATAACGTCATCGCCTCTAGCACGAATTTCGCGGGGACACACAGTGTTTGTAGTAAGACTCTAAAGTAATGTAAAAAGAGACAGACAGACATACATACAGACAGTCAGACATACATATAGATAGATAGATAGATAGATAGATAGATAGATAGATAGATAGATAGATAGATAGACAGATAGACAGATAGACAGATAGATAGATAGATAGATAGATAGATAGATAGATAGATAGATAGATAGATAGATAGATAGATAGATAGATAGATAGATAGATAGATAGATAGATTACCGTTACGGTGAAACTTAAAGATGTAAAATTCCTATTTACAAGACTGAGATGGACTATATTTTACTTGCGGCTAGAGATAAACTGTGAGCATTGTTCTGGTAGCCCGCGCAATTATTCTGACGTGCTGGGAAATACCTTTATTATAACTTTGAAATAACCGCGGATATTCATCACCGTAGACAGGTGCTGTAATGTGTGGATCGGTCACAGGTAAAGTGAGGGATTTATCTGTTAAAAAAATGATGGAAGAGAAAGGCAAGGAAATTGAGCTACAACTATTGAATAGTCAGCCAGGTTCTGGCAACAAGAATCTATAGCACAAGTACTTAAATGTCCACCCAAAACTGTATCCAAATCCACATTTTTCCCCTGAATGTCTAATTTTTATCTCACAGTCTGTTTTTATTTCGGGTCTGTTTTTAATGTCACTATCAGGTTTTTATTTCACTCACCTTTTTTTCAATTTCATTGTCTGTTTTTTTTAACCTCAGTATCAGACTTTTCTCAGTTATTGCTTTTATCCCACTGTCTCTTTTTCGGTTTTACCTCAGTTACCGTCTTTTTAAATCCCAGTTTCTTTTAATTTCAGTCAATCATTTGCATGACCCTTGCCAAAGTTTGCCTCTTGGTTGTAAACAAGATGCCCTGCTGCTGATGCGTCTATACGAAGATCATCAACGATGTCTTGCAGCCATATTCGCCTTGATCTTCCTTTTGAAACAGGAATCACGGCCCCACTGAAGCAGGATTCCCCTTACAAGGAGACTACTGGTTTGATTGATTCTTCTTGTGGAGTACAGTTTCAACTTATAAGTTTCTTCTTGTTGCTGGTGTTCTAACCATCACCTAATTTTCTGTATTATACACTAAGAAAATACAACAAGACACCCAGGCTTTCCACTCCACAAAAATTAGTACGAATACAACAACTTGAACATAACTTGGCAGTCTTCCGACCAAAACAAACTGGTCAACAATGAGAATTTCCACAAAGCCGATTTGTTGTAGTTTATCATCAGACAACACACATTTATTACAGAAATTCACAGCAACAAATGCCCGGCGTGAAATATCTACGCCACATGGGCAAGGAAAACCTTACAATGATTTATTCATACCAAAAACCATACTTACAGGCTTACCAAGGACTGCAGCCACACAGAAAAAAACAAACTAAACTAATTCTGACAACAAGACTCGCTCTACCCCATTCTCGTTCGCCCAACACGTCCATCCAGTTCAACGTTCCACACATAGACTGCCTAACGACCGGCTTTTTCACACGGACCTTTTTAACGACTTCTTTGCACACGTACTTTCCTAATGACGTAGTCTACGCAACACAATTATTAGCAATACACAAAAACTCTCTGAACAGAATGGCTATTCTGTTACACTTTCTTCGACAGACTTTCGACCTTCGATAGACACGATGATGCTACCGCCACCACTGTCATTCTGATCAACTGACCCAGTGTTGATCTTACTGACAAAGTCCTGTCAGATCAGATAAGCAGCTCAGCTGAACCCACTGACGTTCAGACAATGCTAGAACACTCCATCAGCAACAGTTTAGCTGATGTGGAAAACCGAGACGACAGTGAAGGTCCAGCGCCTGAGTTCTCTGCATCTAGTATGGCTGATTCACCACATGTATCTCAGCAGCCTACAGTTGTCGAGGAAAAATTAGCTACATTATGTAGCCAGAACATACTTCATGAAGTCAAAGACCTCGTCATAAAGCTTATTACTGACACGGCAGCGGAGATTAAGAACTCATTCAAGCTGGAGAATGACAGTCTCAGGGCTGAACTTGCGTCACTGAGAGACGAAAATGCTAAAATGAGATTCATGATATCAGAATGGCAGAGTGAGCCACGCAGCCACAGCAAGGAAGTGATGACAGGTATTCAAGAAGTGACTGCTGACACAGATAATATGACTGTAAATTCATGCACAAGTGCACCAGATATCAACACAGAACACACGCCACAGCAAAGAGCTGCACAAGAGAAACACGCCAGCACCACAACACATTTAAAGGTAGCACCTGAAAATTTAGCTTACCCTATTGTTAGTAGTTTGGTAATAAGTTTCAAGCTTTGCAAGATAGCCTCATTTTACATAACCATAAAGCAACAAGGACCCAAACAGATATCTCAAACAAGACATCCACTTCTCAGTCACGGTCTCATAAACATCAACAAGAACAACATACACAACAACACAGTAACAACATCAAAGAATATACGACACACTTGATAATTGGAGACTCCTTACTTAAAGGAATCTATGGTGAGCGGATGTCAGTTACCTCTGAAGACACTGTCTCAGTCTTGCCAGTACCTGGAGCTGGTATTATAAAAATAACGCAAACACTGAGACGACTTGACGTCGATCTGAGAGTGACGAGAACGACCGTACATGTTGGTATTAATGACAGCATGAAAGGCCGGAGTCTTCGGTCTTCTGATATACAGGACTTGATATCCACCATCAAGAAAAAATACCTTAACTCTTCCATAAACATTTCATCCATCATTCCACCTTGTTCTGGTCCTGAACGTCGCATGGTGGATATAAACAACAAAATTCTACAAACATTCTGTCTACAGAACACAGTAGTTTTTATAAACAGCACACCATTTTTTACTTCAGCCACAGGTGCTCCCAAAATAAAAAACGCCTTTACATGGACCACATCCACATTAACAAGACTGGTAGCAGCATCTTTGCCAAAAATATAAAATATCCAACAAGAACTGAGCAGAACATAACAAAACACTCAAATAGCCAGAAATAGTTTAGACAGCCACCCACATCTCACAGATCCAGAAACACACACTCTACACCAACTACAAGACTCCAAGGACCCTCAGATACAACACCCTCTGTCTCTCTACCATTGCCCGCTCCATCCACTGGCCCACTATACGATTCCATGTTCCCGCCCCTGCCTACACGGCAAGCTCAACAAATTATACCAACACTTAGTACAGCGAACAACATGGAGACTCTTGCACAATCACTACTTAGGAATACCACAACAACTGTACAGGACATAAACACAAGAACCTCGCATCATTATCCGTGGAACTTTCAGCTACAATATCTAATGCAGTTTAGTCCTGCAGCTCTGAGCCACGCGTATATGATGTCCCTACTACACAATCAACACGCAACACCCACACACAGACACTAGATAGCTTGAAACTTCCAGCACTTTTTAACTTCTGTAGATAAATTTAACTGAACTAAAACAAAACAAACAAACAAAAACCTACAGAACTTCTTACAGCAGAACAGACATTTCTTAGTGCTAGCTTACAGCTAATATTGTCATCAAGTCTTTTACAATTTACACTTACATAACGTTCATTGCATTGTTGATTTTTGTACTTTTTTCCCTTATTTGTCAGTATATCAAAAATTTAGTTAGATTCATTATCTCTACTAGCATAAACGTATACCTATAATTGTATGATTGAAGTCTGACTGTTGCACGAGTCTGACCAGTTATTTTATTTTTACTGAAATATAATATTTCTAACATTGTTATAAAATGACTCAGAAAGCGGAGGAGTGGCTGCGACACGATGGCCTACGTCTTGGCCACTTAAATGTTTATCATTTGTTAGGAAAACTCCCTGAGGTTACACATATACTTCAACAACATTTTCATATTTTTGGTTTCTCTGAAAGCAGATTACATAAAAACATCACAGACAATGATATACGGATAGATGGTTTTAATTTGATCAGGCGCGACCCAACTAGGAAGCTAGAGACAGGTTTAGTCGTTTACATTTCTAACACAATTAAATTTTGTAGAAGAGAAGAAACATCAGAGGTTGAATGAATCATGTTAGAAATCAAAATATCAAATCTTAGTCCAGTTCTAATTAGTTTTATATACAGAAATCCAAATGCTTCAGCCGAGTGGTATGATCACTTTGCGACCATGATGGATGATGCTCTAACTTATAAATTCAAGGACATAATCATTCTAGGCGACTTCAATATAGATCTTAATCAGCCAAATCCTACATGGAAGAACATTTTAACATCCTACAACTTCTTCCAAATTGTTAACAAACCTACTAGAGTAACTGAATCATCATCAACACTAATAGATCATATTTATGTAGCTGATCCAGGAAACATTATTGAATGTACTGTCCCTCATGTGTCGCTGGGTGATCACTACCTGGTCTGCTGTACGTGGTCACATAAGGGGTATAAAATGCCTAAACACAAACATACCAGCATCAAATATAGGAACTTTAACAACTTTAACTTAGAATTATTTTTAACTGATCTAAAAGCTTCGCCTCTTACGTATATTTTCCACTTAACAAATCCAGATGAGGCTATCGAATACTGGATCAAGATATTTCGAAATATTTTTGAAAAGCATGTCCCCATCAAAGAAATGAGAGTAAAACACGTAACAAAATCCCCGTGGATAACTCCTGATATTTTGGAACTCGTGAGGAAACGGGACGAAGCTCACAAAAGCAGAAATTTCAGTAGCTATCGTTCACTTAGGAATAAGTTGCGGTATTTAATTAGGCAGGAAAAGAAAAATTACTTCAGAAATTTAGTGAAAGACAAAACTGATAGTAAATCAATCTGGAAACCGATTAATACTCTTGTAAATAAAAGGAAGCAATCTGACTCACAAACACTTAATGGTGAACATACTTGTACTAACTTCAGTGAACATTTTAGGGAAGAAATTAGTATTCTAAAATCTTCATTACTGACCCCTAATTGCGACCTGAGAGTGTTGAAAACTTTCAGCGACAGTAAATGTGTAAAGCTAAAACAAATTAATATTCCTTTCCTCACAGTCGGCGAGGATTATAACTACATCCGGTCCTTAAAGAACACTAACTCAGCAGGATGTAATGACATTAGTAACAAGATACTACGCTACGCTGCACCAGTTATCACAGACACACTAACATATGTATACAATTTGTGCACTGACAAACATTATTTCTCTGACGCTTTTAAATTCGCCAAAATGTTTCCTCTTTTTAGATCTGAACAGACTAGTGACTTCTCAAACTATAAACCCATATTCATTCTGTCATCACTATCTAAACCTATTGAAAAGCATATACAAAAGTTAACACTGCTCCACATGCAAGAAAACAATCTACTAATAGACAGTCAGTCAGGTTTTAGACCAAATTACTCCTGCCACACAGCATTAACTAAAATGACAGAAAGCTGGCTGTATAATAATGATGACAAATTGTGTGGTGCTGTCTTTGTTGATTTCAAGAAAGCCTTCGATATGATTGATCATGAAATTCTTGCAAAAAAGCTGGAAGGTTATAGATTATACCCTGACCTAACAAAATTTATTACATCTTTTCTCTCAAGTAGAAAACAAGTAGTTTGCTTTAGAAACAAAATATCTGGCTCGTCTGTGGTTGATACTGGTATTCCTCAAGGCTCCATTCTTGGTACTCTTCTCTTTGCTACATATATTAACGACCTACCACTACATTTAAAGCACTCTTCATGTGATCTTTTTGCTGATGACTGTACTGTTTACAATAGTGACTATGACATCAGTAAACTATAGACAACGTTCCAAAATGATATAAACAGTTTGATTAAATGCAGTAATAGAAATGGTATGTTGATAAACACCAACAAAACAAAATCCATGCTCATCATTACAAGACAGAAACTGCAGAATGCAACAGAAACTTCACTATAGCTTTTTGCTGGAACTAAGGCAATAGAAAATGTTAATGAATATAAAACTCTAGGGATCATCATTGATTACAATTTAACTTGGAATTCTCATGTACATAACCTAACAAACTTGATTGCGCAGAAAGTTTACCAATTAGCCAAAATTAAAAACTTTATCGACAAAATATACTACATATCACACATACAAACACACATAGATTACTGTTCCACAATCTGGGATGGATTCTCAGTCTCAAACACAAAAAGGCTCCACTCACTTCACAAGCGAGCATTAAATCTGATTTGTGACAAACACCCAGTACAGACAGTAGATCAGCACAAACAACTCAAAATTCTACCCCTCAAAAAATAGAATAATTTTTAACAAAGTTAAGTTTGTTCAGAGAATTCTGTCGCACAATGCTCCGCCTTACTTGTGGTCACTGTTTACGTATAACACTAAAACATAGCCAGCGTTTAAAAAACTGTCTTCTTCCTAAACCCAGAATTGATCTGTACAAGAAAAGCCTTGCATACTCTGCAGTACAGCTCTGGAACACACTCCCCTACCATTTAAAATCCATTAGTAATACTTCATCATTTAACTCAGACCTGTTTCATTATTTACTTACTTGTAATTATATGCCTCCATAGAATAACCAGTGTGTGCGAGTTATTTTATTAGGTTAATTACTTCTTATCTTTTACTTTGAATGTAATAGTTAAATCTTACACTCTTTTGATATGTTTTTCCTAATTTAATTTGTATATTTGTATTAAATCGAGTTTGTGGAAAGAATGAAAGATGGAGTGATGAAGGGCAGAATGTAAGACGTGCCCAATTCTTTACCCTTTAACAATAAAGATTGTTCATTCATTCATTTATTTTTCATTTCATTTTTTTTGTACCCTTCTAAGACGGTCTTCTCTAGATTATCACGACGTTTAATGTGTCCAAAATATTTAAGTTTTCTCTGTTTAATTCTCTTTGCTAGCCAGCCTTCTTCAGTATTAAGTTCTTGTAGCATGGATATATTTGGTTTTTTTTTTTGTGTCCATGATATTTGAAGAACTCTTCTATAGCATGTTACATTCAAGGGCATTTATGTGTTTCTCAGCTGTTTTTTGCTATCTGGTTTTATTCTTGTTCACTGTTTTTATTCCTCTGCTTTTCTAATCTCAGCTATTTTTATGTGCCTGGCTGTTTTTATCTTTCTATCTTGTTTTATCTCAGTCATTGTTTTATCTTACTAACCGCTTTAATCTTATTTATCTCACAATTTTTATACCAGTATCTGTTTTCAATCTCACTATCTGATTTTATCTCACTGTTTTTCATCTCACTCTCTCATTTTAACTCCTTATTTATTATCTCACTCTCTCATGTTTTCTCATTATTTATTATCTCACTCTTTGGTTTTCTATATCTCACTATTGTTTTTTTTTTATCTCACCTTGAGATTTAACCTCATTCGCTGTTTTTATCCTACTATCTGTTCTTATCCCAGTGAATGTTTTTATCCTATTATCTGTTTTTTTATCTCAGTGGCAGTTTTTATCATACTATCTGTTTTTATCTATGCGATTGTTTTGATCCTATTGTCTGTTTCTATCGCAGTGACTGTTTTTCTGGCTCTGATTATAATCCTAGTTGTTCATTAGCTATTGGGTAGCGTCAGGTTACTTTATTATCCGTTTTTTTTGTTGTTTCGTAGCTTTCGCATCTTCATTTTTCATGTAAGGAGATTTTCGTGACTATTTTTATTTTACCTTTCGAAAGTCATAATTGAAAAATTTATCTTCGCATATTGTTTTTTATTTTAATTCCCAGAGCTGCTGGGATTTCATTTGTTCATTTTTTTAAAATAATCTTTTCTTAGTCTAATGAAGAAAAAAAAACAACTTTATTATAAATTTGTCATCTGATCCAGTGAATGAACGAACGAAATTTACTCTCCAAGGGGAGAGAATTACGTCAGCAGACACGTCAGACATTCGGCCCTTCATCTCTTTCCATTTTCTCTGTTACAGACGGTTCAGTTAGCGCTTTAGATGCTAGATAGTGCTTTAGATAACTAGTTAGTGCTTTAGATGCTAGTTAGTGCTTTAGATAACTAGTTAGTGCTTTAGATAACTAGTTGGTGCTTTAGATGCTAGTTAGTGCTTTAGATAACTAGTTAGTGCTTTAGATAACTAGTTGGTGCTTTAGATGCTAGTTAGTGCTTTAGATATCTAATTAGTGCTTTAGATAACTAGTTAGTGCTTTAGATATCTAGTTAGTGCTTTAGATATCTAATTAGTGTTTTAGATAACTAGTTGGTGCTTTAGATAGCTAGTTAGTGCTTTAGATAATTAGTTATTGCTTTAGATAACTAGTTAGTGCTTTATATACCTGATTAGTGCTTTAGATATCTAGTTAGTGTTTTAGATATCTAGTTAGTGCTTTAGATACTAGTTAGTGGAGCTTGCATAGAGTGACCTCGTATCAAAGCAACCAGTTGAATGAAGGAATTAAGCGCATGCTGTGTATGTGTTTCTACATTCTAATACACTCATTATAGTCTCATTATAGATAAGTAAACTTTAATTAAGAGGTACTGCGGCTGTTCTATAAACATACATCAATCGTTGGACACCGCAAGGCAACAAGTTAGAAGCCTAAAGGGACCACGTGATCTTCTTGAATAGGCACAGAACAAAACAATTTCGAGTTAAATGAAGAAACACCGCTTCTGAGTTTCATGAGGGCCGGTGGAGCACTCCAAAGATGAGCTGTTCTTGTACAAGTCTAGCATTAGTTCTAGGATAAGACGGATGTTCAGGAGCAGACCGAGTCTAGGATTATGTTCAAGGAAGCAGAGAAGGTTTTATATGAGCAAAAGAGCGAGGACAGGCAGTGAGCCGTCGTAAATCTGAACGTCGTGCTCAGATTTACGACTGCTCTGACTGCCCCTTCTTTTCGCGCGGACAAAAGCTCCAATTTTTAAACAGACTTTAAAAAATGTTTTTTGTTCGAGTGAGATTTATTCTGTACATGTAAATGGAATCTGGACAGCTCAGGTAGCCAGAAAATAATTTTCTACGAATTTTATGCGGTTATGTGAAACTATTTGTGTCATTTTAGATGGAGAAATTATTTTTCTTTGTTTTGTTTTGTTTGTTTGTTTGTTTGTTTCGAATTTAAAGTTTTAACATTGATCAAATGAGAGACATTGTAAACAGAAAAATTGTGTGTGTGGCTGCAGTGAGGACAGAGAGAGCTCTCAGCTTATAGACTTTGGTAAAGAGTTTTGGAAGATCAGAGCAGAGAGAGAGAGAGAGAGAGAGGAGAGAGTGTGAGTGTGTGCGTTCGTGCGTGCGTGCGTGCGTGCGTGCGTGTGTGTGTTAACACTTTCCAGTCTCTTTTAAAGAATTCTTAAAGAGAGAGAGAGAGGAGAGAGATCCAGAGAGAGACAAAGAGAGATAAACAGAGACATAGAGAGACAGACAGACATAAACAGAGGCAAAAAGAGAGAGGAGAGAGATACAGAGAGAGACAAAGAGAGATAAACAGAGACACAGAGAGACAGACAAGCAGAAACAGAGGCAAAAAGAGAGGAGAGAGAGATACAGAGAGAGAGAGAGACATTGAGAGATAAACAAAGACACAGAGAGACAGACAGGCAGAAACAGAGGCAAAAATAGAGAAGAGAGATACAGAGAGAGAGACAAAGAGAGATAAACAGAGACACAAAGACTCAGACAGGCAGAAACAGAGGCAAAAAGAGAGAGGAAAGAGATACAGAGAAAGAGACAAACAGAGACACAGAGAGACAGACAGACAGAAACAGAGGCAAAAAGAGAGAGGAGAGAGATACAGAGGGAGACAAATAGAGACATTGAGAGATAAACAGAGATAAACAGAGACACAGAGAGATAGAGACAGAGGCAAAAAGAGAGGGGAGAAAAATATAGAGCGAGACACAGAGACAGACAGACAAAGACAGACAGGGACAGACATAGAGAGACAGACAGCGAGAGACAGAGCCAGAGAGAAACAGAGAGACAGAAACAAAGATAGAGAGAGGGGTATAAAATGCCTAAACACAAACATACCAGCATCAAATATAGGAACTTTAACAACTTTAACTTAGAATTATTTTTAACTGATCTAAAAGCTTCGCCTCTTACGTATGTTTTCCACTTAACAAATCCAGATGAGGCTATCGAATACTGGATCAAGATATTTCGAAATATTTTTGAAAAGCATGTCCCCATCAAAGAAATGAGAGTAAAACACGTAACAAAATCCCCATGGATAACTCCTGATATCTTGGAACTCGTGAGGAAACGGGACGAAGCTCACAAAAGCAGAAATTTCAGTAGCTATCGTTCACTTAGGAATAAGTTGCGGTATTTAATTAGGCAGGAAAAGAAAAATTACTTCAGAAATTTAGTGAAAGACAAAACTGATAGTAAATCAATCTGGAAACCGATTAATACTCTTGTAAATAAAAGGAAGCAATCTGACTCACAAACACTTAATGGTGAACATACTTGCACTAACTTCAGTGAACATTTTAGGGAAGAAATTAGTATTCTAAAATCTTCATTACTGACCCCTAATTGCGACCTGAGAGTGTTGAAAACTTTCAGCGACAGTAAATGTGTAAAGCTAAAACAAATTAATATTCCTTTCCTCACAGTCGGCGAGGATTATAACTACATCCGGTCCTTAAAGAACACTAACTCAGCAGGATGTGATGACATTAGTAACAAGATACTACGCTACGCTGCACCAGTTATCACAGACACACTAACATACGTATACAATTTGTGCACTGACAAACATTATTTCTCTGACGCTTTTAAATTCGCCAAAATGTTTCCTCTTTTTAGATCTGAACAGACTAGTGACTTCTCAAACTATAAACCCATATTCATTCTGTCATCACTATCTAAACCTATTGAAAAGCATATACAAAAGTTAACACTGCTCCACATGCAAGAAAACAATCTACTAATAGACAGTCAGTCTGGTTTTAGACCAAATTACTCCTGCCACATAGCATTAACTAAAATGACAGAAAGCTGGCTGTATAATATAAATGATGACAAATTGTGTGGTGCTGTCTTTATTGATTTCAAGAAAGCCTTCGATATGACTGATCATGAAATTCTTGCAAAAAAGCTGGAAGGTTATAGATTACACCCTGACCTAACAAAATTTATTACATCTTTTCTCTCAAGTAGAAAACAAGTAGTTTGCTTTAGAAACAAAATATCTGGCTCGTCTGTGGTTGATACCGGTATTCCTGAAGGCTCCATTCTTGGTCCTCTTCTCTTTGCTACCTATATTAACGACCTACCACTATATTTAAAGCACTCTTCATGTGATCTTTTTGCAGATGACTGTACTGTTTAGAATAGTGACTATGACATCAATAAACTACAGACAACGTTCCAAAATGATATAAACAGTTTGATTAAATCGAGTAATAAAAATGGTATGTTGATAAACACCAACAAAACAAAATCCATGCTCATCATTACAAGACAGAAACTGCAGAATGCAACAGAAACTTCACTACAGCTTTGTGCTGGGACTAAGGCAATAGAAAATGTTAATGGATATAAAACTCTAGGGATCATCATTGATTACAATTTAACTTGGAATTCTCAAGTACATAACCTAACAAACTTGATTGCACAGAAAGTTTACCAATTAGCCAAAATTAAACACTTTATCGACAATGACACAAGAAAGATATTCTACATATCACACATACAAACACACTTAGATTACTGTTCCACAAACTGGGATGGATGCTCAGTCTCAAACACAAAACGGCTCCACTCACTTCACAAGCGAGCATTAAATCTGATTTGTGACAAACACCCAGTACAGACTGTAGATCAACATAAACAACTCAAAATTCTACCCCTCAAAAATAGAATCATTTTTAACAAAGTTAAGTTTGTTCAGAGAATTCTGTCGCACAATGCTCCGCCTTACTTGTGGTCACTGTTTACGTATAACACTAAACATAGCCAGCGTTTAAAAAATGTCTTCTTCCTAAACCCAGGATTGATCTGTACAAGAAAAGCCTTGCATACTCTGCAGTACCACGCTGGAACTACCATTTAAATCCATCGGTAATACTTCATCCTTTAACTCAAACCTGTTTCATTATTTACTTGCTTGTAATTATATGCCTCCATAAAATAGCCAGCACTCTCTCAACCCATGACTCGCCAGCCATCAAGTATTAAAATGACATAGTTAGAAAAGTAACTTGTTAGATAATGTTAGAAGTTATTTTAATGTTTGTTAAAAAACATATGTTAGAAGATCTGTATTTACAATGTATGTTTGTTTATGTATATGTCTGTGTGTGTAAGTGTGTGAGAGCTATTTTATTAGGTTAATTACTTCTTATCTTTTACTTTGAATGTAATAGTTAAATCTTACACTCTTTTGATATGTTTTTCCTAATTTAATTTGTATATTTGTATTAAATCGAGTTTGTGGAAAGAATGAAGGATGGAGTGATGAAGGGCAGAATGTAAGACGTGCCCAATTCTTTACCCTTTAAAAATAAAGATTATTCATTCGTTCATTCATTCATTTCTTTTTCCCATTATGTACCCTTCTAAGATGGTCTTCTCTAGATTATCATGACGTTTAATGTGTTCAAAATATTTAAGTTTTCTCTGTTTAATCCTCTTTACTAGCCAGCCTTCTTCAATATTAAGTTCTTGTAACATGGATATATTTGTTTATTTTTTTTTTTGTGTCCATGATATTTGAGGAACTCGTCTATAGCATGTTACATTCAAGGGCATTTATGTGTTTCTCAGCTGTTTTTTGCTATCAGTTTTATTCTTGTTCACTGCTTTTATTCCTCTGCTTTTCAAATCTCACGCTATTTTTATGTGCCTGGCTGTTTTTATCTCTCTATCTTGTTTTATCTCAGTCATTGTTTTATATTACTAACCGCTTTAATCTTATTTATCTCACAATTTTCATACCAGTATCTGTTTTCAATCTCACTATCTGATTTTATCTCACTGTTTTTCATCTCACTCTCTCATTTTAACTCGTTATTTATTATCTCATTCTCTCATGTTTTCTCATTATTTATTATCTCACTCTCTCATGTTTTCTCATTATTTATTATCTCACTCTCTCATGTTTTCTCATTATTTATTATCTCACTCCTTGGTTTTCTATATCTCACTATTGTGTTTTTTTTTATCTCACCTTGAGATTTAACCTCATTCGCTTTTTTTATCCTACTATCTGTTCTTATCCCAGTGAATGTTTTTATCCTATTATCTGTTTTTTTTATCTCAGTGGCAGTTTTTATCATACTATCTGTTTTTATCTATGCGATTGTTTTTATCCTATTGTCTATTTCTATCGCAGTGACTGTTTTTCTGGCTCTGATTATAATCCTAGTTGTTCATTAGCTATTGGGTAGCGTCAGGTTACTTTATTATCCGTTTTTTTTTGTTGTTTCGTAGCTTTCGCATCTTCATTTTTCATGTAAGGAGATTTTCGTGACTATTTTTATTTTACCTTTCGAAAGTCATAATTGAAAAATTTATCTTCGCATATTTTTTTTTATTTTAATTCCCAGAGCTGCTGGGATTTCATTTGTTCATTTTTTTTTATAATCTTTTCTTAGTCTAATGAAGAAAAAAAAAACAACTTTATTATAAATTTGTCATCTGATCCAGTGAATGAACGAACGAAATTTACTCTCCAAGGGGAGAGAATTACGTCAGCAGACACGTCAGACATTCGGCCCTTCGTCTCTTTCCATTTTCTCTGTTACAGACGGTTCAGTTAGCGCTTTAGATGCTAGATAGTGCTTTAGATATCTAGTTAGTGCTTTAGATATCTAATTAGTGTTTTAGATAACTAGTTGGTGCTTTAGATAGCTAGTTAGTGCTTTAGATAATTAGTTATTGCTTTAGATAACTAGTTAGTGCTTTATATACCTGATTAGTGCTTTAGATATCTAGTTAGTGTTTTAGATATCTAGTTAGTGCTTTAGATACTAGTTAGTGGAGCTTGCATAGAGTGACCTCGTATCAAAGCAACCAGTTGAATGAAGGAATTAAGCGCATGCTGTGTATGTGTTTCTACATTCTAATACACTCATTATAGTCTCATTATAGATAAGTAAACTTTAATTAAGAGGTATTGCGGCTGTTCTATAAACATACATCAATCGTTGGACACCGCAAGGCAACAAGTTAGAAGCCTAAAGGGACCACGTGATCTTCTTGAAATAGGCACAGAACAAAACAATTTCCAGTTAAATGAAGAAACACCGCTTCTGAGTTTCATGAGGGCCGGTGGAGCACTCCAAAGATGAGCTGTTCTTGTACAAGTCTAGCATTAGTTCTAGGATAAGACGGCTGTTCAGGGGCAGACCGAGTCTAGGATTAGCTTCAAGGAAGCAGAGAAGGTTTTATATGAGCAAAAGAGCGAGGACAGGCAGTGAGCCGTCGTAAATCTGAACGTCGTGCTCAGATTTACGACTGCTCTGACTGCCCCTTCTTTTCGCGCGGACAAAAGCTCCAATTTTTAAACAGACTTTAAAAAATGTTTTTTGTTCGAGTGAGATTTATTCTGTACATGTAAATGGAATCTGGACAGCTCAGGTAGCCAGAAAATAATTTTCTACGAATTTTATGCGGTTATGTGAAACTATTTGTGTCATTTTAGATGGAGAAATTATTTTTCTTTGTTTTGTTTTGTTTGTTTGTTTGTTTGTTTGTTTCGAATTTAAAGTTTTAACATTGATCAAATGAGAGACATTGTAAACAGAAAAATTGTGTGTGTGGCTGCAGTGAGGACAGAGAGAGCTCTCAGCTTATAGACTTTGGTAAAGAGTTTTGGAAGATCAGAGCAGAGAGAGAGAGAGAGAGAGGAGAGAGTGTGAGTGTGTGCGTTCGTTCGTGCGTGCGTGCGTGCGTGCGTGTGTGTGTTAACACTTTCCAGTCTCTTTTAAAGAATTCTTAAAGAGAGAGAGAGAGGAGAGAGATCCAGAGAGAGACAAAGAGAGATAAACAGAGACACAGAGAGACAGACAGACAGAGACAGAGGCAAAAAGAGAGAGGAGAGAGATACAGAGAGAGACAAAGAGAGATAAACAGAGACACAGAGAGACAGACAAGCAGAAACAGAGGCAAAAAGAGAGGAGAGAGAGATACAGAGAGAGACATTGAGAGATAAACAAAGACACAGAGAGACAGACAGGCAGAAACAGAGGCAAAAATAGAGAAGAGAGATACAGAGAGAGAGACAAAGAGAGATAAACAGAGACACAAAGACTCAGACAGGCAGAAACAGAGGCAAAAAGAGAGAGGAAAGAGATACAGAGAAAGAGACAAACAGAGACACAGAGAGACAGACAGACAGAAACAGAGGCAAAAAGAGAGAGGAGAGAGATACAGAGGGAGACAAATAGAGACATTGAGAGATAAACAGAGATAAACAGAGACACAGAGAGATAGAGACAGAGGCAAAAATAGAGGGGAGAAAAATATAGAGCGAGACACAGAGACAGACAGACAAAGACAGACAGGGACAGACATAGAGAGACAGACAGCGAGAGACAGAGCCAGAGAGAAACAGAGAGACAGAAACAAAGATAGAGAGAGGCAGATAAACCGAATAGAAGGTGAAATGGATTAATTTAGACCAAAGCAGATTTTAAGAGGCAGGATAAACACAAAAACAAAAAACAAAAAAAAAAACAAACTGGAAATGACATAAATGAGAGCTTAAAATTACAAGGACAGGAAATGTTAACATGACATGCATTAAAAAATGTTAAGTGAAAACAAGACAAGATACCAATAACAAAGAACGTCATGAAAGGGCTGCACTGCCGAAAGTTTGTGACCGATGTTATCTCTGGTCTGAAGGAAGAACTGCCCGCTGCATACACACACCACAGCATGAATTCTGAAGGAAGAACTGCCCGTTGCATACACACACCACAGCATGAATTCTGAAGGAAGAACTGCCCGCTGCATACACACACCACAGAATGAATTCTGAAGGAAGAACTACCCGCTGCATACACACACACACACACACCACATCATGAATTCTGAAGGAAGAACTACCCGCTGCATACACACACACACACACACACCACACACACACCACAGCATGAATTCTGAAGGAAGAACTGCCCGCTGCATACATACAACACAGCATGAATTCTGAAGAAAGAACTGCCCGCTGCATACACACACACACCATAGCATGAATTCTGAAGGAAGAACTATCCGCTGCATACACACACACACACCATAGCATAAATTCTGAAGGAAGAACTATCCGCTGCATACACACACACACCATAGCATGAATTCTGAAGGAAGAACTGCCCACTGTAGACACACACACACACCACAGCATGAATTCTGAAGGAAGAACTGCCCACTGTACACACACACCACAGCATGAATTCTGAAGAGAGAAAGCGCCAGCAGCCAGAGACAAGTCCAAAGGTATTAACACTGAGAAACCGCCTGAATCAGTGTTTCCCAAAGTGGGCATTAACGCCCCCCCTGTAGATGTTGAAAGGATCGGGGAAAAGGGGGGGGGGGCGGTTAAAGAAAGAAGGTCAGTAGGAGGGAGGGGTGTAGAAGAAAATGGGGAGTAAGAGGGATGGGTTGAGGGAAAACGAAGCAGCAGACAGGGACAGTATTACCTCCCTTCTTAGTACTTTTCTACCTGATACTGAGAAACTTGTGAGTCCCTGCATGAAACTCATCCATCACGTTAAAAGTTGAGAAAATTAATGCAGTAGGTGAGTTACGAGCATAAATGTAGTCCTTCGTAGTGTTAAATAAACTAGTTTGATTGCTGAAGTTTTTAGTTGTGTAATGCACATCCTACTTTAACAGGTCATTGTACAAGTAGTGCATGGGGAAATTGGGGGGGGGGAGGGGAGCGCATTTAGGATGTGGCTTGGGAGAACAGGGGACGGCAGCCTGAAAAATCCTGGGAAACACTGTTCTAAATGAATCCATTCCACTACTCCCGCGAACAAAATTTTAAAGTTAAAAATAACAAATGATAAATGTAAACTTTCGGAAGGAAATAAATAGAAATTATTAAACATTCATAGAGCTTTTTTGTATACATTTTAGGACGTGGATCTTTTGCCGAGAAATTTGTTCTGCGTTGTTTAACCAGTTTTGTTTCCAACAGATTTTGATTTTGTCTGGTCCTAGTTAAGTGTTGCAAGGTAAAGATTTGTGCACGTAGGAACTCTGTGGAGAGGGGGGAGGGAGGGGGGGGGGTCAGTCAGCGACTTATAGCTGACATGATAGCATCAGGGTTGGCGAGCTGTAGGTGACCAAGACCCTGTCTCAATAGATCGCAATGCTCCTCGTGGGGGGGGGGGTGGATTCTGCTAAAGAGGTATTATTGCACATCCCCTGCTTTTTACTTCCACCCAGGTCTTGGAAAAAGTAGCCGCCATAACCCGCTTCCATACCAGGCATCTTCATTGCATCAGCTGCAGAGAACAGCAGCTCTCAGTTCCAGGGAGATAGAAGAAGAATGAATGACTGAATGAATGAATGAATGATCTTTATTTTTAAAGGGTAAAGAATTGGTAATATCCACCCTCATTTATGCATGCGAAAGCTGGAAATCAACTAAAGAAATAGACAAGAAATTAGACTCTTTTGAAAACAAATGCCTAAGGAAAATACTCGGCATCAAGTGGAACGAATTCAAGAACAATGCAGAGATAAGACAGATGACTGAACAACAACCAGTCTCATGGGTGATCAGGAAAAGGAGATGGACATATGTTGGTCACTTGATGAGAAGAAATGATCAGAGAATCCCAAAACAAGCTATCAAGTGGAACACAACAGGCCGAAGAAAAAGAGGCAGGCCACGTGAAACTCTGAAGAGGACATTGTTAAGAGAGGCCAAATTAACAGGCATAAAATCCTTTGATGAGGTTGAAAGACTCGCCGAAGACAGGAAAAATTGGCAAACTACTTTGCGAGCCCTATGTGATGTTTAACGGCACAGGAAGGATATAAGATATAAGATAAGAAAGAATTGGGCACGCAGGCCTGTCTTACATTCTGCCCTTCATCACTCCATCTTTCATTCTTCCCACACTCTCGATTTAATACAACTATACAAATAACACTAGAAAAAAAAACATATCAAAAGAGTGTAAGATTAAACTATTACATTCAAAGAGAAAGAGAAAAAGTAATTAACCTAATAAAATAGCACTCACGCACACATACACACACAGACATATACATAAACAAAAATACATTGTAAATACAGATCTTCTAACATATGTTTTTTTTTTAACAAACATTAAAATAACTTCTAACAATATCTAACAAGTTACTTTTCGAACTATGTCATTGTAGTAGTTGATGGCTGGCGAATCATGTGTTGAGAGATTGCTGGTTATTCTATAGATGCTTATAATTACAAGCAAGTAAATAATGAAACAGGTTTGAGTTAAATGATGAAGTATTACTAATGGATTTTAAATGGTAGGTGAGGGTGTTCCAGAGCTGTACTGCAGAGTATGCAAGGTTTTTCTTGTACAGATCAATCCTGGATTTAGGAAGAAGACAGTTTTTTTAAACGCTGGCTATGTCTAGTGTTATACGTAAACAGCGACCACAAGTAAGGCGGAGCATTGTGCGACAGAATTCTGTGAACAAACTTAACTTTGTTAAAGATGACTCTATGTTTGAGGGGTAGAATTTTGAGTTGTTTGTGTTGATCTACAGTCTGTACTGGGTGTTTGTCACAAATCAGATTTAATGCTCGTTTGTGAAGTGAATGGAGCCTTTTTGTGTTTGAGACTGAGAATCCATCCCAGACTGTGGAACAGTAATCTATGTGTGTTTGTATGTGTGATATGTAGTATATCTTTCTTGTGTCTTTGTTTACTTTTGGCTAGTTGGTAAACTTTCTGTGCAATCAAGTTTGTTAGATTATGTACTTGAGAATTCCAAGTTAAATGCTGATTAAAGATGAGTCCTAGAGTTGTATGTTCATGAACATTTTCTATTGCCTTAGTCCCAGCACAAAGCTGTAGTGAAGTTTTTGTTGCATTCTGCAGTTTCTGTCTTGTAATGATGAGCATGGATTTTGTTTTGTTGGTGTTCATCGACATGCCATTTTTACTACTCGATTTAATCAAACTGTTTATATCATTTTGGAGCATTTTCTGTATGTTATTGATGTCATAGTCACTATTGTAAACAGTACAGTCATCAGAAAAAAGAGTACATGAAGAGTGCTTTAAATGTAGTGGTAAGCCGTTAATATTGATAGGAAAGAGAAGAGGACCAAGAATAGAGCCTTGAGGAATACCGGTATCAACCACAGACGAGCCAGATATTTTGTTTCTAAAGCAAACTACTTGTTTTCTACTTGAGAGAAAAGATGTAATAAATTTTGTTAGGTCATGTTGTAATCTATAACCTTCCAGCTTTTTTGCAAGAATCAATCATATCGAAGGCTTTCTTGAAATCAACAAAGACAGCACCACATAATTTGTCATCATTTATTTTAGACAGCCAGCTTTCTACCATTTTAGAAGAAGAAGAAGAAGAAGAAGAAGAAAAAGAAGAAGAAGAAGAAGAAAAAGAAGAAGAAGAAGAAGAAACGGGAATATTTTTTAGAGATTTTCTGATAGTCTGACTGTGATGTGAGTTTAATGTATGATATCTGTTACTGTTTAGAAAAAAAAGCATCCTTTTACAGGAAACTAGAGAATTCTAATCTTCCTTTGTTTAGGGGAAACGAGAGACGCAATGTTTTTCTCAGAAACGTAGCAACAAAGCCCCCACTTAGCACTTGCCTTTCTGCGTGTAGTCGATTTATTATACTTACTATATCAGTGGTTCTCATACACTGTAAAGTCACCACAGGACAGGGGGAGATTAATAAGCACGCTGCATCATCATTTGGTGAGTAGACTACAAAGTATACGAGTGTGAGCGTGGTACAGTTTGTGTGTCACTGAAAAGTTATTGCAATATGACTATTTATTTAATGTGCCGTAATTCACATTAATGATTAGGGTTATGCGCGTTCTGTTTAGTAGTTTAAAGTGATGGTAAACAGGCAATTTCATTTTTGCTACATGCTGTAGTAGTGAACTGTACTTAGTGCCTGATTTCCCACGATAACGACCGACATACGGCCAAACCAACTTACGGCTGGACCTTCGGCCTCAAACACGGCGGTAAGTCAGTGCTTGACTGTTTTAAAGAAGTCAGCTTCTTCATTTTCTTTTACGACGTGTGCTCATTAGGCCGACGGCTGTGTTGTGTCTCTGTTATTGCGACTATCGGCCCGATATATCCGACTTTGGCCTGGCATATTTTCAGGAACAGGCAAAGACGTCAAATTTGATATCGGTTACATTCTCACTGCAATGTTCCTCATGCATAAACTGACTAGCCTGGTATAGTTTTCTATGATTACATTTGATTTTGGTGTTTGTTTCCTCTATTCAGTTGATATGAATACGGCTGATAGTTGGCCTATATCAGTAGTTCTCAAAGTGGGCAGTTTTGCTCCTAATGGCACTGGGAAGATTCCAGGAGAGTGCAGGGGTGTAAGTGAAAAGAGAGTGGCAAGTGACTTCAGAGCCAACCAACTGAAAAAAAACGTTTTGGAGGGCGCTAAGGAAGAAGACGAAGCAATCAACGGTGAAAGAAATGATAATGAAAAAATCGCTGGAGGTTGATAGGACATACATTTCGAAAGTCTACTACAAACATAACCAGACAGGCTCTCACCTGGAATCTCTTGGGAAAGAGGAAACAAGAAAAACATATATACACCTGGCGAAAGAGTTGAAGCAGAGATTTAAAAAACAAAAGGATGGACTACACCTGGAGACGGATAGGCGAATCAGCCCAGGGCAGAAATAAATTGGGCCCTTGTTGATGGTCTATGCCCCCAGACAGGAGTAAAGCAGGCAAGGGTAGGAATGTGCCCTGTGAGGCAAGAGGGGGATGGAGCCAGAAAAAAAATGTGTGAACTACTGAAGTATAACATCTGTAGACACACACAGAGCAGACAGAACTAAAAAAATAAGATTTTTAAGGGCATGCATCTTTCCTTTCGCAATATATGCCTGTGAGACCCGGACACTTAACAAAACAGCTGAGAAACACATAAATGCATTTAAATGTAAATGCTACAGAAGAGTTCTTCAAATACCATGGACACAAAAAGAACAAATATATCCATAGTACAAGAACTTAATATTGAAGAAGGCTGGCTAATAAAGAGGATTAAAGAGAGAAAACTTAAATATTTTGGACACCTTAAATGTCATCATAATCTAGAGAAGACCGTCTTGGAAGGGTACATAATTGGAAAAAGAAAGAGAGGAAGACCAAGGCGAAGATGGCTGCAAGACATCGCTGATGATCTGCAAATGGATGGATCAGCAACAGGCAATCTTGATCACAACCGAGAGGCCTATAGCAGTGTTGTTAGGGAGGCAAAGATCCGCAAGGGACATGCAAATGAATGAATGAATGAATAAATGAATGAATGAATGAGACAGTGGAAAAGGGGAAATAATCGTGCACTCCGAGAAATTATCGACATAAAACTTTGATTAAAATAATCGGAAAAATGCTAAAGGACACAACTGATTAAAAAGATAACGGGATACGACATTTTTTTTGCAGGTGACACCAGAATATTTTTAAAATTAATAATAATTAATAGAAAAGTAAAAATATTGTAAGCTGTGAAAGGAAACAAATGTCAACAACATTCTGGAGGTCGTTAGAGTAATGCAGACTGAAACGTCGGTCAGTACCGAAATTGTTTTCTCCAAGTCGAACTGAGTTTTAAAAACTGCTCACAACTGAATGGATGTCGACGGTATGGCTAAAATTAATGAAAATACCGTAGGCACTTTCGCATAGGATGGGGCGCTGGAGTTGACGCTTTTTCTTCATTAACTGCGCGGAAGCGGAGATGATACTAGTTTGTAATCTATTACACAGAATGTTTTCCATATACTCTTCTTCATCATTGCTCGCTCTCGGAAAAGGACACCGGCTGCGCTGTGTTGTAGTTATTCGCCTTTCGTTTCATTACGTCCTACTTCGACTCAAAGTATTTTTAATGCCAGATCCACGTTTCCGTGTATACCCCTATTCATTTCATTGAACTACTGTCTGTTTCCAAGGGCACAACTGGTAGGTTCTTCTTCTTCAGTCTCCCTGCTCCCTGAAACTGCAAGTTCGTGTTCTTTGCAACCAATATGGTGAAGATGTTGATGCACAGCATCGTGTTGGTTTGGGAACGAATCACGCTCGCTATTTTTTTTTCAGTCAGTGAGTGCAGCTAAAAAAAAAACAAGGGATATGCAATGCTTCTTTAGCAGACTCCACTGTTCAGGCTAGGCATGTTGCTGGGGCTACCAACGGAGAAGTGGGACAGGGTCTTGGTCAGCCATGGTTCGCCAACCCTGACGCTAACGTGTCACCTACGGATCTCTGACTGCCAGATAGGACAGCGAATTCTCCCCCCGCATCTGACAGGTAGAATAGAGTCGCGAACACTGACGTAAGCATTCAGGCGTGTGGCGCTGACCACTGTCTCGATCAGCTGGAATACTTCGTCTTCTTCATTCATTCAGCGTCCCGAGCGACCGCAGCTTATCTCCCTTCCTCTCTGCTCTTAGTCTTCTCCTGCCAAATGTCCGCTCTTAGGACTGTCACTCAGCCGTTATCTTGGTCCGTCTCAGTTTATCACTTCTGTATAAGCCTCTTTTTGTCTGTCTGTTCTTGTCCATACTATCCAAGTGTCCAAATCATCTCAGTCTGTTGCTTTTTTTTTTTTTCAAAATGATGTTTATAAGCTGAGATTGGAATAGCGTGCAGATTCTTCGGCCCTAGTTTTCTATATATTACATGGTCAGTCGGGTTGTTTTTGTGTTGGCGAACCTGTTCCATCTCCCATACACGTATTCAGTCTTAACAGAGCGAGTAGGTTAGAAGTTAAAGTTTAGTGATGAAGTAGGTTAGACGTTTAGTGATGAAGTAAGTTAGAAGGTTAGTGATGAAGTAGGTTAGACGTTTAGTGATGAAGTAGGTTAGACGTTTAGTGATGAAGTAAGTTAGAAGGTTAGTGATGAAGTAGGTTAGAAGTTAAAGTTTAGTGATGAAGTAGGTTAGACGTTTAGTGATGAAGTAAGTTAGAAGGTTAGTGATGAAGTAGGTTAGAAGTTAAAGTTTAGTGATGAAGTAGGTTAGACGTTTAGTGATGAAGTAAGTTAGAAGGTTAGTGATGAAGTAGGTTAGAAGTTAAAGTTTAGTGATGAAGTAGGTTAGACGTTTAGTGATGAAGTAAGTTAGGTTAGTGATGAAGTAGGTTAGAAGTTAAAATTTAGTGATGAAGTAGGTTAGACGTTTAGTGATGAAGTAAGTTAGAAGGTTAGTGATGAAGTAGGTTAGAAGTTAAAGTTTAGTGATGAAGTAGGTTAGACTTTTAGTGATGAAGTAGGTTAGAAGTTTAGTGATGAAGTAGGTTAGACGTTTAGTGATGAAGTAGGTTAGAAGTTTAGTGATGAAGTAGGTTAGAAGTTTAGTGATGAAGTAGGTTAGAAGTTTAGTGATGAAGTAGGTTAGACGTTTAGTGATGAAGTAGGTTAGAAGTTTAGTGATGAAGTAGGTTAGAAGTTTAGTGATGAAGTAGGTTAGAAGTTTAGTGATGAAGTAGGTTAGAAGTTAAAGTTTAGTGATGAAGTAGGTTAGAAGTTTAGTGATGAAGTAGGTTAGAAGTTTAGTGATGAAGTAGGTTAGAAGTTTAGTGATGAAGTAGGTTAGAAGTTTAGTGATGAAGTAGGTTAGAAGTTTAGTGATGAAGTAGGTTAGAAGTTTAGTGATGAAGTAGGTTAGAATTTAAAGTTTAGTGATGAAGTAGGTTAGAAGTTAAAGTTTAATGATGAGGTAGGTTAGAATTTAAAGTTTAGTGGTGACGTAGGTTAGAAGTTAAAGTTTAGTGGTGAAGTAGGTTAGAAGTTAAAGTTTAGTGATGAAGGACATTATGATAGTTAGGGTTTGCGTGGCGAGTTCTTCGGCCGTTGACAAAAGTTCGTTTGTTCGCTCATTTCTATCTATAGTTTCAACAATTTTTCTAGAAAGAAAACGTTAGAAGCATATTTAGAATGATCGTTTAATTGCGTTATTATCCTATGATTCAAAACTCTTTCCTTTTATTAAATTGATAGGCATTTCCCTATTTAGTTTCCCTGATCTCAGTTTAGACAAGAAAACCAGAACTGATTCATTTGAATTTTATAAATATGCGTTCTTTTACGACCGACAAATCGATCATATTCTAAATTTCCTCGCGATCAATTTCACTTACCGTCATTTTTCTTCCATGCATAAAAGCCACACAATGTAATACTTCGCAGACCAATTGCAACATACTTTATTTTTTTATCTTGGATATCCTTGAATGATTTAAAAGCCCTGGTGGGTCATTAATGGTTCTGTTTGTCAAGTGCTCACTGGGTTTTCTCAGCATCTCTCTTGTTTTGTTTACGCTCATTGTGTTTGTAGTAACTCTGTGCTAAAGAGTAGCTCTGTGTCTGTGAGTGGAAGGAACAGCATAATTTTCTTTGAGATGAAAGGTGAGAATTATTGAAAAGTGAAGGCAGACGTGCATCTATCATGTCATACAGGTATACAGGGCCATACATGTACATAAAACCATGCAGGTACACAGAGCTACACAGGTACACAGGGCCATAAAGGGGCATACAGGTATACAGAGCCATACGAGTACACTAGGCTATACAGGTAAATACACAAGGCCATCCAGGTACACACAGCCATACAGGTACACAGAGCTACACAGATACACAGGGCCATAAAGGGGCATACAGGTATACAGGTCCATACAGGTACACATGGACGCTGTTGGCGAGATCTTCAGCTGCCGTGCGTGGAGCGGTGCTCTTCCCGGCCAATGAAGAAATTTGCAAATGAGGTTGCCGCGCAGCATCACTGCGGAAAAGGTGGTTGAAAGGATAAATCGAAGCAAACAGTCAAATCACGGCACCTCTGGTCTGGAGGTCGGCCACGTCCTGAGTGCAGTCATATCGAGTGAAATGCATGAACCGGCTTGTCCCAGAGGTTAAGTCACTGCTGGCTTGACTCTTCAAATGCCGCGCGTGGAGTGAAGCTCCTCCCGGTTAAGGAAGTAAATGCGGAAATAAAGGTTGCTGTGCGGCGCCGATGGGAAAAGGTGGTGGAAAGTGAAGTTTAACCGGTATGTCCAGTAGTATCGCTACGAGAGCTATACCACGGCGCCTCTGCTCTAGAGGCCGCCTACGTCCGAAATACACCTACACTGGTGAAATATGCCTAAACCGGCACACACCAGGGTTGGAACTCGATGGCTGGACATGTCACGCCACCTCCGCTCTAGAGGTCGGTAACGCCTGATAAACACCCATACTGGTGAATTTTGCCTAAACCGGCTCATACCAGGGGTGAATCTTGAAAGCTATGAATGTCACAGTACCTCTGCCCCAGAGGTCGGTCCCGTCCCAAACACGCCCATACTGGGAAATGCCTAAACCGGCTCAACCCAGGGGTAGAAGTCACTAGTGGCGAGGATTCGTCCTCCTGGACAAAAGCTCCATCCTGGTCACAACTAGGAAGGGTAGCGGCCACGACCGCAAAATGCTGAAGTCGGAGACACTGGACCAGGGAAGTCTAGATAGGCAACCACCTCTCACCCGGCGGGGATGTCTGCGTATCCTAATCACGCTGAGGTTTTCCGGTGAGAAAGTCCAACCCTGGACTGGATGGGCAACCACCTCTCACCCGGCGGTGATACACGGGTATCTCAAAACACGTCGAGGTTTTCCGGTGAGAAAGTCCAACTCTGGCCTGGGTGGGCTTACGCCTCTCACCCAGCGGGGATGCACTGAGTTTCAACAATTTTTCTAGAAAGAAAACGTTAGAAGCATATTTAGAATGATCGTTTAATTGCGTTATTATCCTATGATTCAAAACTCTTTCCTTTTATTAAATTGATAGGCATTTCCCTATTTAGTTTCCCTGATCTCAGTTTAGACAAGAAAACCAGAACTGATTCATTTGAATTTTATAAATATGCGTTCTTTTACGACCGACAAATCGATCATATTCTAAATTTCCTCGCGATCAATTTCACTTACCGTCATTTTTCTTCCATGCATAAAAGCCACACAATGTAATACTTCGCAGACCAATTGCAACATACTTTATTTTTTTATCTTGGATATCCTTGAATGATTTAAAAGCCCTGGTGGGTCATTAATGGTTCTGTTTGTCAAGTGCTCACTGGGTTTTCTCAGCATCTCTCTTGTTTTGTTTATGCTCATTGTGTTTGTAGTAACTCTGTGCTAAAGAGTAGCTCTGTGTCTGTGAGTGGAAGGAACAGCATAATTTTCTTTGAGATGAAAGGTGAGAATTATTGAAAAGTGAAGGCAGACGTGCATCTATCATGTCATACAGGTATACAGGGCCATACATGTACATAAAACCATGCAGGTACACAGAGCTACACAGGTACACAGGGCCATAAAGGGGCATACAGGTATACAGAGCCATACGAGTACACTAGGCTATACAGGTAAATACACAAGGCCATCCAGGTACACACAGCCATACAGGTACACAGAGCTACACAGATACACAGGGCCATAAAGGGGCATACAGGTATACAGGTCCATACAGGTACACATGGACGCTGTTGGCGAGATCTTCAGCTGCCGTGCGTGGAGCGGTGCTCTTCCCGGCCAATGAAGAAATTTGCAAATGAGGTTGCCGCGCAGCATCACTGCGGAAAAGGTGGTTGAAAGGATAAATCGAAGCAAACAGTCAAATCACGGCACCTCTGGTCTGGAGGTCGGCCACGTCCTGAGTGCAGTCATATCGAGTGAAATGCATGAACCGGCTTGTCCCAGAGGTTAAGTCACTGCTGGCTTGACTCTTCAAATGCCGCGCGTGGAGTGAAGCTCCTCCCGGTTAAGGAAGTAAATGCGGAAATAAAGGTTGCTGTGCGGCGCCGATGGGAAAAGGTGGTGGAAAGTGAAGTTTAACCGGTATGTCCAGTAGTATCGCTACGAGAGCTATACCACGGCGCCTCTGCTCTAGAGGCCGCCTACGTCCGAAATACACCTACACTGGTGAAATATGCCTAAACCGGCACACACCAGGGTTGGAACTCGATGGCTGGACATGTCACGCCACCTCCGCTCTAGAGGTCGGTAACGCCTGATAAACACCCATACTGGTGAATTTTGCCTAAACCGGCTCATACCAGGGGTGAATCTTGAAAGCTATGAATGTCACAGTACCTCTGCCCCAGAGGTCGGTCCCGTCCCAAACACGCCCATACTGGGAAATGCCTAAACCGGCTCAACCCAGGGGTAGAAGTCACTAGTGGCGAGGATTCGTCCTCCTGGACAAAAGCTCCATCCTGGTCACAACTAGGAAGGGTAGCGGCCACGACCGCAAAATGCTGAAGTCGGAGACACTGGACCAGGGAAGTCTAGATAGGCAACCACCTCTCACCCGGCGGGGATGTCTGCGTATCCTAATCACGCTGAGGTTTTCCGGTGAGAAAGTCCAACCCTGGACTGGATGGGCAACCACCTCTCACCCGGCGGTGATACACGGGTATCTCAAAACACGTCGAGGTTTTCCGGTGAGAAAGTCCAACTCTGGCCTGGGTGGGCTTACGCCTCTCACCCAGCGGGGATGCACTGATATTCCAAACACGTCGAGGTCTTCCGGTGAGAAAGTCCAACCCTAGACCAAACTGGTGCAATGAAAACCACGGTGTCACGCAATCCCGCTTCCGAGACCCACCAAGAATACAGGCTAAAGCACTGTGATACTCTGAACCCCTTGTGGTCCTTTCGTGGAACTCGTGTGGTCTATTTTGGACCACACAGGGGACCACGGGACCTAACGAGGACCACATGTGTGAATTCAGTAGGTTCACAGTGCGGTTTTTGGTGGTAGAAGTGAACGAAGAAGAAGAAGAAGGTACACATGGCTATACAGTTGTACAAGGCTATATAGGTACACATGGCCATACAGGTACACAAAACCATACAGGTGCACAGGCTACGTAGGTACACAAGGCAATACAAGTATACAGAGCTACACAGGTACATAGGGCCATACAGGTACGCAAGGCCATATAGGTACACAAGGCCATACAGGTACACAAGGCTATACAGGTACACATGACCATACAAGTTCACAAGGCCATACAGGTACATAAGGTCATACACAGGACCGTACAGCTTCACAAGGCCATACAGGTACACAAAGCTATACAGGTACACAAGGTCATAAGGTGCACAAAGCCATACAGGTACATAAGGCCATACAAGTACAAAGAGCCATACAGGTACACAGGGCCAAACAGGTACACAGGACCATATAAGTGCATAGGACTATACAGGTAAACAGGGCCACACATGTACACAGTACAGTGCGTTCGGAGAATAACTGTGCACTAACCCAGTATCGATTTCAGTATTGTACTGATACCTTAATGACTGCGATATCTAGCCACATTTACTTGCGTATGTTAGTGTATTGGAGGCTGCTGTTGTGTAACATTCACTGTATTCAGTCTATGTTTGTGTATTCAGTTGTTAAGCAGAGAAGCAGTTGTCGAAGCGCACGATGGGCGAATTGTTTAAATCTGTTTATTCGCTACGGTTCCCTGAAACTTCTGAACGAGATTTTCGGAGATTGTGTCATCTCTAAAAACGTATGGCCTCTTCGCTCACTGGATCTAAATTCACCAGATTTTTATCTGTAGGGAGCAGCTAAGTCTGAAATTTATCGAAATCGCCCACGCACGCATAATGAATTAAAAACGGCACAAACTGCCTACATAAGAAACATTTCACCAGTAGAACTAAGAAAGTGTTTACGAATAAAATTAAACGCGTCCAAGCTTGCATGGACGCACAAGGACATCACTTTCAACATTTGTTATAAGGTACGTGTCTGACTAGCTTATAATATGCACTTTTTTTAATCAGCACACTTAATTGGCGATTCCAGCCACGGCAGATAGATATGGTTAGATACCGCAGACATTGCGATATCATTACGATACCGGAATCAATACTGGGTTAGTGCACAGTTATTTATGGAACACCCTGTCCTTCGTTATGATAGACAGCAACAGAAATTAAGACAAATCAACACCTGATAAAAAGAACTACAGACTAATTGCGTATGAAACCGACTAGAACATTAAAAACTTTATTAATCGTGAGTCATTAATTATTTTCTCTTATTCAAACAACCTTTTTCTTAATTCTTTCCTTTTTCTCTCTGTTTATAATAATCCTCTCTAATGTATTTCTCCATTCACCAGCTTTCTTCCTCTTCCTTGTTACTGAGCCAAAAATTCATTCCCAGATATTATCCCTCTATTTCTATGTTCAGTTCATGTTTTGCTTCTATTTCTTCTACACACTTTTTTGCCAAAATTCTTATTTTGCTATATCTGGCAAGACATTTCTGGATGCGGCCTTGAAACTTTATATTTAAAACATGTATATTATTAAAATGATGTTCTCAGGCCAGGAGGATACTTGAAAGGGTTTGTTTTAGTTTTAGACTCGTAGGTGGACGTAGACAACAGATATAGAATGCACTTGAAACTAGAAAATTATCTCAACTGGGTGTGGCACGTGCAATGTCAGTACCATGTGCGATGGATTTGACAATGCAAATTTAGCCTCGGAATGGTGAGTGTCAAAAAAAAAGGCTCTAACATACGTGGAGCTCTAAAGGTTCCATCAGGTCCACATTCCTAGCCTCCGTGAAATTAGATCTTCAGACTCAGGCCCTCACATATGTGGAGCTCTAAAGGTTCCATCCAGGTCCACATCCCTAGCCTCCATGAAATATGATCTTCGGACCCATGCTCTCACATATGTGGAGCTTTAAAAGTTCCAAGTCGACATCCCTAGCCTCCATGAAATAAGATCTTCGGACTCACGCTGTGTGAAAGAAAAGAGTTAGACATTTTTAACGAGGTCCCAGTCTTGAACGACTTCGACTTCTCAGGTAAAACTTGCAGACTCCCTGCTACACCAGGAACTGTTCAGATCGTAGCTTGTCACTTTGACTCCACGTAAAGGACATCTTCATCACTTTCCCTAGCGTCTGTGCAAACACACTAGCACTACATGCAGAAAAGACAGTCAAATTCTTTGCAGAGTTCCAGACTGTATGCAGCTGGTTCCCCAAAGATGTGCATACAGTGAATTGAAAACTTCAGGCCATGATGCCAAGTTCAGCAGCAGAATATCATGAAGTCTGGGACACGTCCTAGAAATGGATGAAAACCATACAGGCAAATAGTCCATGATGAACTTCTTAACGACACAAACAAACGAAATTTACAGGGCGAAGAATTGGACACTCGAGCTCTTCTGGCATTTTCCCCTTCAACTTTTATTCTTACACATTATTACAATATCAATTTAGTACAAGTAACATATACTCGTAAAGAACAATAACAAATATGAAATGAACACCTTTAACATTTAACCTCCTATCTATGCATTCAATAATTTAATATATAATCAAAGAAACAACTATGCAGACAAAAAAGTAAAAGAAAAAGAATATTTATAAACCATTCATTGAGATTTTTCAATCACCAACAAAGACGAACTAACTGCCACAAGACAAGCGTCTCTGCCTAGGGTTGCTGTGGTATTTGAGAGAGCATCAATGGCCAGTGCTGTGGAAGACAATAGCAATGAGACTGGGGCGTGGGACATAATCACAGAGTGCTGTTAATCATCAAGGACAAAGAAGCTAAAGAGCAAGATTATGACTGGCCGAGAATACCCGCTTAGTTATAATCCTCCAACTACAAATACATTTAGCTTGGTATTTTAGGTTACATATGCATGGTCACTTGATGAGAAGAAATGATCAGAGAATCCCAAAAAAAGCTATCAATTGAAACACAACAGGCCAAAGAAAAAGAGGCAGACCGCGTGAAACTCTGAAGAGGACATTGTTCAAATTAATAGGCATAAAATCCTTTGATGAGGTTGAAAGACTCGCCGAAGACAGGAAAAACTGGCGAACTACTTTGCGAGCCCTATGTGACGTTTAACGGCACGGGAAGGATATAATATGCGTGTAAGGAGTTCAACATTTCTCGTCCTCCTGTCTCGTGCCTTTGGTACGCCGTAGGGGTGTGAAGTGTTTGTGCCCTTCACATTTCTATCCATTACAGCATTTGATTGCTCTTTTGCCAACAGTAGTCGGATGACGGTTTGGCTCGGCCTGTGTGTGGCTCAAGATGTTTCCTACCGTACGAGGCTGTCGCTGAACATCCGTTGACGTCGCTTTCATGCCATCTTGCGCAATGATTTGTTGTCACTGAATATGAGAAAGGAAGTATTACAGTGCTTTACCGAACTTAATTTGATATACGGATATGCATCATGGGCTACTGGCAGACAAATGGGTAAATCATTAGAGGCAACAGAGATGAGGTTCCTGAGAAGAATGTTGAGGATCCCATGGGCACCCAAGGTAACTAATGAGCAGTGTTTGAGACAAGCTAACAACAACAACAACAACATAGTACAATAACAAAGATAAGGAAAAGGCAATCATCAGTCCCGGGGCATGTGGTGAGAAGAGAGAAACTGGAAAACATCACAACAGTGAGCAAAACTGAAGGCAGAAGGAACAGAGGACGACCGATGGAGCAGATCTTAGAAGGCCTGACATTGTGGCCTGGAGAGAGAGAGAGAGAGATAACAACAGAGCTACTTGGAAATGCCAGGGACAGAGATTTCTGGAGGAGTATGACCGCCCACTTCACCAGGCATGGCACATGATGATGATGATTTCCTAGAAAAACTATAGATACCAATTTTTTTAGAGGCTGTGCTGACCGCGGTACCGTTCGGTCCCAGAAGAATCCGCCAAAGTGCGAAATCGAGCCAAACTCTTTCGGATCGGTTCTCGAATGCATTAATTACCATCACGGCACTGACCGGGTTAATGGCGCAGTAATTCCACGGCCTAATGTAAAATAGTTCCTCACCGCTCATTTTCAACATAATCGTTATGTCAATCATTCTAATGACTGCCGTCTGGTCTGGAAAGGAGGAAGTGCTCTAGAAGAAAGTTCTTTCTTTCTTTCCAACTGAACTTTATTTCACACTTAACGTGTATTAATTTCATTTTATGTCGAATTTCAGTCAAAGACATATAAACAATGTTTTCCACGAAACTCGAAACACCAAGAACTCTGCGAGACAACGGTAAATCAGAAACTGCCCCGAAACATTTCATTTTCAAGTTTCTACAAATGGTGGTTTAAGTGGTTGGTAAAGTCACCTTGACTTTCAGCCAAAAGTGGCGATAGACGAATTTTCGGCTCCCGAGGAAATAGGCTGAAATTTTCAACTGTCATTCATGAGCCAGGTTAATGGCGTGGTAACCCAGCTTTGTTCTGGGTGTTCAGCTTAACCGTTCTGTCACTCATTCTAGAAATAGTTTTTTTCTGTCTGTTCTGGAAAAGAGGCAGTAAATTACAAGAGTTACTTTGTTTGTTTGTTTGTGTGACTGTTTGTTTGTTTGTTACTTTTTTCTTTGTTTGTCTATCTTGTCCATCTGTTTTTTGCTTTCTTTCTTTTGTTTATTTGTTTCTTTATTTTGTTTGTTTGTTTATCTGGTTGCCTGTCTGTTTGTTTGTTCTATTTTTTGTTTGTTTGTTTTTCTGTATATCTGTTTGCTTGTTTGTTTTTTAGGGTTGTTTGTTTGTTTGTTTGTCTGTCTGTTTGTTTGCTTGTTTGTTTCCTTTTTGTTTATGTCTTTAACTGTATGTATGTTTGTTTGCTTGTTTCTTTGTTTGTTTGTTTCCTTTTTGTTTGTGTCTTTAATTGTATGTATGTTTGTTTGCTTATTTGTTTGTTTCTTTGTTTGTTTCCTTTTTGTTTATGTCTTTAATTGTATGTGTGTTTGTTTGCTTATTTGTTAGTTTCTGTTTTATTCAAGGAAATAATTTTATTTCTATTTTTGTATGTAAACATTACCAGGAAATGGAGTTGTTCACAACATGAATATGTTTCGAAATACTTTGTCTTTAACACTGGCAGATTCTGAGAAACTTTCTGCGCTACACTTTCGCCGTCGCAGAAAAGGATAACAAAGATACAAAGTTAAAAGTCATCAGGAAAGCCGATTCATGGTGGAGCAAGACCCTAGACTGTCTCTGATTATCTTAACGGAAGACCAGTGTTCTGTTAGCGAGTTAGGTCAGAATAGTGTGGCATCGACAGGTATTCAGGGTATTGGAGCTTGCGAAGAAGTCAAGCAGTAAAGTAGAGAAAGTGGCTATAAACCATTCACAGTCGGATTTCATGTTTATTTTTTCTTTCAAAATCTTTATTAAGAGCAACAAGTGCCAAGAAACTTGAGTTATCAGAAATATTCATTATAATCAACAAGTGCCAAGAAACTTGAGTTATCAGAAATCTTCATTATAATCAACAAGTGCCAAGAAACTTAAGTTATCAAAATCTTAATTATAAGCAACAAGTGCCAAGAAACTTAAGTTATCAAAATCTTAATTATAAGCAACAAGTGCCAAGAAACTTAAGTTATCAAAATCTTCATTATAATCAACAAGTGCCAGGAAGCTTGAGTTATCAGAAATCTTAATTATAAGCAACAAGTGTCAAGAAATTTGAATTATCCTACTTATCGGTAGAAGCACACATGAAAAGACGTGATGGATGGATGGATGGATGGATGGATGAGCATTGTGAGATTGGACTTGATGGAAAGGAACAAGATGGGATATGAAATTTCAGTTGGGACAGCCTGGGACGAATATATGAGATGGGACATAAAAGAGAGGCAATTCAGGACCGGGAAAAGAACATTTTAGACCTGTGAGACGAGACAAGAAAAGGGGCAGACAAGACATCAGACACACCGACACATCAACAGAACAGCACTAGATCGGACAAACATCGGTTAGCCTGACAGACAGGACAGTTCTAAAGATATGAAAAGAAACAGGCAATACAGCTACAAACATGATATTTGTTGTTAAATTCTTCAACTGCCCTCTTGTCTCAGTTTTTTTTATCATTTTGTTTGTTGTTTTGAGAGTGTGACACGTCTCTCTATCTTGTTCTTATGTACAGATAAATCTAGTTTGTATCATATTTTCACTTTAATATCATATTTCTATCTGTATCCGGATTTGAATGTAAATGCTATAGAAGAGTTCTCCAAATATCGTGGACACAAAAACGAACAAATATATCTATACTACAAGAGCTTAGTATTGAAGAAGGCTGGCTAGTAAAGAGGATTAAAGAGAGAAAACTTAAATATTTTGGACACATTAAACGTCATGATAATTTAGAGAAGACCGTATTGGAAGGATACATAATGGGAAAAAGAAAAAGAGGAAGACCGAAACGAAGATGGCTGCAAGACATCGTTGACGATCTGGAAATGGATGCATCAGCAGCAGGCCATCTTGCTCACAACCGAGAGGCCTACAGGAGTGCTGTTTGGGAGGCAAAGTTCCGCAAGGGACATGCAAATGAATGAATGAATGAATGAATCCGGATTTCATCTGGCTTCAGTATGTTACTGTCAGTCCGTGTCTGCTGCAACTATGCTAACAAATACATTCGTTCTTGCAACCTTTCCTCTACTTACAAGTATTTTTATTAATAAACTTTTTATTTAACATCATACGAAAACGTTTATACGTATATTATTGTCTAAATAAATAGACAAATACTGTCACGTTTTTACTGATATCTGGAAAATACGTGCAAGCACAACAGTCGTTTCATAAATAATTGATTTCTAATTTATTACCTTTTGCAATCCTGCATCAAAGATTTATTGTGCATCTCATCTTTGACATTCTAATCCGGTTTTCAGAGACAAGACATTGCGAGACAAACATATCAACAGAAGGACCACGTATTAGCTATCAGCTTAATAACTTCCGGTTTATAATACATCCTGGATAAAGCGGATAGGCAGACAGGATAATAACAGACAAAGGGAAGACAAATAAGACGACACTGGAAAGACAGACACATGTACAAGACAACACCACAAAGAAAAGCGCAGCAATCAGGAAAACACCAGTTAAACTAGAAGTAACAGGTGGGACAAAATCAGACATCTGGACAGACTGACTACACTATGGGACACAAAGACAGGACAACACTATGACAACGATTATGCAAGACACCAACTAGAAAAATGCTTCGTTTTTAGTATGAATATCTCTAAAATCTTACATTTCTTGACTTTTGCATGTTGTAGAGGCATGATGTGTAAGTGCCTTCATATTTCTAGGCCACTACAGCATTTGGAAGAGGAGTACCACCCCCCCTGTCCTTCCTGGTCTTGTTTTCATAGGGAAACCCCAGGTACCCGTTTCTTTGGAGGCTGGTTTGACCTTCGATGCCGTTCGGTCCGAAAAATTACCTTCCGGTTTTGAAATCGAATCAAGGACCACCTGATCAGCAGGCGAGTGCACTAACCGTGTATCAATCAATCAACAAATCAATCAAGTGTCATACCGCGTGGCGTAGGCGATCATTTCTCTCCATAATTCCCTGTTTTCTGAGTTGATTATAAGCTCCGCATGTGACTTTCTTCCTAGCCACTTTGACAGGCCATCCAGCAGCTTCTCTCTCTGTCTTCCTCTGTCTCTTCTTCCCTCAGTTTTTCCACTTGCCACAATGTGTTCCAATTTTTCTCTTCTCAAGAATTGCCCTATAAATCTCTCTTGTCTGCATGTGATCTTTGCTGTAATGTGCCTTTTAACTCCAGCCTCACTTAAGACTTCTTCATTGGTTTTCTTAGCTGTCCATGGTACAATATTCTTTTTTATAAACCAAATTTCCATGGCCTCCATTTCTCGCTGTACTCTTTTAACCATAGGCGATGCTTCACATGTGTATATGTGCACAGAACGAGGCAATGAGAGTGATCTTGGGTTCCACAAGGGATATTCCGGTGGCGGTCATGAACTTTCTGCTTGATTTGCTGAGTATGAGGTGTAAACACAGATAAGCTCAAGTAAAGGCATACGTCAGGGTTGCTGGCATGAAGGCTCATCCTCTCCATAAGGAGTTGGAGTTGATAGAGAAAAGACGAGGCAGATAATGGCTGGCTGAGGCGGAGGATACAATAAAGTCAACTTGCAATCTAGATGAGATGCCTAAAGGTGATGACTGGTTACAGGTGGAGGACCGACCTCGGCTAACAAAGGTTATTATACAGAAGGGCCGTGAATGTCGAGAGTGTGCACAAGAACTTTGGGTTCACGATCTCATCCAGCATCGCTGTGGGTCTTCCATTACTAATATATACAGACGGCTCACTGACTCGGGGCAGAAGAAGCGGTTGGAGTTTTGTTGTCTACCGAAATGGGAGAGTCGTGGCACAGGGTTCAGGAGCCTTTGAAGTCAGCACATCAAGCATGCGAATGGAAATTGAGGCTGTGCCCGCGGCAATGGTTAGTTGCTCATGATGTGGTTAGTGGTGTCAATGTGGCGGAGTTACAGAGTATGCTTCGTAAGACTGAGAAGAATTTGCTTCGAAAAGAATGGGTTCATCTGTTAAAGCCAGTCAGCTGTGACAAGCCTAACGTGACTTTACTGTCCAGGGCATGTGGGAGTATATGGCAATGATGTGGCAGACGGACTTGCTGGACAGGCTAAAATAAAGTGCAGACTGACAATGGACAAGGGGGACATTGATAAAGCTGTACTGGACAGACTGCAGGAAAATGAAGAGCGGGAATGGAAGAACAATGTAGCTGTGAGGAGACTGCTGGAGCTAGGACAAATTAAAAGTGCTGACAAGAAATGCGAACTGTGTGGCAGAAAACTCATCGTAAACAACCAACATTTGACAGGAACTATTAGCAAACATACTCTTAGGTGGATGCTGCGGCATGCGGCGGAGCATATATGGGGCTGTCCAGAATGCAGTGAAGCCGGAGTCTGAATTTTGAACTTTGAACTGAAAAAAAAAAAAAATATATATATATACTCTTATATGTATATAAACATACACGGTATATATATAACAGTATGTAAATATACACAAAGCCACTGCAGCAGAGCTGTGATAACAAACAGTTAAAAAACAGAACAAAAATACGAGGGGTGATTGATAAGTTCTCGGCATAAGCTACAACACATTATTTGTGGACACCTTTTTTGGGGGCTATTTCTCAACATAGTCCCTTTGCAAGTTTATGCACTTAGTCCAGCGATCCTGGAGCATACGGATCCCTTCCTTGTAAAAGTCAGCATCTTGTGCCAGTAGAAAGTGGTATACAGCATGAATGACGTCAACATCTGAAGCAAATTTGCGACAACTGAGGTCCTTTCTTGAGTTCGGTAAACAGGTAATAGTCCGAAGGGGCCAAATCTGGGGAATAAGGAGAATGTTCAAGAAGCCATTCATGAATGCCAGCCATTGCCACCACCGACTTGTGAACTGGAGCATTGTCCTGATGAAAGATGGCTCCTCTCGTCAATTTCTCTCGACGCTTTTTCCTTTAGTTTGACCCACAGTTGCTTCACAAGATTAGCGTAATAGGCCCCTCTGACCTTCTGAATCCCAAAAAATGGAAGCCATCACTTTGTCTGCAGACAGAACCACCCTTGGTTTCTTTGGAGATGGCGATCCATGATGTTTCCACTGCTTTGACTATTCTTTGGTTTCTGGTTGAAAATGATGAACCCAAGTCTCATACATAGTCACAAATTGCTGAAGAAACTTTCCAGTATCTGCAGAAAAATGGCCAAAATTTTCTCTTGACATGTTGAGACGCTGTCGTTTGTGATCAGCTCCAAGAAGTTTCGGGACCCATCGAGCAGAGACCTTTGTCATTTGAAGATCATTGCTAATAATGGCATGAACACGTTCCTGGGAGATGCCCAGCTCAGTAGCAATGTACCCCTCGGTTATTCGTCGATCCTCCATTATCATGTCATGGATTCTGCCGGTGGTTTCGTTGGTGGTTACCGTTCTTGGTCTTCTTAGACGGGGATCATCTTCCAGACTCTCCCTTCCATGTTTGATTTGAGCTGCCCGTTTCTTCACCGTGCTGTAAGAAGGGACACTCTCCCCTAGATTCTCTACCGTATCCTCATGGATCTTCTTCGATGATAAGCCTTGATGCAGAGGTAGCGAATGACTGCTCGATGAGAAATGTTGTCCATTTTCTCAATTTCTACCACCCATTACCAGTTCAGTAGCCTGCAAAAAATTAGTTGCAGTTAATTTCTTGAAACTTGGTGTTGAATCTTACATTAACCTGATCTACAAATGCACCTAGGAACCTGTGTGTTTCAAGTATTTGTACCTTATGCCGAGAACTTATCAATCACCCCTCGTAATAGTTTTATTCATTAACAAGCATACACCTGTGACATTTTGAGTTTCACCTGAGTAATACAGAAACATACGGGTCGAAAAAGCAGGAGAAGAATATAAAGTCTAATATAGCGGGTATGATATGCAACACACAAAAAAAAATTCCTTATCACGTGACCTGTGTTAAGGCTCTGTCCGGGAGTGTGTGGTTTTAAAATGTGAATGCTTATATAAGAAGCTGGGAGGAGGGGTGAATGATTTGATACTAATCTTGTTAGTACTAAAGAAGGGAGAAGGGGATGAGAGAGAGAGAGAGAGAGGGGGGGGGATAATGTTTACCAAGTCTAGATAAAGATAAGTAAAATAAATTGCGTGAATGTAGTTGGGGTCAACTGAGAAACACATAAATGCCTTTGAATGCTACAGAAGAGTCCTTCAAATATCATGGACACATAAAAAAACAACAAATATATCCATACTAGAGGAACTTAATATTGAAGAAGGTTAGCTAGTAAAGAGAAAAAACAGAGAAAACTTAAAAGTTTGGGGCATATTAAACGTCATGATAATTTAGATAAGTCAGTCTTGGAAGGGTACATAATGGGAAAAAGGAAGAGAGGAAGAGCAAAGCGAAGATGGCTGCAAGACATCGTTGCTGACGACCGAGAGGCCGGCATGAGAGCTGTTAGGGAGGCAAAGTTCCTCAGGAGACATGCAAATGACTGACTGAGTTGAGGTCAACGATCTGGAATATAATAGGACGAGGAGAGAGTAGATGAAAGCTTAGAATGGGGGGAGGGGGGAATGTGGTAATCAGATTATGAATGTGGATAAATGAAAGATTAGGTAAACTTGAATTTAGAGTTAACTCCACGTGGACTAGAGTTCCATAGCCATGTATGAAAGCGTTTCGAGGGCCAGACGACATCTATTCAGCAGAGTGAAGTTGTTGAGGAAGACAGAGAGAGAATTTACTGGATGTGCTGTCAGTGTGGCTAGGAAGAAGGTCACCGGCGGATCTCATAATCAAGTCTAAAGCTAGAGAATTGTGGAGAGAAATGATCGCCTACGCCACGCGGCATTGCACCTGAATTGAATTGAAGTTGTTTAATGACTGTTATTTGAAAGTCGACTTGTCCCTGTGGTCTGGACCGTTGAAATGACTGGGGACTGGTGTAGAGACCCCCTAGGAGATGTCATAAAGATGTTCCTAGATGCGATCGCCCTCTGAGACCCGTTTCCCAATACAAGAGATAATGCATTTTTTGCACACAGTAGCATATAAAGCTCTAGGAGATTCGCATGTGAATTCCTCATAGACTGTAAGGACAGTTCCAGAAAGGGTAACCAAACCTCTCCACAGACAACAGGACACATTGACACGGAGAAGGCGACTGCGCTTTCTTAAATACGCAGGATCAACAGAAAAAAAGAAGTGGAAGAGGGCGTGGGTATGAGAGAGTCTGTGTGTGTGGGTGTGGGGGGTGGGGTGGAGTGTGAGGAAGAAGGGGAAGTAAGGTCTACTCTTACTTACAGCTACTGAACACAGAGAGTTAAGCCCCTCTGCTAGCTTAGATCAGTGTTTCCCAATCTGGGGCGTACGCCCCACAGGAGGACAATTAGAAAACTTTGGGTAACATTTAGAATATATTAATATTATGCTTTTTCAGAACTTAGTTGACTATTATGCTGCAAAATGGGGACATCAATATCTCTGAGGCGTTGATGTGGGACACCATACCAAAAAAAAATGGTTGGGAAACACTGGCTTAGATAAGAGAAAGAAAACATTTAGCAGCGGGGGGGGGGGGGGGGGGGAAGAGAGAAAGCATTGAACATAAAAAAAACAAACAAAAAACAGAGACTATGGTTATATCTAAGAAACAGAATCCACCAGCGTGCAGTATTAAATTAAACGGAACTATTCTAAAGCAGGTGCAGAAATTCAAATACATTGGAGCAGTAATAACTTCAGATGGGAAATGCAGAACAGAAATTAGGAACAGAACAGGCCAAGCAAAGACTGCATTTCAGAGAATGAGAAACATATTATTCAACACATCTTTATCAATGAATGTTAGAAAACGAGTCCTAAAATGCTATATTGAACCTATCTTGTTATATGGAAGTGAATCATGGACAATAGGCAAGTCTGCACACAAATCATTGGAAGCAGCAGAAATGTGGCTTATTAGAAGAATGTTGCGAATTCCCTGGACAGCAAAAATAACTAATGAAGAATGTATGAGAAGAGCTGGAGAGGCAAAAAATCTTATCAAAAAATAAGAGAGAGAGACCATGTACTTTCATAGGACATGCAATGAGAAGAGGGTGCATTGAAAATATTATAACAACAGGAAAAATAGAAGGAAGAAGATCAAGAGGAAGATCAAGAGAAATGATACTGGACAGTCTGATGGGATGGTATGAGAGGAGATCACCAAATGAGCTGATGGCCTGCATGAAGGATCGGGTACTCTGGAGAAGCATAATAGTCAACGCCAGTCGGCATGGCACCTGATGATGATGATGATGATGACGATGATGATGATGATGATGGGGGAGAAAGCGGATTTCTTTGCTCACCCGGGGAGCTGCATGATTATTTAGCCGTCCGCCATGAAGAGTGTTTGCACATAACTTCAGTTAAAGTGTCTTTTTACAAGTAATACGTGTACAGTTAGATACAGAAGGTAGTTGTCGTGCCTGGTCTTGTCTTGTGCTACCTCACTGGAACTACCAGCTGCTGTTCTTTGCAGCCGAAGCTGTGAAGGTGTTGAGGAGCAGCATCATATCGGCTTGGGAGCGGGGTACGGCAGCTTTTTTTCAGTCCCAGAATACAGCTAAAAAAGCAAGGGGGAGGGGTGTGCAATGCTTCTTTAGCAGACTCCACCACCATGGGGACTACAGTGATCCCTGCCCCGTTAGTCAGGCAGTTACTAGGGGTACCAACGGAGAGGTGGAACAGGGTCTTGGTTAGCTATGGTTCGCTAACCCTGACGCTAGCATATCAGCTATGGGTAGCTTATTGCCTAACCGGACAACATCTTCACAACCACCCCACCACACAGAAGCTACAAAAACAGCTTTAAAAACACATCGAGCTTTAAATACATGGGATTCCAGAAAAACACTAATTTCTAAATGATGGACAGGTAAATGTTAAATCCTTAACAATGGTTCTGTCTCCAGGGCGAGATCTCCATCTCACAGTATTGTCCTTAAGCCTCCTGTGGGATTCTGTTGATCTCCCTTACAAATCTACCTTAATGGCCGCTTTTATTAACATACTTCCTTGGACAATACTTTCTCTTCTGGTTCTTGTGTGTGGTGCGAGCCACAGATAAGACGGAAAGAATGTTTGAAAGCAAAGAACACTGTCAGCAAAGATTTCCTTAAATATACAACGAAAATGTCCAAATATCTCTTATTTGTGAATTTTCTTTTTCCCTTGATGATTCTATACAGTTCTTATGCCACAATAATGACGGTACTGGAAGTAAATCAGTTTAAACGAATCACAAAAGACTTACTTACATCAGCCTGTAGGGCATCACTAAAAAAACTTATTATCTAATAATAATAATTTCGGGCATTCTGTATGAAACAGTCTCTGAGTGGTGAAGTGGTTAATACGCTCGTATCTCAAGGTGAAATTCGGGGGGGGGGGGGGGGAGATGAGGGGTTCAAATTCGGCCGGAGGCGCCCGTCACCCAGTTGTAGAAATAGGTACCTGACTTCTTCTGGAATTTGGGGAAGGAAAGGTGACCATATCACCCTCTAGTGTATCGACAAATCAAAGAAAATATGTGCATTATCATCATACCTCTATGTGGCTCTAAGGCATGACAGGATTACCTCTACCTCTGCATATATAACTTTATCCACGTAAACAATATAGTGGTGACTCATGCATGTTTATATGTAGCACTTTCTTCTTACATCTTACATCCTTCCACGCGCCACTAAACGTCACATAGGGTCCCCATGGTAGTTTGCCAAGATTTCCTGTCTTCAGCCATCAAGGGATGTTATGCCCACTGAACTGGCCTTAATTAACAATGTCCTCTTTAGAGTTTCACGTGGTCGACTTCTTTTTCTTCGGCCTGTTGTGTTCCACTTGATAGCTTGTTTGGGGATCCTCTTATTGTTTCTTCTCATCATATTGCCGACATACAGCACTTTAAGTGAAAAAAAACAAACTATTTTCAACAGTTTAATTGGCAAGTACCTAATATTTTGCCTCTCTCGTGTACTCTCTTTCGTCGCAATAAAACTTCACTACAAACTTTTTACACACTCAGTTAGCTTGTAACACAAAATCTCTTACTTAAATCTCTGACACTCTCTCTCTCTCTCCGAACCTTAAGTGCCCAGGGCACATTTGGCTTCCGCAAGGGTTTTCCACAAATGCCTGTCCTTCGCCTTTTTTTCTGCTCTTGCTCAGGTGAGCCCTCTATTGCTCAACATCTCTGACACACAAACACAAAATTCTTAGAAATATTTACTCCGAAAAGTTATCGTGCCACCTAAACTTTGTTTTCCTGTTTGAGTCGCTTGTGTTTCCTTCTGTCTGTTTTCCACTGCCCCTGCCCCCAAACCCTCTTTCGATTATCACTTGGAAATTCCATATAGTCCAAATTTAGACTTTACCAAGGACAGTAACCAAGAGCCCTCTAAATCCACTAGAAGTAGCGGAGATGTGATTCCTAAGAAGAATGATGAGAATACCATGGACAGTTAAGAAAACAAATGAAGAGGTTCTAGATGAGGCTGGACAAAGGGGATAAATTATGAGATGTTCATAACACAATAGTCCAGATTTGTGGGATATGTTTAAGATGCTTCTTTTTCTTCTTCTTCTTCTGCTTCTTCGTTCGCATTGAGAAGAGGCTTCTTCTTCTTCTTCTTCTTCTTCTACTTCTTCTTCTTCTTTGTACGCACTGAGAAGAGGCTTCTTCTTCTTCTTCTTTGTACGCACTGAGAAGAGGCTTCTTCTTCTTCTTCTTCTTTGTACGCATTGAAAAGAGGCTTCTTCTTCTTCTTTGTACGCATTGAGAAGAGGCTTCTTCTTCTTCTTCTTTGTACGCATTGAGAAGAGGCTTCTTCTTCTTCTTCTTTGTATGCATTGAGAAGAGGCTTCTTCTTCTTCTTCTTTGTATGCATTGAGAAGAGGCTTCTTCTTCTTCTTCTTTGTACGCACTGAGAAGAGGCTTCTTCTTCTTCTTCTTCTTCTTCTTTGTACGCACTGAGAAGAGGCTTCTTCTTCTTCTTCTTTGTACGCATTGAGAAGAGGCTTCTTCTTCTTCTTCTTCTTTGTATGCACTGAGAAGAGGCTTCTTCTTCTTCTTCTTCTTTGTACGCATTGAGAAGAGGCTTCTTCTTCTTCTTCTTTGTACGCACTGAGAAGTGGCTTCTTCTTCTTCTTCTTCTTTGTACGCACTGAGAAGAGGCTTCTTCTTCTTCTTCTTCTTTGTATGCACTGAGAAGAGGCTTCTTCTTCTTCTTCTTTGTACGCATTGAGAAGAGGCTTCTTCTTCTTCTTCTTTGTACGCACTGAGAAGAGGCTTCTTCTTCTTCTTCTTCTTCTTCTTCTCTGTACGCATTGAGAAGAGGTTTTTCCTTCTTCTTCTTCTTCTTACGCATTGAGAATGGGCAAACTAGATCATCTTGTGACAACAGGAAAATTCGAGGGGAAAAAAGGACATAGGACGACAAAAAAACAAGATACTCGAAGGACTAAAAGAGTGGCATATGGCAGGATCCAACACACATATTTTAAAAAGAGCAAAGGATAGATGGTTGTGGGAATCATTGACAAGCAATGCCTGAATCTCATGAATGATTGAGAGAGAGAGAGGGAGAGAGCGAGGGAGAGAAAGAGAGAGAGAGATGGAGAGAGAGAGGGAGAGAGCGAGGGAGAGAAAGAGAGAGAGATGGAGAGAGAGAGGGAGAAAAGAGAGAGAAAGAGCGAGAGAGAGGAAGAGAGAATGAGAGAAAGAGGGAAAGAGAGGGAGAGAGAGAAAGAAAGAAGGAGAAAGAACGAGAGAGAGGGAGAGTCTTTACCTCAAAGGATGTAACTATAAAAATATTCAGCTTGACTGGCTCCCATAGTCATACATTTACTAGTTCCACTGAGACCTGAAAGCTTTAGAACCTTTGTAACATCATTCCCCCACTAAGGAGTTGTCCAATGGCCCATCATGACATAGACTGGTCAGAACTGGAAATCACACGGAAAGATTCTGACAATTTCAGAGAGTTAATGTTCAGTTGATTTCATAATATCTAATTTCATTCTTAAAATAGTAAAAATCTATGATGTTTCAAAGTTTCTTGTTCTAAACCTATAATCTGCATTGTGCTGTTTAGGTAAAAAGAAAGAAAACTAATAACATGAGTTTTCTAACTCATCACATATAGAACGTACACAGAATAATAATAATAATAATAATAAAATTAATTTATCTGCTTGATTGTCCTCAGTAACAGCTACATGATGATGATGGGCTGAGTTTTGCTTGAAGTTACTTGGGTCGTTTCTTACTCATTGTAGGCATAGTGTTATATTGCTATAGTGTCTACTCTGTCAATACGTTAACAGTGTGGACGCAGTGTTATATTCCTATAGTGTCTACTCTGTCAATACGTTAACAGTGTGGACGCAGTGTTATATTGCTATAGTGTCTACTCTGTCAATACGTTAACAGTGTGGACGCAGTGTTATATTCCTATAGTGTCTACTCTGTCAATACGTTAACAGTGTGGACACAGTGTTATATTGCTATAGTGTCTACTCTGTCAATACGTTAACAGTGTGGACGCAGTGTGGCGTTGTTAAAGCGTAAAAGATAAACCATTTCAAGTGTATACCCCGTGGTATGTTACCATAGCTTCAGTGACCAATCTTTGACAGTCTAGACACAGAGGTGTGCTACCATGGCGTCATTGACAAACTGTTAACAGTATAGACAGTATGTTAATATAGCGACAAAGATCAGCTGTTAACAGTGTAGGCGTGGTATGTTACTATAACAACAAATACAAACCACTGACGGTGGTATGTTACTGTGGTGTCATTGACAAAAAATTGACAGCGTGGAGACAGTGGTATGTTATTTTAGTGTCATTGACAAAACATTGACAGCGTGGACACAGTGGTATGTTACTGTAGTGTCACTGACAAATCACTGACAGCGTGACAGACAAGTGAGACGCTTGTACTGATGTGGAATGCTCTGAGACTAACTTTTCCACTTGACCTGTATACACCAAGTGCACGGGTCTTGGGTCATTGGGCCTTGGGTCATTCTGTCACACCAAGACTGCAATCCAGATGTTTTACAAGCTATCCTTTCTTATCTTTTATTTTAACTTGGAAATATGTCAGATCTAAATATTCTTTTCATTTACTAGAGATTTATGAACAAACTTGAAGAATATCGAATGTAAGACTTCTCTTTAACTCGTTTAACTCCCTTTTGTTGTTCCTTCCCCTCTCCCCCGTAAAAAAAACAGTGGTTCTCAACCTCTTGCCTCCCAGTCTCCTTTTCCTACGCATGTTGCTCTTTAAATCTTCTCTTATATATTAAATCATCATCCGGAAAGAATTGTTCCCATTATACATTTTTTTTACATTCTAAATTTCTACTCTGCTCCACCCACCATCCCATTCCACCTCCTTCTAACTTGAAATCCCTGCCCTGGTGAGACACTTGCCTCCCCAGCTGAGAATGACTGTCTTAAGTGACCTTTTTTTTTAACAGCTTGAAGTAGAAAAGGACCTTCTCTTTGTGAAATAACTAAGACTCCAAGAGAGACTTTCTAGGTAATTCCATGCAGGAAGTGGCCCTAGTGTATACAGCCCTTTCGCTCTATAAAGCAGGATATAACAGGCGGTCTTCATAGATAGATAAGAATTGCTGTCGCGGCTAGCGCCGGGCACGGCTGGAAAAGCCTCTTGTGTCTACAAAGTGACAAATTGTAAATGACTGTAGTACGTATATAAATGTATCAGTCGTGAAAGGATCACTTTAAATGACTGCTCTCTGAGGTATGAGACCCGTTTTGCAGATATCACGTTCTATGAGCGGGATCTAGCATAGAAATCTCGTCAACCGGTACACAACCTTTCTCCCCGTCCCCGACACTCTCCTTCCCACACTACCTATTTCTATTTTTTTCATCTACTTCTCTTCCCAATCTCTCCCCACACTATCTATTTCTGTTTCTTTTTTCATCTACTTCTCCTCCCCTCCCTCCCCACGCTACCTATTTCTATTTTTTCATCTACTTCTCCTCCCTCCCCACACTACCTATTTCTATTTTTTCATCTACTTCTCCTCCCCTCCCTCCCCACACTACCTATTTCTATTTTTTCATCTACTTCTCCTCCCTCCCCATACTACCTATTTCTATTTTTTCATCTACTTCTCCTCCCTCCCCACACTACCTATTTCTATTTTTTCATCTACTTCCCCGCCCCCTCCAAACTTAAAACAGTGAAAATCTTCTTGACCTTGGAGCATTTCAGAAGGTTTCATATCATATTTTAGGTATCACAGATACAGGTGACAGATACGCTGGGTAGGACAAAAACAGCGTGAAATAAGTGGGATTTATAGACAGGCAGATAGGCTGTGAGGCAGATAGATAGACAGACAGACAGACAGATAGACTGACAGACAGACAGACGGTTAGACAGACAGGCAGATAGATAGATAGATAGATAGATAGATAGATAGATAGATAGATAGATAGATAGATAGATAGATAGATAGATAGATAGATAGATAGATAAATAGATAGATAGATAGATATCAGGTGAAGAAAACAAGATGTCTGACAGACATGATCACATTAAGGTCACTGTTCAAAATTTGTCTACGTCAGCGCATGCGTGACACATAGGTTCACCAAGACCTTATATTCGTATGAACATGGCGCAGCATTATTTATTTACAAGCAGCAGCACTGTTCTCAAGTACTGTTTTTCCCATACACAAAAGAAACTTTAAAAATGTTAGAAAAATACATGTCCTGCTTACTACAATCGAGCTAAAGAACAATGTTTTTCACAATTTATTTTTTTAGAAACTTTAGGAACGTTATATAGAAGTCTTGTTGAAAATTTAATGAGAAAAAAAAATTGACTGTCATTTGTAGTGGTGTAATGTATTTTCTTGTTTCTCAATTTTTTTAAGGGGGGGGGGGAGGGAATGGTGAGACGGGGTATTTAGGATGAGGGATTAATTAAAATTTCTCTCTCTTTTTATCTCTCTCTGTTCCTCTTTCTCTCTGTTCGTCTTTCTCTCTGTCTCTTTTTTCTTTGTGTCTCTTTCTCTCTCTCTCTCTCTGTCTCTCTCTATTTCCTTGTCTATCGCTGTTTGTATATTTCTATATCTCTCTGTCTATCTCTGTCTATCTCTGTCTCTCTGTCTATCACCGTTTCCTTGTTTATTTTTATCTCTCTCAGTCTATCTCTATCTCTCTGTCTAACTCTATCTCTCTGTCTATCGCTGTTCTTTGTCTATTTCTATCTCTCTCTGTCTATCTCTATCTATCACTGTTGTCTATCTCTCTGTCTGTCTCTATCTTTCTGTCTACCACCGTTTCTTTGTCTATTTTTATCTTTCTCTGTCTATCTTTGTCTCTCTGTCTATCACTGTTCTTTGTCTATTTTTATCTCTCTCTGTCTATCTCTATCTCTCTGTCTATCTCTATCTCTCTGTCTATCGCTGTTCTTTGTCTATTTTTATCTCTCTCTTCCTATCTCTATCTCTCTGTCTATATCTATCTCTCTATCTCTATCTCTCTATCTATCACTGTTTCTTTGTCTATTTCTATCTCTCTCTGTCTATCTCTGTCTATCACTGTTGTCTCTATCTCTCTATCTCTATCTCTTTGTCTATCACTGTTTCTTTGTCTATATCTCTCTGTCTGTCTCTATCTGTCTGTCCTTCGCTTTTCTTTGTCTACTTCTATTTCCCTTTGTCTATCTCTATCTCTCTATCTTCGTCTGTTTCATTGTCTATTTCTATCTTTCTGTCCATCTCTGTCTCTCTGCATTTATTTTTCTCTCTCTGTCTTTCTGTCCCTCTCTCCATCTCTGTTTGTCTCTTTCTATCTCTCTTTTTATCTCTATCTCTCTCTGTCTTTCTCTCTCTCTCTCTCTTTTTCTCTCTTTCTCTCTCTCTCTCTCTGTTTTTTTGTTTTCTCCTCCCCCTCCTCCCACTAAACCCAGAAACCTACCCCCAAAACTTAATACCCTCCTTACACTGAGCCACTTTCTGAAAAATTACACCGACCCACACACACACACACACACACACACACACACACATAGTTAATTCTGTCTATTTTGTTTCGTTGTTTTGCCTTCAGACATTCAAATGTTAAATTTACAGTCAGCCGGTCAGTCATTTGAATGTCCCTTGCGGAACTTTGCCTCCCTAACAGCTCTCCTGTAGGCCTCTCGGTTGTAAGAAAGATGCCCTGCTGCTGATGCATCCATACGCAGATCATCAACGATGTCTTGCAGCCATCTTCGCCTTGGTCTTCCTCTCTTTCTTTTTACCATTATGTACCCTTCCAAGACGGTCTTCTCGAAATTCTCATGACGTTTAATGTGTCCAAAATATTTAAGTTTTCTCTCTTTAATCTTCTTTACTAGCCAACCTTTTTTCAATATTAAGTTCTTGTAGTATGGATATATTTGTTCTTTTTTTGTGTGTCCATTATATATTTTTTTCGTGTTTTTATCTGTTGTGTTGGTTTTGTATGTGAACTTTTCTTGAAAAAGTCTTTTGCCGAAATATAGAAATGTTGTATGTCCTTCATTTACTCGCATTCAACTTATTTTATGTCACTCTCGCTCTTGTCCACTTTCCTCACTCTTTCTGTCTTTTTTTTTAATAAACTCCTCCTCCTCTGTTCAAATTTTTCTTCCGCCTCTCTTCAGTAAAAAGATAAAATTAACTTACTTGTTAGTGATAATTCACATGTTTTATTCACTTTCACAGACCGCGTTAACTTTCTTCACGAGCTTCTTTTTATTTTTGGTTAGGAACCCGGGCTTTAGAATGCCACCCTCGCATTATCGCCCGGTTAAGCTTCAAACATCCTGGTTCTGCAAAAGGCCGGCCCAGGCCTTCCGAGTACCGAAACAGCAGGTCACGATGCCACTCAATTAAACCGGAAAAAAAGGAGAAATGTGGAGGGGAATTTTTAGACAAAAATATACTGTGACGCATTTTTTGCTCAGAAGGTAGTCTCCTTTAAATGGGAGAGCTGTATCCTTGATAACATTAGTAGAGTTAGGGATACTAACTGAAACTCCAACTTATAGAGACAGCTGGTGGCTTGTAGATAGTCCTGTATGTGGAGTAAGTAGATTATTTGAGTTTTTTTTTCTTTCTGTTTATTTATGTATAATACTGCTACATACCAGGCCACACTCCATGCACTCGGTAGAAAATAGCAGCATCCTTAAGGTGTTCCTTTGAAGCGAAAAGAGGGGACAGAAGGAGAGAAATATACGTTTAAGACGCCGTGGTTTAATGTTTTCTTGCTTTTAGGTTATTTAACCTATACATATAATTGATGAGCTGAATGGTTTAGCGCCCTGCCTACTAATCCGGCGGTCCCGGGTTCAAGTCCCAGCAGTGGGCTTTTCTTCACACCAAAAAGCCCCCGGGGTCCACCTAGCCTCTAAAAATGGGTACCAGAAAAATCTGGGATGGTAAATATGGCCAGGCGTGATACTGACCACATATGGGTCTAACACCGTATCCCCAATGTGCCTTAATGGTAGGGAAACGGAGATTTTACCTTCACCTGTATATACAAGTACACGCATATAGGACACATGTTATGTTCTGTGAGCATATATATGTGTGTAGACTGTGAAAACCTACCGAAGGACAAAATAATGGATAAAATATTTATTACCAAGCGAGGCACTTCTTAAAAGATGTTTAAGAAACGCTGTAATAAATGAAAGTACATAGTTAAAGATCAGGCTACTGGAAAATGCTATAGCCTACAGTATAGATAAACGTGACAACTGTAAGTTTTTTCCTGTATCTACGCGCTCTGCAAACAGTTAATAATTTCTCTGTGAAATATATCCTCATCGTTAAAAAAAAAAACAACTTTTGACTGAGTATTTACAGTGTTAAACAAACTTCCTTGACATTTATATATAAGTCTGTAGAATTATTTTTTTTTTACTAAAATCTTACAAATTCGCCAGTTTACCCTGAAATATTTATTGCTATATTTAAATAATCAAATAAGTAATTTTAAAAAAAAGGTTTTCCAGTTTGTAATGTATTAGGTTTCAAGAAAATAAAACTTTAAATGTTAAGCTTTTAATGTCAAAAAACGATCAGTTGTTACCCTGTAAAAACTTTTTAACAGTTAAACAAAATCATTAAATGTAATGTTTTAACAGAACGTTGTTTATAGTGATGTTGGAAGAAGATTCTTCATCTCATACAGTCTCTAGTGTTAAGATTAAGATTCATAAAATTTCATACATTTTTTTACACGCAGTTTAAGAAAGTTTGTCACATAAATTCCTTTAATGTCTATAAAAGGTAATGAAATCCACCGCCGGTTTGCAGGATGCGTCACTGTGTATGGGCAAAGTTTGACCGAGGGATGCATGTCTTTCTAAAAGTCCATCAGATGAAGTGCTCGATGTAAACATACGCTAAAATATATCACGGTTGTCCGTTTTCAAGTATAGCTGCCTCCCATACAGCTGCCTCCCATACAGCTGTCTCCCATATCTATCATAGATAGATAGATAGATAGATAGATAGATAGATAGATAGATAGATAGATAGATAGATAGATAGATAGATAGATAGATAGATAGATAGATAAAGTATGTCTCACATACAGCTGTCTCCCATACAGCTGTCTCAAATACAGCTGTCTCCCATACAGCTGTCTCCCATACAGCTGTCTCCCATATAGCTGTCTCCCATACAGCTGTCTCACATACAGCTGCCTCCCATATAGCTGTCTCCCATACAGCTGTCTCCCATGCAGCTGCCTCCCATACAGCTGTCTCCCATACAGCTGTCTCACATACAGCTGTCTCACATACAGCTGTCTCCTATACAGCTGCCTCCCATACAGCTGTCTCCGTTACAGCTGTCTCCCATACAGCTGCCTCCCATACAGCTGTCTCCCATACAGCTGTCTCCCATACAGCTGCCTCCCATACAGCTGCCGCGAGATATCATCTTTCTATTAGATTGTTTTTACAATTTAAAAAAAAAACCCATAATATTCCTTCTTTTGGCCTGTCTGCTCATTTCGTCTCTACAGATTCAAACCTGAACTCTGTGCGTAATTGTGCCTATAATTCATTCTAAGTACACACTGACAAGAACCAGGAAATGGACATTTATGTTCACATAGACAATACACCCTAATATGACATATTCAGAGATGAAATGAAAAATGTCAGACGGCATCTGTGTCCAATTCTTCAAACTTTGAAAAACAAAGTTCGCGCTTTCGTACTCTACAAGTTTTCGTTATCTCTTCAAGTCTAGATATTTCAAATGAGCGATATTTCTTCACTTGAAATGTTTGCCCTCAGCGTCACCGTAAATTATTATTTTTTTAAAATAAAAGGCAGAAATGTGGTTCCTTAAACATGTCTCTTGCGAAAGTCTTAATAGTTACAGGAAGTGTTCTTCACTGATAACAAAATATTGATTTTCTTTTTATCCACAGAGGAAATCAGTGATAAACTGATAAACTAAATGAAGAGAAAGATATAGACAAGTCAAGATTTGTTGCAGATAACCAAATCTACGGTTTCCTAATTTGGACCCCGTTATCAGAAATAAATAAGTAAGTTTTTGTTTCGGAAATCTTATTTTTAACTTTTTAACTTGCACTCGGTAAAACAGAAATAGAGAGAGAGAGAGAGAGAGAGAGAGAGAGAGAGAGAGAGAGAGAGAGTATTATTTGTTCCAGGGAAAAAAAAAGCTTAGTTTAAATTTTTAGCTTGCAAATGGTGAACAAATTAAAGAAGTCATTATTTGTTTCGGAAATCTTAGTTCAACTTTTTTTTTCATTCCGGAACAGTAAACAAAGCCAGGGGTCGGGGAGGGGAGGGGTAAGAGCAGATGAACAAGGCAACTAATTCACACTAACAGAACACTTCCTTGGGAGTCACAAGAGCCTGGCGAACAAGGAGTGGTTCTAAGTGCTTGCCATCGAGGAGGGGCTTAATCAAGAATCCCAAACTGCAGATCAGAGGCAGACAAGCGAGATTTATAGGACATTTCATGAGAAGAAGAAAATTGGATCACACTGTGGGGACTGGAAAAAAATGAGGGAAGAAGGGACAGAGGAAGACAGAGAGAGAAGTTACTGGATGGGCTGTCAGTGTGGCTAGGAAGAAAGTCACCGGCGGATCTCATAATCAACGCAAAGGACAGGAAACTGTGGAGAGAAATGATCGCCTACGCCACGCGGCACGGTACTTGCAATTGCAGCCAGGAAGAGAGGATTTGTCACATTTCGTAGAATACTTTCGAGGAAATGACAAGCAAAAACCATGAAAGCTACAACAAGGGGGGAAAAACGAAACGAAACAAAACAAAACGAAACGATCACAATCATTTCAGAGTAAATGGACAAAGCGCTCACTCGCGGAGGTTTCTGGGAACACAATAACGCAATTTTAATATATTGTTTCAGAAATCGTGTTTTAAATTTTTAATTTGCACTTGATATATGGGAATCTTCAGAGACATTTAACGTTGTAACAGAAAATCACGCATAAATGTTTTTTGTTCTGTAAACTTGGTTATGGGTGAAAAAAATCCACGGGCAGGGAGAGACAGTGAGAACAGTGACCAGTTCCTGAAGCTAGACGGAGGTTTAAGAAGAGCAAAACAAACGATTTTTTAAAAGACTATTTGAGAATGTCATCAGTCAAGTTTTCTGATCTCTCAGACAGAAAAGAATGAGATGAGAAGAGATTTCTCTCTGTACTTCAGCGGTTCTCATACTTTTTTTTTTCAGCGACACCCTAAACTAGCACTAGTGTACAATCACGATTTTATTAAAATTTTCTGTCTAAAATATTGGAATTACAAAAATAAAATAAAATAAAACAAAATAAAATAAAAAATCATTGTTTTATAAATTGTAACGAGTAAGGGTTTTAAAAAATATTTTAATATCTGAGTCTGAAAACTTAAAGAAGCGGGATTTCCTTAAAATCCTGTAACGTGTTTATTTTTTTGTTTATTTTAAAACCTTCGCCCCCCCCCCCCCTCATGTTATCTTCTCGGCTAAATTAATGCTAAGGAGATTTTATAGGAGCTCTGCAAGAGTATCTATCATGTTGTCTTGCAAGCCCCTCCTAGTGTTTAGTAACTTCTCTAGCTGTGAGACAAAGCATGTAGAAAGAGTTTAGTAACTTCTCTAGCAATGAGGCAAAGCATGCAGAAAGAGTTTAGTAACTTTTCTAGCAATGAGGCAAAGCATGCAGAAAGAGTTTAGTAACTTTTCTAGCAGTGAGACAAAGCACGCAGAAAGAGTTTAGTAACTTCTATAGCTGTGAGACAAAGCATGTAGATAGAGTTTAGTAACTTCTCTAGCTGTGAGACAAAGCATGTAGATAGAGTTTAGTAACTTCTCTAGCTGTGAGACAAAGCATGTAGATAGAGTTTAGTAACTTCTCTAGCTGTGAGACAAAGCATGTAGATAGAGTTTAGTAACTTCTCTAGCTGTGAGACAAAGCATGTAGATAGAGTTTAGTAACTTCTCTAACAGTGAGACAAAGCACGCAGAAAGAGTTTAGTAACTTCTCTAGCTGTGAGACAAAGCATATAGACAGCCTGCCATCCTCGGTTATTTTCATTTGCTTATCAAAACCTAGGTCCGACACTGTTTAAGCTGAAACTGAGGCCAGCTTCTCCACCGACTGCGCCAAGAAAGAAAAAGGGGAAGGAGAGCAGTGGGAAAATAAAACGGCTTACTCACGCCATGTGAGACGAAGAAAGGCAAAAACCAAAAAGACTGCAGGAAATAAGAAGGCGTGAAAGCTTACGGCTGTGTATAACACGTAATCAATAAGTTCTCTGAACATTTGATCCAGCCATATTTTCCCTGCATGATACGACTATTTGTGCTGTAGGCTGCAGAACATTAGCATTTTTTTTTGTTGGGGGGGGGGGGGGTACAATTTCCAGTGTAATTACATTTGATCAGTGGTCGGCATCTTGCGTCCATGACCCCCATCACAAAAGTGTAGTGTTATTATTACATAAAGAGGTCAAATCCCCGTTTCCATGCCATTAAGATATGCTGGGGATACGGAGTTAGGCCAGTAGTTCCTAATCTTTGGGCACACGAAGGTGTGATATGGTCAGTAACACGCCTGTCCGCTTATAACTTCCCAGATTTCTCTGGTACCCGTTGTTTAGAGGCTGGGTGGATCACGGGGGCCCTTTTGGAGTGGTTGTACCAGAAAAAAATCCCCACCGCTGGGACTTGAAACCAGTAGCGCCGGATTGGTGGCCAGAACGCCTAACCACTCTGCCAAACAGGCCGCCGTTGTTTTTACATAGAAAGTGAAATAACCATTATTCATAGTTTTATAATCTCTGTCTGTCTGTATGTCTCTCTCTCTCTCTCTGTGTGTCTCTGCGTGTCTCTGTGTCTCTCTCTCTTTCTCTCTCTCTCAACCTTAAATACCCAAGGCACACGGGGCTTTCACAAGAGTTTTCCACAAATGCCTGTCCTTAGCCTTTTTCCCGCTCTTGCCCAGGTGAGCCCTCTATTGCTCAACATCCTTTCTGTTGTTCTTCTCCATGTCTCCTCTGGTGCACCTTTACTTCTGTCCATCTCAGCGCTATTTTTTGGCCGTGAGTCATCAGTTACATATCCCAACCATCGCCTGCGTCTTTCCTCAATAACTGCTGTCAGTGGCTTCATCTGAATTTTTGCCATCAAGGTGTTATTTGTTATGTTGTGTGGCCAAAATATTCTTTTAATTCATCGTAAACATTTAGTCTGGAAATAATTCGGCTTGTTTTGTAATATCTTATTATTATCATTACTTTAATTTATTAGCTGTAAATGTGAAGGTGGCCAGCCGGCCGCTCACGTAAATGCTGTCCTACTCCTCTGTAGGTTGTCTAACACGTTATTCCTGTCAAGAAAGCTATGGTTATGTGCACCTTTATTTCCATGCCTTTGTTGATCTGTCTTAGATGATTTGCTTTCTCTAATGATCTCTGTCTTAGATGATTTGCGTTCTCTAATGATCTCTGTCTTAAATGATTTGCTTTCTCTAATGATCTCTGTCTTAGATGATTTACTTTCTCTAATGATCTCTGTCTTAGATGATTTTCTTTCTCTAATGATCTCTGTCTTAGATGATTTGCTTTCTCTAATTCATTTTTCTACTCATTACCTGCAGCCTAAAAAGAAAACCAAATTCCTATAAAAATGTTCAAGAGGAACTCTTCTGGGCGAAAATCGTCGAACATGGTCGTTGGGGTATCTATGTCTTCACTACAAGGGGCAGACAACCCCGGGTACACTGACGACGAAAACAGCGTCGGGCCCCCGTACGCAAACGGACAGTCTAAAAGTGACGGAATAGCAATTATTTCCGACGGTGCTGGCCTGCAAAGTGGAGTCCTCGCGGCGTCCAATGGGAAAAGACTGGACTCTGTTCTCCCTGATGGAAGAAGTCCTGGAGTGCTACCTTCAGGAGGTCAGAACGGGGGACCTCCTACTCCGAATGACTCAGGACCTGGACTTCAGAAGCAGGTATCCACAGTTGAGATGAAGAGATCCATAAATCTCCTCCACTGCACGGCTATCATGGTGGCGGTCACTGGGCATTCCTCCATATTCGTCTCTCCCTCGAACATTATCAAGGAGACAGGCTCATACGGCGCGGCCCTAATAGTGTGGCTCGTAGGGGGCCTCATAAATCTCGGCATGGCCCTCTGCTTCGCCGAGCTCGGCACGATGTTCCCAAAAGCCGGAGGCCCGTACTCCTACACGATGAAGAGCTTCGGGCCCCTGATGGGCTTCCTGATCATGTGGGGCTATACTGTGCTCATCGCTGGACCATTCTGGGCGTTTCTGGCTTATACTGCGGCCTTGTATATTGTGAAGCCAGCGTTCCCCAACTGCGTTTTGACTGACCAAGTGGACACGGCTGTTAAGTTACTGGCTGGTTGGATTATGGGTAAGTGTGTTACAATTGTTGTTTCCTATTTACGTATAACGAAGAGCTTATGTGAGCAAGACCCCAGAACAAAATAATATGAACCACATGGTAACTCCTCCCCTCCCCCCCCCAATCCCTTTCAATCAAATCTCGCCCGGAAAAGTGCCATGATGGTGAAATCTCTGAGCAGTACTTGTACTGTAAACATACCTGAACATGATAGCCTATGGTTTTCTTCACACTGAACATGATAGCCTATCATTTTCTTCACACTGAGTGCCATAAAAGTAATATATTTCAATGATGAACTGGTCGTGATCCAGGGATGCAAACGCATTTTTCCTAGTCAAGGGCATACATCTTCCGCACTGCTGCAATCCTATGCTTCTTATTAAGCTGCACCACAACCAAAAGAAAAAACAGCTTTTCATTCATCTTAGTGTACATTCACTTTTTTGGAGGGGGGGGGGGGGGGTTAATTTTTGGCGCCACACGATCAGCAAAGTCAGTTTTATATTTTCTCTGTTTTCTTTTCTTTACCATGATTGTTTCCCTCTCTTTCTTTTGCCCTTGAGTTTTCATGTGACCATCAGGTGTTGTAACCACTGTCTTGTTATGACATGTCCAGAGAATTTCAGTTTGGTTTTTTTTTTGTCCCTTTCTCTTATCACCAAATGTTACTCACACTTGAAAAACCAAATGTTACTCACACTTAAAAAACCAAATGTTACTCACACCTAAAAAACCAAATATTACTCACACCTAAAAAACCAAATGTTATTCACACCTAAAAAAAACAAATGTTACTCACACCTATAAAACCAGATGTTACTCACACCTATAAAACCAAATGTTACTCACACCTAAAAAACCAAATGTTACTCACACCTAAAAAACCAAATGTTACTCACACCTAAAAAAACAAATGTTACTCACACCTAAAAAACCAAATGTTACTCACACCTAAAAAAACCAATTGTTACTCACACCTAAAAAAACGAAATGTTACTCACACCTAAAAAACCAAATGTTACTCACACCTAAAAAACCAAATGTTACTCACACCTAAAAAACCAAATGTTACTCACACCTAAAAAACCAAATGTTACTCACACCTAAAAAACCAAATGTTACTCACGCCCAGATTACTTGACGGTTCCCGAATTTTGGAGGCGAGGGCTCCGGGACAGAGCTGTGATGAAATTTTTCTGACAGATTTTACATTATTTAGAGGGCAACATTATGTATACTTTCTTTTATAATTAGTGATACAGTTAAGTCATGCTAAACACATCAGTTATTTATTTTTATTTCATTTTAAATGTCAATCATTCCAGCTTTATTTTAAATCTACCTCGCGGACCCCAAATCACACGTCATTGCTGGTTTAGGGCCCCGCTAAAGGAAAAACAAAAAGCAGAGTGAGAACCGCTGTAAGAGATAATAAAGAAGAAAGGAGACATATTTCTAAGAGTGACGGAAGTTAGGACGAACAAGCGTACACTCAGCAGACAAGTCTCAAGCGAAAAAGAACCCCCCCCCCCCCCCTGCCGATATAAAGTATACTGTTCCTTCTTTATCGTTTGTGAAAGATTTATGAGGCAGTCTCAGACATCTGATACAAGTTTTATTACCGGTTAAATAGAAAATGTATCATTTATTTCAGATAACTGGCATCTTCATAGATAAATTTTCTTCGTAAATTTAACTTTGATGTTAGAAAAGTGGAAAGTTTTACAGCCAGTTAAAAAAAATAATAGGTTTATGAAGCTGCACGTAAGCTAAAACTATTCAGGGTAGGAAAGGGTTATTGTTTGATGAATGTTATACCAAGAGATGAACCGTGTGGGTCGGGGAAGGTTGGGGGGGGGGGAGGTCTTCACTAAGTTACGCCTAGGGGCGTACTATTTATTCGTTGCCTTGGCGACTGACGTTGGCGATTATGCATTTCCACAACTCCCTGTTCGAGTGCATAATCTGTCCTGGGGTTCTCTGTCCGTGCCATCTTGTTAGTCCATCCAGCATTTTCTATCCATCTATCTATCTATCTATCTATCTATCTATCTATCTATCTATCTATCTATCTATCTATCTATCTATCTATCTATCTATCTATCTATCTATCTATATGCCTGTATGTCTACCTGTCTGTCTACTAGTAGTAGTAGTGTATCTCTCCCGTTGTCGCATTGTATTCTAGCTTGACTCCCTGTAGATCGTGTCCTGTGACGTTCTGAGAGAGACTGGAGAGATGAGACAAACAGTAACAAAAGGCAAAGTCCATATTCATAGGACGCGTGTGGGTCAATACGCCGTTAAAACCAACAGAGCATCATCATCTTCACTACTATAATAAAAAAAAACCCACAACCGATTAAGCAAATAGTATTCAATTTCCATTTGTTTGACATTCTTAATAGATCTGAAAGAACATCTACAAAAATAAGAAGCAGACTTTGACGGGAGTAAAGAAAAAAAAGTGCAAAAAGAAGTGTCAAATGAGCCAATAAAAAAAAGGATACAGCGAAAAGCAAACTGGCAACATAGAAAGGGAAAGAAAGATAAGTAAGCGTGATTCAGCAACTCTCAGTTGGCAAGCAACATTGACCGGGCGGCCTTGTGTGTGTTTTTCCATATCCTTGTTCCGTGTCGCCTTCTGGCGACTAGTCACGGGTCCAAACGCCTGTAACCAGACAAAAACCAATCTGTGCGTACGTACTGGTGCTAGATACCGGATCTAGGCCTGTACGAGTGCAGGAATCAAATACAGCAGCTTATCATGCACTTATCACTCCGCGCCCTTCTATTTTTGCAAGTCATTCCTGTTAACCAGGTCGTTATTGCAGGCCAGCGACCGGGGATAACAAAGTTGCTCAATTCGTTGCTGCATAATCATGCATCAAATAAGGAAGTATAGCTTGTGGACTCTCGTCACGGCTGACAAATCATAGTCAAGATTTCCACAGCGGACTGGCTGGAAACTTGCTGCTATTCGGCGAACTTGGCGGAATGTTAGGAATTCACGAGGCACGGTATTCTATCCCTGAATTTAAAAAAAAAATGTCCTAGCAGAAATGTTTCAAAATGAACAAGTCGATCCGGTTTTAGTTTTTCTACAAAATGGTGCCATGCCTATTTTTAGCTAACACGACAGTTTAAAATTACGAAGTCTCACTAAAGGAACAAAACACTTTGGACGGAGGTGATTTTTTTTTTGTGGGGGGGGGGGGGGGTCTCTTTTTACTGCTCTGTTCAAAAAGACTGATGGCTGGGTCATGAAGTGCCTGGTCAAACCATAGGGACAGTTAAGAACCGACAAGTACCTGGTCAGTTACTATTTTCTCCCCCCTCCCCCCAACAAAAAAAAAACCAGTCCAGACACAAAAAGTAATTCCCATATGTTGTCTCTAATAAAAAAAAAATAGAGGAAAGACAAGGATGCCAGGCCCCCCGGCCACTTAAACAGTCTGGGCCCAGGGACACAACCCTAGGTCTCCTCCTTTGTCGAGGAACCTGGTTGAGGGCAGGATTAGAGTTAGTAAATCTTTATACGACCAGGAAGCCATGGCTAGATCTTCTCTCCTGTGTTTGTGTGAACTCAAGAAGGCCGAGACAGAATTCCAGTGCCATTGTTGTTAGCAAAATTCATCATCAGTGATAAGTGGCAAGTAGGTACAATCAGTGATAAGTGACAAGTAGGTACAATCAGTGATAAGCGACAAGTAGGTACAATCAGTGATAAGTGACAAGTAGGTACAATCAGTGATAAGTGACAAGTAGGTACAATCAGTGATAAGTGGCAAGTATGTACAATCAGTGGTAAGTGACAAGTAGGTACAATCAGTGATAAGTGACAAGTAGGTACAATCAGTGATAAGTGACAAGTAGGTACAATCAGTGGTAAGTGACAAGTAGGTACAATCAGTGATAAGTGACAAGTATGTACAATCAGTGATAAGTAACAAGTAGGTACAATCAGTGATAAGTGACAAGTAGGTACAATCAGTGATAAGTGACAAATAGATATACTCAGGGATACTCAGCTTCGATAAGCACATTCACAGGAAGAACAATTGTAGAACAAACCCTCCCCTCCCCCACATTTGAGTGTAATAAGTGGACTTAAAGATCTCTCATACAACCGGCACTTGATGACCTCTCCCAGCTTGTACGAGACAAACTTCGACAATTTTGTTTCCGCTGCATCTATTTTAAATTTAGATGAGAATAATGTATTTAAACACTGGGGGATTTGTAAACATGCACTTCTTTAAAACAATACTCCTTCTAGAATTCTTTTAGATCAGTGTTTCGCTAAGTCAGAAGTACCCCGCCCTTTTGGAGATC
>CM019696.1:5446459-5586459 GCA_009760885.1 Achatina immaculata | reverse complement strand
CAGAAATCCTTTCATCTTAGACCCATATCATCACCTTCACAAAGCATATTTCTGTTTGTTACAGTTGTTTCTTCTTTTTATTACTTGTTACACGTGTTTCTGCTGATTATCTATTACACTTGTTCCTTTTTTTTACTATTTGCTATATACGTTTATTATTACTATTATTTGTTATACGTGTTTCTTCTTTTTATTATTTGTTATAAATGTTTCTTCTCAATATTACATGTTTTACATGTTTCTTCTTTTTCTTACTATTTCTTATACATATTTCCTTTTTTTTATTATTTGTTTCTTCTCTTTATTATTTGTTACATATGTGTCTTTTTAAATTATTTGTTGTATGTGTTTCTTCCCTTTATTATTTGCTACGCGTGTTTCTTATATTTATTATTTGTCACATGTGTTTCTTCTTTTTACTGTTTGTTGCGTATTATTTTTTTTTACGAAGGGAAAATCCATGCTCTAGGCGGCATGTTTGTTATCAACACGTACAGAAGTCATTTTGTATTCATAGCATCAATTCTGGTCTTCCTGAAAATAGTTCCCCACTGCTGGCTCCAGGTTTCTCAATTTTTTTTCGCGGTGCACATTTGAAATTAACAATGACGTACAGAGAGGACAAAAGAGAGAAAGTGAGAAAATATACAGAGATGTGAAGATTAACTTGTTTAAAAACAAGGTAATGAGAGAAACCGTGGGGTTTTTTTTTTCTACACTAATACTTCGTAGTATAGCAAGACTGTCAGGACAAGTACAACAGTTTATAGATGAAAATAACGTAGAAACACGTGGCCAGTAATATACAGAGAAATTGTCCTACAGTTTCTCTTCAAATACCATCAACTTTTAAGTTAGTCGTTTTTAATAAATAAAAAAAAAGTTATTAACTTACTTTGTTCCGTAGCTGATAGTTTTTGTTTTTTTATTCTAAACTCAGTAAACACTAAAAATAGACATGGTGTCATATCCTATTAAAACATTCACGATGCCCGGGATGAATACTAACAGAAACGTGCGTGAGTCTTGGTAGCTGTTACTTATATAGTTAAAACGTAGAGAAAAGAAGACAATATTTCGACCAAATAGGACTTTATTAGACAGAATACGTCGTAATAATTAATGAATTTGAGATAACGTATGTGAAAAAAAAAAATTCGGAGTGGCGAATTGTTTAGTGTACTAGTCTCTCGTGGCGAAGGTAGTAGTTCGAATCCAGCTGAAGGTGCCTCATTCACACAGCTGTAGAGAAAAGGTGCTTGCTTCTTTCTAGAGCTGGGGGGAGAAAGGAGGACCAGACTTGAACGCTGACCACATCCGTCTTCTAGTGCGTTGACAGTCCAATGAAAATGTGAGCACCAACACCACATCCTCGCTGATGTTTCTGTGGCACAATCTTCTGGCCTTTCCCCACAGTGGTTCTCCAGCTTGTTCTGTCCTTAGTCTACAACGGTTCTCCAACTTGTTCTGTCCTTAGTCTACAACGGTTCTCCAACTTGTTCTGTCCTTAGTCTACAACGGTTCTCCAACTTGTTCTGTCCTTAGTCTACAACGGTTCTCCAACTTGTTCTGTCCTTAGTCTACAACGGTTCTCCAACTTGTTCTGTCCTTAGTCTACAACGGTTCTCCAACTTGTTCTGTCCTTAGTCTACAACGGTTCTCCAACTTGTTCTGTCCTTAGTCTACAACGGTTCTCCAACTTGTTCTGTCCTTAGTCTACAACGGTTCTCCAACTTGTTCTGTCCTTAGTCTACAACGGTTCTCCAACTTGTTCTGGCCTGTTAATACGAGTTAGATATTGTTAGAAATTATTTTAATGTTTGTTAAAAAAAACATATGTTAGAAGATGATTTACAATGTATTTTTATTTATGTATATGTCTGCGTGTGCATGTATGTGCGTGAGTGCTATTTTATTAGGTTAATGACTTCTCTTTTACCTTGAATGTAATAGTTAAATCTTACACTCTTTTGATATGTTTTTCCTAATTTAATTTGTATTTTTTTAAACTAAATCAAGTGTGTGGGAAGAATGAAAGATGGAGTGATGAAGGGCAGAATGTAAGACGGGCCTGCGTGCCCAATTCTTTACCCTTGAAAAATAAAGATTATTCATTCATTCATTCATTCATTCTGTCCTTAGTCTACAATGGTTCTCCAACTTGTTTTGTCCTTAGTCTACAATGGTTCTCCAGCTTGTTCTGTCCTTAGTTTACAATGGTTCTCCAACTTGTTCTGTCTTTAGTTTACAATGGTTCTCCAACTTGTTTTGTCCTTAGTCTACAATGGTTCTCCAGCTTGTTCTGTCCTTAGTTTACAATGGTTCTCCAACTTGTTCTGTCTTTAGTTTACAATGGTTCTCCAACTTGTTCTGTCCTTAGTCTACAATGGTTCTCCAACTTGTTCTGTCCTTAGTTTACAATGATTCTCCATCTTGTTCTATCCTTAGTTTACAATGGTTCTCCAACTTGTTCTGTCCTTAGTCTACAATGGTTCTCCAGCTTGTTCTGTCCTTAGTCTACAATGGTTCTCCAGTTTGTTCCATCCTTTGTCTGCAATGGTTCTCCAGCTTGTTTTATCCTTAATCTACAAAGGTTCTCCAACTTCTTCTGTCCTTAGTTTTCACAGAGCACCTAACCCAACTCATTATTTTGATGTTGCCCACCAGACCTTGTCGTGGTCTACCTCCTGTTCGTTTTCCTTCTTCTTTTCCCGTCCAGCATGATCTTCATTGTTGTATTGTGCCTCTTGATATGAGCAACATATTTTCAGTGTTTGGTTTTTAAATGGTTCACCAATTCTTTTTTCAGTTTCAGCTGATTTAGTATTTCTTTGTTTTCCTTTTTTTCCTCCACGAGTTTCTTTTATATGTCCACATCTTAAGAGCCTCGACTTTCTATTAAATGTCCACATCTTAAGAGCCTCGACTTTCTATTAAATGTCCACATCTCAAGAGCCCATGCTTTAAATGTCCACATCTTAAGAGCCCCTGCTTTCCTTTAAATGTCCACATCTTAAGAGCCCCTGCTTTCCTTTAAATGTCCACATCTTAAGAGCCTCGACTTTCTATTAAATGTCCACATCTTAAGAGCCTCGACTTTCTATTAAATGTCCACATCTTAAGAGCCTTGGCTTTCTTTTCCATTTTCTTATTTTATGTCTACACTTTTACACCACAGAGAAGTGTGATATATATATATATATATATATATATATATATATATATATATATATATACAACATTTGATGACTCTTATCTTAGAGTAGTGTGGAGTATATACAACATTTGATGACTCTTATCTTAGAGTAGTGTGGAGTATACACAACATTTGATGACTCTTATCTTAGAGTAGTGTGGAGTATACACAACATTTGATGACTCTTATCGTATATATATATATATATATATATATATAATACAACATTTGATGACTCTTATCTTAGAGTAGTGTGGAGTATACACAACATTTGATGACTCTTATCGTAGATATAGATATATATATATATATATACAACATTTGATGACTCTTATCTTAGAGTAGTTTGGAGTATACACAACATTTGATGACTCTTATCTTCTACATCATAGAATAGTGTGGAGCATACATAATATTTCTCCACTGCCATCCTTCACTGTTGTGCTACATGTTTCCACACAATAATTAGTTGTTTTTTTTTTAAATTCTGTTGAATGTAAATTGGAGTATTCTTACTCGTGTGTTGATTTCCAATTCTCACTTCCCATCATCTGTTGGTATGTGTCCCAGATAGATATGTATTGTGTGACTTGTTCTAGTGTAGTTCTGCTTATTTTTTTATGTTTAGATTTGGTTTTTATTCCTCCCTGCTTAATGCCTTGACTGTCTGTCTAATATTTTTCTAAGGTCCATATTCTTGATTTGTTGTTTATTTGTGTCATCAGATACTGTAAGTCATCTAGATTTTCTGCTTGTAGCTATGTGCGTCATCTGTATATCTCAGGCTGTTAACTGTCGCTTAGATAATGGCTAACCCAGATGTGTCGCTAATGCTCTTGAACGCTGTCTTAGGATACAGACTAAACAAGCAAGAAACATCACACGTTCTGTATCGAACTGGCTGTCTCAAACTGGCTGTTTCGAACTGACTTTCTCGAACTATTCTCTAACACGTTCAGTGTGAAATCTAGCAAAAATAAATAAAACGTTTAACATCATTATCTTCTTAACATCATTATCTTCTTAACATCATTATCTTCTTAACATCATTATCTTCTGTTTGGCAAAAAGAGATGTATAATAAAATGACTGTCATGCCGGTAATCCGGTTGAAGCCGCCAGTCTTCTTAAAATGAATATATTATCTGAGTCAACAGATGAAGCTTAGAAGGGCGGTAAATCACAGTTCCTTACTGTCTGACAATGTAACAATAGCCAGGACAAGCGTCATGCAGAGAGCTGGGTTTCCGGACTTTTTGAAATATTTGCTTAAGCATAGGATGGGTTATTTTTCAGCCAACAAACCCGAGAAACAGCGTAGCACTACATACAGCCATGCGCAGCATAACGTCCGCGATACATTCTGTGAAACAGGACGTTATGTAATGTGGACGTTGTTCGAACAGCACATTATATACTTAGCAGACATATATACCACATACAGATATTTGAGAATAGAGTCCTGAGAATAATTTATGGACCGGTAAGAGACTCTGTAATACAACGATGGAAGATGAGAAGTAACAAAGAAATCTACACATTGTTTAACTCTCCGCTTACAATAGCCATTATGAAAAACCACAGACTGAAGTAGGCTGGGGCATTTGGAGAGAATGGAGTAGAATAGACAAACAAAGAAGTGATGAAAGGGGATAGACCCAGAGGTAAACCTAAACAACAGTGGCCAGACATACTGGAAGAAGATAAATGCGGTCTTGGAATCGACAATTGGCAAGAGAAGATCAAGAACGGAGAAGAAAGGAGACGTGTCCAGTCTGCAGCAATGAGCCTCAGCGGCTCTGTAAACTAGCAGCTAGCAAAGAAGAAGAAGACCTGTGTGGAATAATCTGGTGTACCTGTACTGGCTAAAATAGCCACGATACTCATACAGTACTGTAATTCAATTAATGTGTCAGGCAAGGTAACATGAGGGTTAAGTATGGTAATACAGTACCGTGTATGACTCACCGTACAGTACAGTAGCTCGTACATAAGCCAGCAACATATGCGCTAATTATGCCTATCAAGACATACTTGTCATAGGTTGTCTTCTTCTTCGTTCGCTTCTACCACCAAGACCGCCCTGTGATCCTACTGAATTTACGCCTGTGGTCCTCGATAGGTCCCGTGGTCCCCCGTGTGGTCCCCAAAAGGACCACAAGAGGTTCAGAGTATCGCAAGGGTTGAGCCTGTATCCTTGGTGGGTCTCAGAAGCGGGATTGCGTGACACCGTGGTTTTCGTTGCACCAGATTAATCTAGAGTTGGACTTTCTCACCCGAAAACCTCGACGTGTTTTGAGATACCCGTGTATCACCGCCGGGTGAGAGGTGGTTTCCCATCCAGTCCAGCTTTAGACTTTCTCACCGGAAAACAGCGTGATTAGGATACGCATACATCCCCGCCGGGTGAGAGATGGTTACCTGTCTAGACTGCCCTGGTCCAGTGTCTCTTATTTCAGCATTTTGTGGTCGTGGATGCTACCCTTCCTAGTTGTGACCAGGACGGAGCTTTTGTCCAGGAGGACAAATCCTCACCACTAGTGACTTCCAACTCTGGGTTGAGCCGGTTTAGGCATATTATCCTAGTATGGGCGTGTTTAGGATGTGACCGACCTCTAGAGCAGAGGTACCGGTGTATGAGTAGCCATCAAGTTTCACCCCTGGTGTAAGCCGATTTAGGCATATTTCACCAGTACGGGTGTATTTTGGACGTGGCCGGCCTCTAGAGCTGAGGCGCCGTGGTATGACTAGCTCTCGCCGCGATACTACTGGACATACCGATTAAGCTTCATTTTATCCTCTCCATCACCTTTTCACATCGGCGCCACACAGCAACCCTGATTGCTTTTCTGCATTTTCTTCCTTGGCCGGGAGGAGCTTCACTCCACGGGCAGCGTCCGAAGAATCCTACCAGCAGTATATTTGACATAGGTTAAACAAGAAGAATTATGAAAGCAAAGGCAATTAGACAATTACGCAGTAGCCACAGTGGCTTGACACTGACACAGTACGACACGTTTGCAATGATGGGTAGTTCGAACACGCACAGCGCAGCTCCCTGCCGTAGTCCATTTGTATATCTACCGTGCCGTAATCTTTCTGTGTATGCATGAGACATGAGATACACGTTTTCCGTGCTGGAAGCTTGCTGACTTTACCATGTCCGCTTACGTCCGCTACGTTTCGACTGGACGTTGTCCGAATGCGTGTTATGAGGCGCATATAAATTGTTGCACTACAACACACCTCGAATACAAGAACGACATTTCAGCTCTGATAAGAGGATGATGAATGTGAAATACTAATAGCTGTATACTGTCGGAACGCAATTCCTGAGACCACACAAACACCTGTATAATAAACACACCTGCTATGTTTTTTAAAATGTTTTTACAGGCAAGCTAAACGTTTTATTGGAAAAAATCTTCCTCCTCCACCTCCTCATCTTCCTCCTCCTTCTTCTTCTTCTTCTTCTTCTTCTTCTTCTTCTTCTTCTTCTTCTTCTTCTCCTTCTCCTTCTTCTCCTCTTTCTTCTTCTTCTTCTTCTTCTTTTTCTTCTTCTTCTTCTTCTCCTTCTTCTTCTTCTTCTTTTTCTTCTTCTTCTTCTTCTTCTTCTTCTTTTTCTTCTTCTCCTTCTTCTTCTCTTTCTTCTTCTCCTTCTTCTCCTCTTTCTTCTTCTTCTTCTTCTTCTTCTTCTTTTTCTTCTTCTTCTTCTTCTCCTTCTTCTTCTTCTTCTTTTTCTTCTTCTTCTTCTTTCTTCTTGTTCTTTTCCTTCTCCTTCTCCTTCTTCTTCTTCTCCTTCTCCTCCTTCGTCTTCTACTTCTTTTTCTTTTTCTTCTTCTTCTTCTTCTCTTCTTTTTCTTCTTCTCCTCCTTCTTCTTGTTTTTCTTCTTGTTCTTGTTCTTCCTTTTCCTCTTCTTCTTCTTTCTTCTTCTTCTTTTTCTTCTTCTTCTTCATGCATGTGCAGCTTATTTTGTTCCGCGGGCAAAAAAAAAAAAGATTTTTTTCTGTTTTCGCACATTTTTTTAAAAGTCAAATTTACAACCACATAGCCACGAAAGGCACATAATCAAATTTAATTTAATACAGTAATGCAGTTGTTTTAATAGACAGACAGACAAATATACCAGACAGACAGACTTATAGATAGATAGATAGATAGATAGATAGATAGATAGATAGATAGATAGATAGATAGATAGATAGATAGATAGATAGATAGATAGATAGATAGATAGATAGATAGATAGATAGATAGGGGGAGAGAGAAATATTATTTAATTAAGTTATCAAATAAGGATATTTTCATTCCTCCACGTTAAATCAATATTGCTAACATTTCCAGCAAATTAATGCTGTTTTTAAAGAGTCTGTTTGAATTGACTGTGGCCAACAAAAACATGTTGCCGTGGGCCAGACGTGGCCAGAGGGCCAGTGGTTGCTTCTTCACGATTTAGATGACCCAAAAATAAGGAACCGAACGTGGATTGTCACTTACGCTATTGAGTGACTAAGCTAGGAGCTGTTTTTTTTCTGGATAATGTATATACTTCGGATTATCGATGCATGAATCTGGTGTTATCTCCTTTGGTCTGGTGTATTTTTTAAGCTTTGAAATCTTCTAGACAGAGATCTTGGGCTTCAGTTTTGCTAGAATTTGATGCTTGAAACGTCTTCTCTACCTTTAAAAGCAACTATAGATCCTCGATAGCTTCTAGCGTTTAACTAACACACAACGAAGTTTTCGTACAAGAAAATGGTTTACTCCCAGTGTTGTATGACGGCCGAGGTGTTATATGACGGCCGAGCTGTTGTATGACGGCCGAGGTGTAGTATGACGGCCCAGGTGTAGTATGACGGCCGAGGTGTTGTATGACGGCCGAGGTGTTGTATGACGGCCCAGGTGTTGTATGACGGCCCAGGTGTTGTATGACGGCCGACGTGTTGTATGACGGCCGACGTGTTGTATGACGGCCGAGGTGTAGTATGACGGCCGAGGTGTTGTATGACGGCCGACGTGTTGTATGACGGCCGAGGTGTTGTATGACGGCCGAGGTGTTGTATGACGGACAAGGTGTAGTATGACGGCCGAGGTGTAGTATGACGGCCGAGGTGTAGTATGACGGACAAGGTGTAGTATGACGGCCGAGGTGTTGTATGACGGACAAGGTGTAGTATGACGGACAAGGTGTTGTATGACGGACAAGGTGTAGTATGACGGACAAGGTGTAGTATGACGGCCGAGGTGTTGTATGACGGCCGAGGTGTTGTATGACGGCCGAGGTGTTGTATGACGGACAAGGTGTAGTATGACGGCCGACGTGTTGTATGACGGCCGAGGTGTTGTATGACGGCCGAGGTGTTGTATGACGGACAAGGTGTAGTATGACGGCCGAGGTGTTGTATGACGGACAAGGTGTAGTATGACGGCCGAGGTGTTGTATGACGGACAAGGTGTAGTATGACGGCCGAGGTGTAGTATGACGGCCGAGGTGTTGTATGACGGTCGAGGTGTTGTATGACGGACAAGGTGTAGTATGGCCGAGTGGATAGTGCGCTCTTTCTCGTGGATAGACGGCTGCTTGCCCTGCCAGAGGCGATGGTTCGAGTCCAAGGTCTTGTCGTTTTTCTTTCTCTCATGCCTAAAGTGCTTTGTGTACTATTTTTCCAATCTTGCATCTTACATCTTACACCCTTCCAATTTTTCCAATGCTAACCATACAACACTGTGCAAAATCGGTCGATAGACTCAAGTCAGCGATCATTTTCCTACAACTGGCTGGGAAAAAAACATGCTTGTATTCTCACTTCCACCTTCGTTGTAATATTTGTTGTTATTTTTGTTTTTTTCTGTGGATATTCTTACATCTTACACCCTTCCCGCGCCGTTAAACGTCACATAGGGCTCGCATGGTAGTTCGCCAAATTTTCCTGTTTTCGGCGAGCTTTCTAACCTAATCAAGGGATTTTATGCCTATTAATTTGGCCTCTCTTAACGATGTCCTCTTTAGAGTTTCACGTGGTCGACCTCTTTTTCTTTGGCCTGTTGTGTTGCACTTGATATCCGCGGAAATTATGGACGTACATTTAATTTTCAGTACATCTCCTCACATCTGGTTTTATTATTGTTAATTATCATTTGTACACAATTTTCTTTCCTCAGTAACCATGGTGTTCTTAAACTGCATTTACATGAAATACGTCACAAAAGTGCAGACACTCCTTTCTGGGTCCAAGCTACTCGTGTTGCTTCTTATCATCGGGGCTGGCATCTACAATCTGGCTACAGGTATGTACCTGCGTCTTTTCAGTCCTCTGCCATGGGACTCGTTTTACGAGTTGTATGTAGCTGTTACGGTCGCCTGAACTCGTTGGAAGTTCAGGTAAATGTAAAGAAATGAACAAAATTATGACGCGCTTCATATCTCAGTTTGCGGTAATGAGCCTTAATGGTTCGGAAATCTGAAGAAGAAGAAGAAGAAGAAGATAATCACTGGAAAACCCTAGGGGAAAAAGCAAGAGAGAGAGAGAGAGCCTAAGATACCCCCCCCCCCCCCACCCCCGACACACACACAAATCTCAACAAAGACCAAGAAAAGAAAGTTAATAAAACTGACTGGAAGTATGAAAACAGAGACGGATGACCAAACAACGTGTTTGCGCAGCACACAGTAAATAAAAGAATGCTTGCCATATAGAGACCTTCGTAAGAGACTGCAGCTAATCCATCAGAACATCAACTCTGGGGTGTAAAAATGCACATATCTACGTATCAAACGGGACAGAAGAAGTTCGCTTTTGGACCAGAAGCTACAGAACTGCTGAGAGAACCTGAAAGAAGTTATAGAAATGCGGACAGAACCTGGAAGAAGCTATAGAACTGCGGACAGAACCTGAAAGAAGTTATAGAACTGCAGACAGGACCTGAAAGAAGCTATAGAATTGCAGAACTTGAAAGAAGCTACAGAACTGTGGACAGAACCTGAAAGAAGCTATAGAACTGAGGGCAGAACCTGAAAGAAGCTATAGAATTGCAGAACCTGAAAGAAGCTATAGAACTGTGGACAGAACCTGAAAGAAGCTATAGAACTGCGGACAGAACCTGAAAGAAGTTATAGAACTGCAGACAGGACCTGAAAGAAGCTATAGAATTGCAGAACCTGAAAGAAGCTACAGAACTGTGGACAGAACCTGAAAGAAGTTATAGAACTGCAGACAGGACCTGAAAGAAGCTATAGAATTGCAGAACCTGAAAGAAGCTATAGAACTGCGGACAGAACCTGAAAGAAGCTATAAAACTGCGGATAGAACTTGAAAGAAGTTATAGAACTGCAGACAGAACCTGAAAGAAGCTATAGAATTGCAGAACCTGAAGGAAGCTACAGAACTGCGGACAGAATCTGAACGAAGCTATAGAACTGCGGACAGAACCTGAAAGAAGTTATAGAACTGCAGACAGAACCTGGAAGAAGCTATAGAACTGCGGACAGAACCTGAAAGAAGTTATAGAACTGCAGACAGGACCTGAAAGAAGCTATAGAATTGCAGAACTTGAAAGAAGCTACAGAACTGTGGACAGAACCTGAAAGAAGCTATAGAACTGAGGGCAGAACCTGAAAGAAGCTATAGAATTGCAGAACCTGAAAGAAGCTATAGAACTGTGGACAGAACCTGAAAGAAGCTATAGAACTGCGGACAGAACCTGAAAGAAGTTATAGAACTGCAGACAGGACCTGAAAGAAGCTATAGAACTGCGGACAGAACCTGAAAGAAGTTATAGAACTGCAGACAGAACCTGAAAGAAGTTATATAACTGCACAGAGAACCTGAAAGAAGTTATATAACTGCAAAGAGAACCTGAAAGAAGCTACAGAACTGCGGACAGGACCTGAGAGATCTGCAGAATCTGTCCTGAATGTGAGCAGTAACATAATTTCTACTCGGAGGATATGTTGAGCTGGAGATTCAGAACAGCCAGCCAACTCTGTGAAGACTCACAAAACAACAACGATAATGAAAAACTACTAGGCAGTATGCGTGTTTATTATTTAGTAAACCTTGATACCAAACAGTTAATTTGCACGTGCCAGAAAAGTCTCCAGACTTCGGGAACTTGTTTACTTCAAAGAGGTACTCCTTCCCGAGGCTTAAGAAGCTAGATCTGGCCCTAGGAAGATGATGGAAATCTCTGGAGCGTACATAAGATACTCCTGCTAGCGCCAGGATTCATGATGACTACCCGTCTCTTCGTCTACAGTGCTGACCATATAAAACTGAAAGTAGTAGTAATAGTAGTAGTAGTAGTAGTAGTAGTAGGAGGAGGAGGAGGAGGAGGAGTAATAGGAGGAAGAAGAAGAAGAAGAAGGCTTTAATAAAACAAGCACCTTTTTTTGTTACAGGGAAGACAGAAAACTTTGAGGATCCATTTCAGGGAACGACCCAGGAGCCTGGAAAATTTGCCCTGGCTATCTTCTACTCCATTTTCTCGTATGGAGGTTGGCAGGTCATGACCACCTTGCTTGAAGAGGTCAAAGATCCTGCCAGGTAAGGCTTTTCTTTCCAATAAACTGATGGAAGCATTATTACTATTTTTTTAAAATGTCTCTCCAACAGCTTTTCGCTAAAACAAAATTACCAAAACTTTAAAAATTATCTAAATACAGAATGATTATTTGGAAATTATCTAAGTACCGTATGGCCAAATTTAGATGTTTTTGTGCGTGTGTGTGTGTTAGTTATGCGACTATGTCGGATGAGGAGCGGGAAAGGGAAAGGGGGAAAATGTGCGTTTCGACACTTTTCTCCAGAGAAAAAGTGTCATTCTATTAAGGAATAGAAGCATCATAAATCCTAGTCAGTGTTGATAAATTTAACAGAATGTAGATTTTCCAGAGTTTGTTCCCCTGCATTATTAATCAAAGTTAACGCGTTGTTTTGTAATAGTTAAAATTTTGGGGTGATCTCCCCTAAGTTGACTGTTCAGAGCTTGACTTACACAAAAAAAGTTCACGTGTTGTAATCACGGGGAACTGTCGGGTGATTTTTACCTGTGAGAGATTCGGTCTGTGTTCAACGTTGCATGAGGCTCTGGTTCGAGTGATGGTGTGAATGTTCACAAGTAGAAGACTTAACATGTCTTGAGTGATTTCTCCACCTTATGGTGGCACCGCTGGCCACCTTTACTGTTGTCAGGGTTGTTTGTGCTGTATGTGCGTCCATCAGCAGTTCGAGATGTAAGAGTTCTTACTTCATCCATCATCAAGGAGTTTCATCATCATCATCATCTTCTTCTTCTTCCGTTGTTAAATTGGCTTTTGTTTGACTTTCACAAGTGGCGTTTGCTTCATTAAGTGTTGTTTAAAATGTGAGATATCCAACTTAGGTCTTGTCATGAGTATGTTGTACAGGGACTTGTAACGTCCTGTCACGAGTATGTTGTACAGGGACCTGTAACGTCCTGTCACGAGTATGTTGTACAGGGACCTGTAACGTCCTGTCACGAGTATGTTGTACAGGGACCTGTAACGTCCTGTCACGAGTATGTTGCACAGAGAACCTGAAAGAAGTTATATAACTGCAAAGAGAACCTGAAAGAAGCTACAGAACTGCGGACAGGACCTGAGAGATCTGCAGAATCTGTCCTGAATGTGAGCAGTAACATAATTTCTACTCGGAGGATATGTTGAGCTGGAGATTCAGAACAGCCAGCCAACTCTGTGAAAACTCACAAAACAACAACGATAATGAAAAACTACTAGGCAGTATGCGTGTTTATTATTTAGTAAACCTTGATACCAAACAGTTAATTTGCACGTGCCAGAAAAGTCTCCAGACTTCGGGAACTTGTTTACTTCAAAGAGGTACTCCTTCCCGAGGCTTAAGAAGCTAGATCTGGCCCTAGGAAGATGATGGAAATCTCTGGAGCGTACATAAGATACTCCTGCTAGCGCCAGGATTCATGATGACTACCCGTCTCTTCGTCTACAGTGCTGACCATATAAAACTGAAAGTAGTAGTAATAGTAGTAGTAGTAGTAGTAGGAGGAGGAGGAGTAATAGGAGGAAGAAGAAGAAGAAGAAGGCTTTAATAAAACAAGCACCTTTTTTTGTTACAGGGAAGACAGAAAACTTTGAGGATCCATTTCAGGGAACGACCCAGGAGCCTGGAAAATTTGCCCTGGCTATCTTCTACTCCATTTTCTCGTATGGAGGTTGGCAGGTCATGACCACCTTGCTTGAAGAGGTCAAAGATCCTGCCAGGTAAGGCTTTTCTTCCAATAAACTGATGGAAGCATTATTACTATTTTTTTAAAATGTCTCTCCAACAGCTTTTCGCTAAAACAAAATTACCAAAACTTTAAAAATTATCTAAATACAGAATGATTATTTGGAAATTATCTAAGTACCGTATGGCCAAATTTAGATGTTTTTGTGCGTGTGTGTGTTAGTTATGCGACTATGTCGGATGAGGAGCGGGAAAGGGAAAGGGGGAAAATGTGCGTTTCGACATTTTTCTCCAGAGAAAAAGTGTCATTCTATTAAGGAATAGAAGCATCATAAATCCTAGTCAGTGTTGATAAATTTAACAGAATGTAGATTTTCCAGAGTTTGTTCCCCTGCATTATTAATCAAAGTTAACGCGTTGTTTTGTAATAGTTAAAATTTTGGCGTGATCTCCCCTAAGTTGACTGTTCAGAGCTTGACTTACAAAAAAAGTTCATGTGTTGTGATTGTTTCACAAATCACGGGGAACTGTCGGGTGATTTTTACCTGTGAGAGATTCGGTCTGTGTTCAACGTTGCATGAGGCTCTGGTTCTAGTGATGGTGTGAATGTTCACAAGTAGAAGACTTAACATGTCTTGAGTGATTTCTCCACCTTATGGTGGCACCGCTGGCCACCTTTAGTGTTGTCAGGGTTGTTTGTGATGTATGTGCGTCCATCAGCAGTTCGAGATGTAAGAGTTGTTACTTCATCCATCATCAAGGAGTTTCATCATCATCATCATCTTCTTCTTCTTCCGTTGTTAAATTGGCTTTTGTTTGACTTTCACAAGTGGCGTTTGCTTCATTAAGTGTTGTTTAATATGTGAGATATCCAACTTAGGTCTTATCACGAGTATGTTGTACAGGGACTTGTAACGTCCTGTCACGAGTATGTTGTACAGGGACTTGTAACGTCCTGTCATGAGTATGTTGTACAGGGACCTGTAACGTCCTGTCATGAGTATGTTGTACAGGGACTTGTAACGTCCTGTCATGAGTATGTTGTACAGGGACTTGTAACGTCCTGTCATGAGTATATTGTACAGGGACTTGTAACGTCCTGTCATGAGTATGTTGTACAGGGACTTGTAGCGTCCTGTCATGAGTATATTGTACAGGGACTTGTAACGTCCTGTCATGAGTATGTTGTACAGGGACTTGTAGCGTCCTGTCATGAGTGTTTATTCCTATTGTTCGTCAAAATCATCTCAACAGTTGGCACTCTCCTAGTAAGTCAATGGAAACTGCAATATGAACAGAAGTGTCATACGTCATTGTCAGTGTTAATGAACAGAAGCGGCATAAGTCATTGTCAGTGTTAATGAACAGACGTACCATAAATCATTGTCAGTGTTAATGAACAGAAGTGTCATAAATCAGTGTCTGTGTTAATGAACAGAAGCGTCATAAATCATTGTCAGTGTTAATGAACAGAAGCGTCATAAATCATTGTCAGTGTTAATAAACAGAAGCGTCATAAATCATTATGAGTGTTAATGAACAGAAGTGCCATAAATCATCGTCAGTGTTATTGAACAGATTTGTCATAAATCATTCTCTGTGTTGGTGAACAGAAGTGTGATATATGTTATTGTTGTCTGCAATCTCATTTTAAGTAGTATAGTTTTAGCATGGTTAGAAACAGCTATAGTCTTAGTTTACAAACAATAGTTTTTACTGGTTTTCAACCAATATAGCATTGCTTTATTTAAGATGGTGTTACAGTGAGAATTAGAGCTTGGCTTTGTTATCTTAGTTGGAACACAAATATAAATAGTCCAGTTTTACTGAAACAAACTAGTCTAATGCACCCAATCAGGTTTTATACAACCAGTCCAGTTTTATGCAGCCAGTCTAGCCTAATGCAGTTTTGTGCAAAGAGTTCATGTAACCTGTTTAACTTTATGCAACCAGTCAAGTTTTCTGCAACTAGCCCAGTTTCAATCAACCCGTCCAGTTTAAATCGACCAGTCCAGTTTTCGGCAACTAGCCCAGTTTTAATCGACCCGTTCAGTTTCAATCAACCAGTCCAGTTTTCTGCAACCAGTCCAGCTTCAATCACTAAGTTTAGTTTTATACGAAGCAAGCTGGGAGAAAGCTAAGTCACTTTAACCTTAGTATAGGACTACAACATCAAGCAACCTTTGACCTGAAGCTCTCCCATTCATCTCCCGCCCAAGGCTGAACTGATTTTTTTTTTAACGACTTTCCAATGTTTCAGGGACCCACCTCGTTCTGTGTACATCTCCTTCCTCATTGTTATCATCATGTACATCGTGACGAATGTGGCATACATCACCCTGATCGCACCTCAGGAAATCATTCAGTCCACAGCTGTGGCTTCGGTAAGTGGAACAATCTATCATGGTCAAGGGGGGGATGGCGTTTCATTTAGAGTGCTCGACAGAATGTAGTGACCTCGATGCAAGGGGCGATAAATATAACCTCTATTTCATGCCCTTGCCTCGTTTGCCCTCCATGCACTTTGAGTTACCGTTCTTTTTATATATCCTGATGCGTGCATTTTTAATGAATTCTTTTCTTCTCCTTTTAAACCTGACATTTGTGCCGCATATGCCCTGATTAACCCCTTTTATTACACTTTGGTTAACTATCTTCTTCTCTCTTTTTGTCTTTTTTGTCTTTTTACCGCATACACTTTGATGAACTCTCTTTTTCTCCTTTGTCTTCTGTGGCGTATAATCTGGATTAACCCTTTCACTCCCGATATACAAGTAAGTAAGTTTGTTTTGTTTTTTTTTTTTTCTTCTCTCGTCGTCTCCAGTAACAAATCGCTGTTTGAATTATGTGATAACATGTGTATTGTTAAAAAAGCTGCTAAATGGAGTGCGCTCGGTGGTGGAGTAAATAGAAGAAAAAAAAACGTTAGAAAAAACTACGAGCTGCGTAACATTACATAATACGGTTAAAATATTTGTAATCCAATGAAAATTATAAGAATTTTTTTTTCAAGAGAGAGGAACAGTGAAGCTTTCACACAGTAAAGTGCTTTAGCACTTGTCTTGTCTTGTCTTGTCTTGTCTGCCATCTCCCTGAAACTGCGAGCTGGTGCTCTCTGCAGACAACGCTGAGAAGATGTTGAGCCACAGTACGGTGTCGGCTTTGGAGCGGGTTTTTTGTTTTTTTGGCAGCTATTTATTACAGTCCCGGAGTGCAGCTAAAAAAAAAGCACGAGGTATGCAATACTTCTTTAGCAGACTCCACCACCATGGGGACTATGGTAATTGACTCCCCAGTTAGCCAGGCTAGGCCTGTTACTGGTGGTACCAACGGAGAGGTAGGACAAGGTCTCGGCAGCCATGATTAGCCAACCCTGAAGCTAGCATGCCAGCTGTGGGTCGTTGATGACCAAATCGGACAGGGTCCCATCCCCCCACCCCCACCCCCGCAAAGACACAAGTGTTTAAAGTGGTGTATTGTAATACTGTACGTAACATTATTTTAAGAAATAACGAAATGTATAAAATTAACGATTTCCCCTCTTTATTTTCTGAAATGAAAACAACAACAACAACAGCAACAACAACAACAACAATAACAGCAACAACAACATCAACAACAACGACAACAACATCAACAACAACAGCAACAACAACAACGATAACAACAACAACAGCAACAACAGCAACAGCAGCAACAACAACAGCAACAACAACAACATCAACACCAGCAGCAACAACAACAGCAACAACAACACCAGCAACAACAACAACAGCAGCAACAACAACAACGACAACAACAACATCAACAACAACAGCAACAACAACAACGACGACGACTACGACAACAACAACAACAACAGCAACAACAACAACAACGAAACAAACCTTGTTTTAGAATTCAGTTTTTTTTAACTCGGTATCATTTTTCTTTCTCCCTATCTCTTCTTCTTTCTTTCTTTCTTTTTATTTCATCTGTCCATCTCATATTCTTTCCTCCCATAGCTCTTTTCTCACATCTCTGTCGTTATTACGATAATTGCCTCCTCAGTTTCCGTTTTCACTTCTGGATTCCGATTTCTCCGAACAAGAAAATGATTCACTTTTACATTCGTTTAAAACAGCGGTTCCCAAACTTTTTTCAAGCTTTCACCGTCTGGCCCGTAAGCCACATCCATAGCAATGCTTCCTACTCCAAATTTCTGTTTTTTTTTTCGTTAAATTAATTCTGTCCTTGTCCCTCCCTTTTTTTTTTTAATCTCACAGCCTCCCCTTCCCACCCCCCCCCCCCCCCGGCCTTCTCACGTCTCGTGAGGCGTGGTCGCAGAGTATTGCAAACTTTGAGAACTACTGACTCTAAACAACGTAAACAACGCTGCCCGGTCCACAGTTACGCCCTGTTTTCAATGGTCGTGTAAACGTGTTTTGTCCGAGGCAGACCGAGCATTTTAATTACTTATGTGACAGTGGTTAACGCCCAAGACACAGAACTTTTCTGTAGTGTGATCTGCAGTCCATACTCCATTCCGTTTGTTGCTGTAACGTATTAGTTTAATCAGGACATTGATTCCTTAGCTCTGGTTTTAAATTCAATCCGTTGGGGGGGGGGGGGAGGAGGAGGCGTTGGGGCGGGGATAGAGGGCGAAGCACTTTTCAAATTTACGCTGCGCCCAGAACCAGAACGATAAAACTCCCACTTTCATCCCAGTGTATTCTCGGCACTTTAATCAAGTTGGACAAAGCGCCTTTCGGCTGTCTCAGCAGACTTGTCTAACGGCAATCAAAAGTTAGATGACATAAGCATTAGCGGATGTTGTTAAGAACAAAAAAACAAAAAAAAAACCAAAGAGGATTGCAAATTTAAGCGTTCTGATCCGACAGTATTATGAGTTTTAATTTCAATCCCCAGATCAAAGTATTGTGCAAAATGACAAGCGAAAGTGCTAAAACTCCTGCAGAGGGCCACATATTCAGAGCCGCTTCAATCTGGCCTCGGCAATTACACGTAAATGTAAATCCCCATCGACCCAGGGGCGACAAAAGCTACACGTATCAGAAGGGTAAACAAACATAAAATCCCTTCACAATGCACAGGAATTGGATGGAGAGAGGGAATACGAAGCCCCCCCCCCCCCCACACACACACACACAAAGTTTTAACAAAAATCTCAGAACAGTAAAACAGATACATAATGTTGATGAAATTCGTATTTATTTTTCACACGATGAGTTTTTATTTTTGTAAACCTGCCAGTGAACGCGCTCCATTTTAAAGCCCAAAAAAAAAAAACCTTGGACTCGAAACTTCACGGAGAACTGATTGTGGAAGCAGAAAATTCGACCAGTTTTGTACTGCTTGCTCTGATCGCGAATCCGTCGACTCGCACTAGATCATGATCTCCTTCCGTATGGATATCAGAAGCAAAGAACGTGCTTACAGACTAATAAAGAACATGCTGACAGACTAACAAAGAACAAGCTGACAGACTAGCAAAGAAAGTGCCGACAGACTAGCAAAGAAAGTGCTGACAGACTAACAAACGACGTGCTGACAGACTTACAAAGAATGTGCTGACAGACTAGCAAAGAACCTGTTGACAGACTAACAAACAACGTGATGACAGACTAGCAAAGAACGTGGTGACAGATTAACAAACAGTGTGCTGACAGACTAACAAACAGCGTGCTGACAGACTAACAAAGAATGTGCTGACAGACTAACAAAGAACATAGCCACCATCCCACAGCCTCACATCCCCGCCAACATGAGAACATATCAAACACAACAACTGCAGGCCGCTGTAAAATTTGTTTGGTGCAAGTTAACATTTTTTTTTTAACTAGGGGAGGAATATTTTCTAAAGATGGTTAAAGATCAACATTTCCCTTGACAATGTACTCCCGTACTCGAGGCCAGTCTAGCTCCCCGATCGTGACCACCAGCCCTGGTTCTCCCCTCCCTGATATAATGTATGTTAATTTTGCATAAATCCTCAAGCATTCAATCAACGCACCAATATAATAACATACAATACAAATCACCAAGTCTGAATTCAATAATTCAATAATTTTAATCTCACAATAAACCTAACAGCCACATACAACTGGCACTGACAATCAACATGACATTAGGACACTATTCATAAATAAAGGCAAAACAATGTAAGGAACAATCAATGAAAATGCAAATTAAGTCAATCATAATGTCAATTAATAATGAAACTTCTCAGGTCTGCAATATTTACATTGTTAATTTATGTATCTGGGACTCTCAGCTCACTGGGCCCTGCATGTGGCCTCCACCACAACTATATGTGCCACTGCACTTTCATCTCCGCAGCCACTGCTGCCATTACCTACATAAACAGCATCTGTGTTGATGCAAACACATGGTCAGTCTACATGAAAATGCATAATACAAAATATACATGTTACCAATCCAATCAACAGAAAAAAAGCACAATGAAATCAGACACAAGTTATCTGCTTAAACGGAATTACACGAAGCCTACACCACAGCTTAATGCACAACTACATAATCTACACCACTTGAGGTGGACACAGGCAGAATATAACTAACGATCACCATAATACACAGGAATTTACAGCACATCCATAAGCACAACTAAACAAGACCTTGCCCGGCCATTGACTCTGTCTAATCTGATGCAAGCCAATTTTTCAGTTTATATCCACCCACCTCGAAATCAACTATCAAATCACGTGGACGATGACGCGTCGGTCAAGGTCGTACACCCCTCGGTTCAAACGTGCATCGTCCACCTGCAGTGGACGGACAGTTGGGCTGGCAACCCCACTGGAAAATCTCTATATACTTACCTGCCAAAGCCCAACAACTTATGCCGTAGAAATCTTCTGGGCGAGCACAGGACACACGATCCTCAACAAACACTTACACGCAATGACCACTGACCACACACCACGTACTGCATACACTGCAAGAAACATGAAAAAACCTGTTAAGTACTACCTGCTGGACTGCAGCGCACTGAAAAGATCTTAAAAAGAACCTGATACCACCAAACTCATCAGTCACTGATATTCTGCACGGAGATAACTGCAGCTGAAATCCGTTATACGACACAAAGGGAAAAGACTGAAAACTCGTAAACCGGGGGAATCGGAAAGTCCGAATCAAAGTCATATCCATACCTTCATATCCTGAAGCTTCTTTTAAATCTTGCCAAATTCATCAAGTTCACAATTTGTCAGGTCGTCCAGAACTGAGTTCTCAAGTGTCCCTTTCTTTCCTTTCTTCGGGGGGAGGGGGATGTCAAAGGAATCATGTACCGAAGGGAGGGGTTCAATGGAATCATATACCGAAGGGAAGGGTTCATAAGAATCATATACCGGAGGAGTGACATAACAAAGTCGTGGCATAGTTCGTTCGGTTACCGAAGATGAACTGCTTTGTTTTAAGCACCAAGAATCCGTAGCTCCACAAGTTCCTATCCTGCTCCCCTCCTCCTTCTTCTAGAAACAGGCAGCTCAAAAGAGGTGGGGGCTTGGTGTGTTGTCATGGTTACTGAACCTGCCTAAGAACTTACTCATGTCTATGTTTCAGTATAGAAAACGCAGAGATGGTTTGTAACAAGTGAGATTCCTACATACAAAGAAAGCGAAGTAACACCTGAAACTTGTCATCTTCAGTTCTGAAAGGGATCAATTCTGAGACGGTAATATTCTCAAAAAGGAGCAATTCTGAGAAATGAACAGTTCTGAAAGGGTACACTTTTGACAAAGGAAAACCCCTTGAAAATAATCAATTCTTAGATGAAACAATACTGAGAAGGTTCGCTTATAAAGAGGTTCATTTCTGAAGCAGTCAATAATCTTACTTTAAAAAGAAATATTTCTATAACTCAGTTTCTCAAAATAGCTACAGCCATAGCATTGGACGGTGGAATCAAAAATACGGATGTGGACTTGAATGAAGAATTTGAAAATAAATGAATCAAATTTTTCAAAATCATACCCCCAGTCTTTGTGTCACGTGGCCAGTTAATGAAAGATTCTTTTTTCTAAATACCTTTTGTTTAAAATGAATTAAGAAAAAAAAAACTTTGCGTGATGCACGGAAAAACTTCTGCCCGGATATGACGTCATTATTTCCCCGTCAAGGTGGAGGTCAAGGTGAAACGAACCGGAAGCGCAAGTTTCCACAACTTTTGTCGCAAACATCAGAACTTGGAGGAGTAGGAGGTGCTGGGAGGTGGAGGAGCAGAATGAAGAGGAGAGGAGAGAAAGTGAGAGAGAGAGAGAAAGTGAGAGAGAGAGTGAAAGTGAGAGAGAACGAAAGTGAGAGAGAGAGAGAGAAAGTGAGAGAGAGAGAGAGAGAAAGTCAGAGAGAGAGAGAGTCAGAGAGAGAGAAAGTCAGAGAGAGAGAAAGTGAGAGAGAGAGACCGGAAGCAACGAAAAAAAAGATAATTATTTAGAAACCAAAACGTATTTAATCAGAAGGTACAAAAAATGTATAATGTCAATGTCTGCTTTAGTTAAACAAAGAAGTAAGGCAGAAGGTAAAACAAGTCGATGATAAGAGGGTAAAACTATCTAGTATAACAACAACAAAAAAACATACAATATGGAAAAATTAAAAAATAGAAACTGAAAAATGAAGAAAATGAAGGTAGAAAATGAAAGAAGCGGGAAAAAAGTGAGAATTGAAAGAAAGAGAGACAAGAGGAACAGAGAGAGAGAGAGAGAGAGAGAGGGGGAGGGAGAGACAGAGAGAGGGGAGGGAGAGACAGAGAGAGAGGGGGAGGGAGAGATAGAGAGAGAGAGGAGGAGGAGAGGGAGAGACACAGAGAGAGGGGGAGAGACAGAGAAAGAGGGGAGACGGAGAGAGAGATGGAGAGACAGAGAGAGGGGGAGAGGGAGAGACAGAGAGAGAGGGAGGAAGAGACTTTGTACTACAGTTTTTTCTTCTTCTTTATATGGTTCTAACCTAAAATATAGATATTAACTGTCCAGATAAATTGTGCAGTCTTTAATTTTTATGTTTTGCTTTGCGCACCAAAGGTTTGTCTTTCTGGGTGCCAGAGTTGGGTTCAGATTTCTTGGTAGAGGAGGCAGAGCTGCAGAATGTGCCCTGGAGTTCGGACGCCTGTTTGGCATGTGCAGTCGGCGGTGTGTTGACAGGCCGAGACGATACACACGTGCTCGCAGTCGGCCGTGTCTCGTGAGTAGTGCGAAGATGGTGGTTCGTTCTTGAGTGAGAGTAGCGGCATCCGGTCGTTGGGTTGTGCTGGTCAGTCCATAGCTCCCTGCGCTGATACTAGCTTTGGCTTTCACTGTATGAGACTGGGTTTTGGTGCTGTTGCTTGTCTGCTGTCAGATATAGTAAGTCTGTCAGCATCTTCTTTTTTTCCCAAGAGACGACCTTAACCGCAAGAGAACGTACACAGCATTTGCAGCGCCTCTTGTTCTGGGCGCTCTAGGGACCAGCTGCACACGTCATATGACACACTTGCTGTCGGTGTAGAACATGACGATATGATTGGTGATGATCGGTCTGGCAGCTTCTAGGAGATCAGTGAGTTCAGCTAGATAAGTGATCAGATAACCGCATCAACGACTTATGTCGTAGATATCTTCAGGTTGCTCACAGGACAAACGATCCTCAGCAAGCACTTACACGGAGTGACCGCTGACCGCTGACCCCACACACCAGTACTACATGCACTCCAACAGACAAGAACAGGAAACTGTTAAGCACCAACTGTATTGCACTGAAGGATCTTCGGAAGAACCTGATACTACCAAACTGTGTCCATTTGGATAGTGAAGGACTGACTACAATGAGGTACATGAATTCAGCAAAATATCTTGGTCGAAATTAAGAAGGAAAAAAAACCTAAACTGGGGGGAGGGGGGATAACTTTAGATTGTTGACCCTGACAACTCAGTCTACCCCTTAATGAGAGTTATCCTTCCTCCTTGTAGGTGATATTTTTACCAGCTAAAAAAGGGAGAGGGGGGGATTACTTTAGAATGTTGACCCTGACAACTCCGTCTACCCCTGAATGAGAGTTATCCTTCCTCCTTGTAGGTGATATTTTTAGCAGCTAAAACAAAAAAAGGGGGGGGGGGAATGGACGACAAACGATGACCAAGAGAAAAACTCTGACAACAGAAAGTCAGTACGGAGACAAAGCACTAATAAAACGGAAGTAATATCACTAAAACAGTATAACAAATCATCATCAAGTGACGTTCAGGTAAGAGTTGGGGGAGTCATGCTTCTTCATATATCTCCGTCCTTGATTTTTCCATCAAATCCTCTTGGTGACTGTCTCTTACACCGTGGCGTTAGACTGTTCGAGATTTATCTTTTCTTTTTGTCTTCCCCTGCTTTCTTGTGCCAGTGCGGGACACGTTGGTTGACCGGGTCAGTTGGTCATGTCCATGTCTAGTGGTTCTGTCTATGATGGTTGGTGGTTCTGTCTATGAGATTGGTGGTTCTGTCTATGAGATTGGTGGTTCTGTCTATGAGATTGGTGGTTCTGTCTATGATGGTTGGTGGTTCTGTCTATGATGGTTGGTGGTTCTGTCTATGATGGTTGGTGGTTCTGTCTATGATGGTTGGTGGTTCTGTCTATGATGATTGGTGGTTCTGTCTATGATGATTGATGGTTCTGTCTATGATGATTGGTGGTTCTGTCTATGATGATTGGTGGTTCTGTCTATGATGATTGGTGGTTCTGTCTATGATGGTGTTGTAGTTTGCTGCTCTCTCAATCGGCCGTTCGTTTCGATCGTATACCAGTTAGGTTAGTGGTTCGTGCTGTCGCTGACCCCCCTCCCCCACTCCCCCAAACCCCCACACCCCCGAGCTGATAGAGACTAGTGACCTCAGGAAGGACCGTTGGGAACATTGCGCATTAAACCAAAACTCAAATAAGTCAGCTCAACTCTCAGCGGTCGAGAACCACCAAACTGTTTCGTAGTTTTAAATCCTTATTCAGACGCTGTTCTTCATCAGTGCTTCACTGCAACTGCTCCTCTGTATCTTGTCTCTGTCCATCCATCCGTCTGTCCTCTTATCGCTATTTCTTTTTTTTCTAGACTTCTCTCGACTCCCGTCTCTACGGGAAATTCTTTTTGTTTTCTTCGTCGCTGTCGTTATTCCCTTCTTACTGTCTAACTAGTTGGTGCTGTCTAACTAGTTGGTACTGTCTAACTAGTTGGTACTGTCTAACTAGTTGGTGCTTTCTAATTAGTTGGTGCTGTCTAATTAGTTGGTGCTGTCTAATTAGTTGGTGCTGTCTAACTAGTTGGTGCTGTCTAATTAGTTGGTGCTGTCTAATTAGTTGGTGCTGTCTAACTAGTTGGTGCTGTCTAACTAGTTGGTGCTGTCTAACTAGTTGGTGCTGTCTAATTAGTTGGTGCTGTCTAATTAGTTGGTGCTGTCTAACTAGTTGGTGCTGTCTAACTAGTTGGTACTGTCTAACTAGTTGGTGCTGTCTAACTAGTTGGTACTGTCTAACTAGTTGGTGCTGTCTAACTAGTTGGTGCTGTCTAACTAGTTGGTGCTGTCTAAATAGTTGGTGCTGTCTAACTAGTTGGTGCTGTCTAAATAGTTGGTGCTGTCTAACTAGTTGGTGCTGTCTAAATAGTTGGTGCTGTCTAAATAGTTGGTGCTGTCTAACTAGTTGGTGCTGTCTAATTAGTTGGTGCTGTCTAACTAGTTGGTGCTGTCTAACTAGTTGGTGCTGTCTAACTAGTTGGTGCTGTCTAATTAGTTGGTGCTGTCTAACTAGTTGGTGCTGTCTAATTAGTTGGTGCTGTCTAACTAGTTGGTGCTGTCTAATTAGTTGGTGCTGTCTAATTAGTTGGTGCTGTCTAATTAGTTGGTGCTGTCTAACTAGTTCTCTCTCTCTCTCTCTGAACCTTAAGTGCCCAGGGCACATGGGGCTTCCGCAAGAGTTTTCCACAAATGCCTGTCTTTCGCCTTTTTTTCTGCTCTTGCCCAGGTGAGCCCTCTATTGCTCAACATCCTTTCTGTTGTTCTTCTCCATGTCTCTTTTGGTCTACCCTTACTTCTGCTCCCCTGTGGTGTCCATCTTAGTGCTATTTTTGGTAGTGAGTTGTCAGTCATTCGGAGCACATGTCCCAACCATCGCCAGCGTCTTTCCTCAATAATTGTTGTCAGTGGTTTCATCTGCATTTCTGCCAATAAGATGTTATTTCTTATGGTGTTTGGCCAAAATATTTTTTTAATTCTACGTAAACATTTAGTCTGGAAAGAATTCAACTTGTTTTCTATGGTTTTGGTGATTTTCCAGCATTCACTTCCATAGAGTAGTACACTTAGAACATTACTCTTAAATATCCTGATTTTCATATTTATGCTTAGTTTATTTGATTTCCATATTCTGTAGCATTGCAAAAGCCTGGTTTGCTCTAGTAAGTCTGCTGTTGATGTCCTCTGTGCTGTCTCCATTTTCTACTACTCTGCTGCCAAGGTATACAAATTCGTTAACCTCCTCCACTAACTTGTTATCTACTCTGAGTACATTTCTGTTGTTCACATTTTGCTTCATTAACTTTGTCTTTCCTACGTTGATCTTTAGTCCTATGTTGTTTGCATTCTGGGTTAACTTGTTTATTTTATCTTGCATATCTTTGTGACTGCTTGATAATAGACAAATGTCGTCCGCAAAGTCAAGGTCCTCCAGCACTGTGTCAAGGGTCCATTGTAATCCTCTGCGTTTGTCTGATGTTGCCTCCTTCATTAACCAGTCTACTGCCAAGATAAATAATGTTGGTGATAGTACACATCCCTGTTTCACTCCTGTTTGTACCCTAAAGCTGCTGGAGGTATGTTCTCCACAGATAACTTTGCACTGAAAACCCTCGTATAGGGCTTTGATTACATTAACTATTTTATGGGGGAGGCCATGCCATCTTAGGATTTTCCACAGTGCATCTCTGTTGACACTGTCAAAGGCTTTCTCAAAATCTATGAATAATGCATATGTTGTGCTATGCCACTCATTTGCCTGTTCTAATATTTGTCTAAGTACAAATATATGGTCTATGCATGATCTTCCTTTCCTAAATCCTGCCTGCTCTTTCCGAAGTTTTTCCTCAAGTGTTGGTACAATTCTGTTGATGATTATTCTGCAAAATACTTTACTAGTGAGTGGCAGTAGGGTAATGCCTCTCCAGTTCCCGCAATCTCTGAGGTCACCCTTCTTTGGTAGTTTTACTATAAGACCAGTTTTCCACTCCTCTGGGGCTTTTTCTAAATCCCAAATTTGTTGTAATATCCGGCAAAGTTGTTTTGGTGTTTCTGTTTCTTCTGCTTTCAACATCTCAGCAGTCACTTCATCTTCACCTGGTGCCCTGTCTGATTTTAGCATCTTTATCGCCTCTTTTACTTCATTTATTGTTATTGGTCCTGTATTGATGTTTAGTTCCGCTTTTGCTTCAGGTATATCTATTGCTTGTGCTGCTTGTGTTCTGTTTAGTAGGGTGTTAAAGTGTTCCCTCCATCTTTCAATTTTTTCTCTTTCTCCACTGACCAGTTGTCCATTTTGTGTTCTTACTGCACTTTCACATCTTGTATTGAAGTTACCTGTCATCTGCTTTGTGATTTTATATATGGTTTTCATGTCATTTGTATATGCTGCTTTCTCTGCTGTTTCTGCTAAGTTGTCATAATATTGACGTTTATCTTGACGGCATGATTCCTTTACTTCTTTGTCTTTTTGTGCATAATTACTTAAAACTCGTTCTTTAAGCCGTTGTGATTTGGTGTTCAGTAATTTTTTCTTGATTTCTTTTCTTTGCTCTATCTTTTCCCATGTGGTCTCACTTATCCATTCCTCTTTTCTCCTTTTCCGATATCCCAGCACCTCTTTTGCTGTTTCCTGTAGTGTTTTATTGAACTCTAATATGGACATTTCTGCTTCGTCTTGTAGGACACTGAAGCGGTTCTTAAGAATTATTGAGAATTCATTTCTTGTTTGCTGGTCTATCAGTTTTCTTGTATCAAAATGTATCTTTCTGTGATCTCCGATTCTGGCTTTCCTTAATTTTAGTTTTATTTTTGCTACCAGAAGGTTGTGATCACTTCCTATATCTGCTCCTTTCCTTGCTCGCACATCTTGTAGTGACCGTTTCCACTTGTTGTTTATTAGTATGTGATCGATTTGGTTTTCTGTGGTTTTATCTGGTGACCTCCAAGTCACCTTATGGATGTTTTTGTGTTGGAAAATTGTCCCTCCGATGGTCATCATGTTTTCTTCACAGAAACTGCACAGTCTTTCTCCATTTTCATTTATTTCTCCGATTCCTTCTCTTCCCATGATTCTTCTTCTATCCTCATTTCCTTCACCTACTTTTGCATTGAAGTCGCCCAAGATGAGTAGCATATCATGCTTGGGTATTGTTTCTACTGTGGCTTGGAGGCTGTTATAAAAATCTTCTTTTAATTCCTCTTCAGCTGCTTCTGTTGGTGCATAACAAACTATAATAGACAGCTTCGTGAATCTTGAGTTGAACCGTGCATATAATAATCTCTCATTTATTGGGGTCCATTTCAGCAATGCTCTTGATGCTTCTTTTGTTATAATCAATGCTACTCCTCCTTCATGAAGATCTTCTTTACCTGACCATATTATTGTATCTTCTGTGTGCTGTGTTGTTAATTTCCTTCTGCCTTGTCCTGTCCATCTTGCTTCTTGTATTCCTAGTATGTCTAGTTTGTATCTGTGCATTTCCTTGATGGTTTGTGCTAGTTTTCCAGTCTGGTTTAGTGTTCTTACATTCCAGCTGCCTATTTGCATCTTTTGTTTAGGTTCCAGGAGGTCTGCAGTCGGGCTGGGGACTTCCAGTGGCTGGCTTTCATCCACAACCTTCATGGGCTCAGTTTCCTGATACGCATTTCTCCTTCCACCTGCATTTGCTTTTTTCCCTTGCTTCTGTTTCTGTAGCAGTCTGATAGTTTTTTACCAGATAGGGTTGCTGGCCCTATGCTGAACCCTCCTTAGTCGCCTTTTACGATCATGCATGGTAGGGTACAGTGGTCCTATTCTTTGCAGATCCCGGGTACCACACGGGGGGTCTAACTAGTTAGTGCTGTCTAATTAGTTGGTGCTGTCTAATTAGTTGGTGCTGTCTAATTAGTTGGTGCTGTCTAATTAGTTGGTGCTGTCTAACTAGTTGGTGTTGTCTAATTAGTTGGTGCTGTCTAACTAGTTAGTGCTGTCTAATTAGTTGGTGCTGTCTAATTAGTTGGTGCTGTCTAACTAGTTGGTGTTGTCTAATTAGTTGGTGCTGTCTAATTAGTTGGTGCTGTCTAATTAGTTGGTGCTGTCTAATTAGTTGGTTTTGTCTAATTAGTTGGTGCTGTCTAATTAGTTGGTGCTGTCTAACTAGTTGGTGCTGTCTAATTAGTTGGTGCTGTCTAAATAGTTGGTGCTGTCTAACTAATTGGTGCTGTCTAACTAGTTGGTGCTGTCTAATTAGTTGGTGCTGTCTAATTAGTTGGTGCTGTCTAACTAATTGGTGCTGTCTAATTAGTTGGTGCTGTCTAATTAGTTGGTGGTCAAGTCATAATCCCCGCTTAGACCCACACTTCCTGTGCATCGTCCTGCGTCAACTCTTCTATCAGTACTTCTGTCATCCTAATACTTCTGTAGTCCTATTACTTTTGTCATCTTAGTACTGTCATCCTAATACTTCTGTCATCCTAGTACTTCTGTCATCCTAATACTTCTATCATCCTAGTACTTCTGTCATCCTAGTACTTCTGTCATCCTAATACTTCTGTCATCCTAGTACTTCTGTCATCCTAGTACTTCTGTCATCCTAATACTTCTGTCATCCTAATACTTCTGTCATCCTAGTACTTCTGTCATCCTAATACTTCTGTCATCCTAATACTTCTGTCATCCTAATACTTCTGTCATCCTAATACTTCTGTCATCCTAATACTTCTGTCATCCTACTCTCATACTGTCACACTCTCTTCCTATTTATCTTTCCTGTTGTCATGATGTTTTCAACTCTCTCCTTCCCACTGAAGTGTTCAGTGAATGATGACTGTCGATTTCTTGTTGCTTTAATTAGGTTCCTTTCTACATTTGCTTTTGTTGGGCATTTCTTGTTTGTCATCTTAGCTGTCCATGGTAGTCCTAACATTGTTTCTTCTAAGAAACTACATCTCTGTTGCCTCTAGTGATCTTTGCATCGATCTCCTCATCTTTCCACGACTCACTTCCAAAGAATTGGGCTCAATCTCTCTCTCATTGAGTGTTGTAGTTTTTTTTAAATACTGTTTTTCTATAAATTTGTTAGCTTTTGAATGAATGTAAGAGTGCAAGTTTATTTCATGTTGTTGCATAAAGCAGAGTGTAGAGTGTATGGACAAGAGATAAGTTTATTATTTATTTATGTAATCACTTAATGTGTCTTCATGATTATTTTGCTCATTTACAAATGATGAATGACTGTGACTGAGTGAAAGCTGTATGATGAAGGGCAGAATGTCAGATGGGCCTGCGTGCCCAATTCTTAACCCTTTGAAAATAAAGTTTGTTCATTAGTTCTCTCTCTCTCTCTCTGTCTCTCAGTCTAACTCTCCGTCTCTCTCTGTGTTTCTCAGTCTTTCTCCGTCTCTCTCTCTCTCTCTCTCTCTGAACCTCTCCGTACCCAAGACACATGGGGCTTCCACCTTTTCTTCTGCACTTGCCAAGGTGAGCCCTTTATTGTTCAGCATTCTCTCCGTTATTCTTCTCCATGTCTCCTTTGGTCTTACCCTTACTTCTGTGCCCCTGTGGTGCCCATCTCAGTGCTGCTTTTTTGTAACGAGTGATCAGTCATCTGGAGCACATGCCTCAACCATCGCCAGTGTCTTCTATCAGTGAGGGGAATCATTGGCGTTATCCGCATTTCTGCCAACAAGGCTCAGAACAGAGCTCTTGTTTCTGATGACGTGCTCAAGATGTTACAAAATAAATACATTTCACAAAACAAGATTATAAAGAAACGATACATGATGTCATACAAAAGCTCATGATGTCAGACAAGGACACATGATGTCAGACAAGGACTCATGATATCAGACAAGGACACATGATGTCAGACAAAAGCTCAAGATGTTAGACAAGGACACATGATGTCAGACAAAAGCTCAAGATGTTAGACAAGGACACATGATGTCCGACAAGGACACATGATGTCAGACAAGGACTCATGATGTCAGACAAGAACACATGATGTCAGACAAAGACTCATGATGTCAGACAAGGACACACAATGTCAGACAAAGACTCATGATGTCAGACAAGGATACATGATGTCAGACAAAGACTCATGATGTCAGACAAGGACACATAATGTCAGACAAAGATACATGATGTCAGACAAGGACACATGATGTCAGACAAAGACACATGAAGTCAGACAAAGACACATGCTATCAGACAAAGACGCATGATGTCAGACAAAGACACATGATGTCAGACAAAGACACCTAATGCCAGACAAAGACACATGATGTCAGACAAAGACACATAGTGTCAGACAAAGACACATGCTGTCAGACAAAGACACATGCTATCAGACAAAGACACGTGATGTCAGACAAAGACACATGATGTCAGACAAAGACACATAATGCCAGACAAAGACACATAATGCCAGACAAAGACACATGCTGTCAGACAAAGACACATGCTATCAGACAAAGACAGGTGATCTCAGACAAAAACAGGTGATGTCAGACAAAGACGCATGATGCCGGACAAAGACACATGATGTCAGACAAAGACACATAATGCCAGACAAAGACACATAATGCTAGACAAAGACACATGCTGTCAGACAAAGACACATGCTATCAGACAAAGACACATGCGCTAATGGGCTGATAAAGGTATAAGCAACATCGCAAGAAAGGAAAGCACATTCAAGAACTTCTCAATCGACCTTCCCGGGCAAAGCTATCGGAAGTTCTAAAACTAGCCAGGATATTCTGATTAAGAGACGGAGGACAGATGCCAGTGTGGGAGAGACATGAAACAGATAAAAAGATACTGTTGGTTTAATTATTTTTTTTTTAAGAGCGTGGTCTGAGTTGAGAGAAACTGAGAAACATAAAAAAGAGAGGTAATCAAACCGGATTTAAGCACGTCATTCCGGAGAAAATCAAAGAGAGATTTAGAGTAAAAAAAAGAAGATTATTCAGAAAGTAAAAGGCAGGAGCAGATTAATCAATGTTTTACGAGTGGCCAAAACAAGTGTTAACTTGGCCCAAATAAAACAAATGTTAACATGGCCCAAATAAAACGAGTGCTAACTTGGCTCAAATAAAACGAGTGCTAACTTGGCTCAAATAAAACGAATGTCAACGTGGCTCAAATAAAACGGGTGTTAAGTTGGCCCAAAATAAAACAAGTGTTAATTCGGCTCAAATGCATGCTAACTTTAGAGGCAATTTTTAAATGTCTGTGTGCATAGAGACAAAAAAAAAAACAAACCGTTGGAACCATACAAATGGTTGACATAAATGTGAAGGTAATTGCTGTAAAACTGGTTCCAGTAGAGTGTAGATATGTGGTTCTTAACCTATTTTTTTGGCCGCTGACCCCGTAGCCGGCCTGAAAACAAGTGTGAACCTCCTTTCTGCCTTGAAAACAGGTGTGAACCCCTTTCCTACTTGAAAACAAGTGTGAACACCCTTTCTGCCTTGAAAACAGGTGTAAACCCCTTTTCCGCCTTGAAAACAGGCGTGAACCCCCTTTCCGCCTTGAAAATAGGTGTGAACCCCCTTTCCGCTCTGAAAACAGGCATGAACCCCCTTTCCGCCTTGAAAACAGGTGTAAACCCCCTTTCCGCCTTGAAAACAGGTGTGAACCCCCTTTCCGTCTTGAAAACAGGTGTGAGCCCCCTTTCCGCCTTGAAAAAAGGTGTGAACCCCCTTTCCGCTCTGAAAACAGGTGTGAACCCCTTTCCCTGCCTGAAAACAGCTGTGGACACCCTTTCTGACCTGAGAATAGCTGTGGAACCACCTTCTTGCCCTGTATGTCCCGAAAGGTCGCGTTTAGAGGCATGGTCCAGTAACTTGACAACGTGAGATGCTACCGTGTAATGACAAAACTGCCAGCCTACAGATACAATGACAGTTTCTCCGACGCTGCATCTTACATGTGGCAACATTTCGTTTTCTATTCGCGAGTGTTGCCCAAACAACATTAAAGAAAATAACCCCACTTTTCTGGAAGGAAATAGCATTAATGTTCTCTTCTATCAGACGTTAAAGACGAGCTTCCCAAAATATCATGAGGGTACATTAGGAGCAGTCAGCAACATTATTTATCTTGGCATTAATGAGGGTATATTAGGAGCAGTCAGCAACATTATTTATCTTGGCATTAATGAGGGTATATTAGGAGCAGTCAGCAACATTATTTATCTTGGCATTAATGAGGGTATATTAGGAGCAGTCAGCAACATTATTTATCTTGGCATTAATGAGGGTATATTAGGAGCAGTCAGCAACATTATTTATCTTGGCATTAATGAGGGTATATTAGGAGCAGTCAGCAACATTATTTATCTTGGCATTAATGAGGGTATATTAGGAGCAGTCAGCAACATTATTTATCTTGGCATTAATGAGGGTATATTAGGAGCAGTCAGCAACATTATTTATCTTGGCATTAATGAGGGTATATTAGGAGCAGTCAGCAACATTATTTATCTTGGCAGTAATGAGGGTATATTAGGAGCAGTCAGCGACATTATTTATCTTGGCATTAATGAGGGTATATTAGGAGCAGTCAGCAACATTATTTATCTTGGCAGTAATGAGGGTATATTATGAGGGTATATTTATATCAAAAATATCCCTGAGATGGACACCTCAGTCTAACAGGAGTAAGGGTAGATCAAAGGAGATGTGGAGAAAAACAAAAGAGAGGGTGTTGAACAATAGAGGATTTACCTGGGCGGGGGGAGGCGGAAGGCGAAAGACAGGCATTTGTAGAAAACCCTTGCGGAAGCCCCACACGCACCTTTGGGCATCTAAAGATTCAGAGAGAGAGAGAGAGAGAGAGAGAGAGAGAGAGAGAGAGAAAATAGGAGGAACTAAAGAGAATAGGTGGAACCAAAAAAAGCATTGTAAAAGATGAAAACTGACTCCTCAGACTTGTGAAAGAAAACATAATTAACTCACATTAATCAAGAAGACGGCCTCTAGAAAACATAATTGTCTCACGTTAATCAAGAAGGCGGCCTCTAGAAAACATAATTATCTCACATTAATCAAGAATACAGCTTCTAGAAAACATAATTATCTCACATTAATCAAGGAGACGGCCTCTAGAAAACACCAGTGGAGAGTATAGTGTTTTTTTTGGGGGGGGGAAACGATGAAAAGAGAAGGGGAAGAGGTTGCTAAGGAGATATTCGGAACAGGATATCGCCCAGGCAAGACAACGAGGTCTCTTTCATACCGGAAGAAGAAGAAGAATATTTTGTATCTACTGAAGACGAAATCTATGCTAAACTTCCGCCGGCCTGAGGTCGCGCTGAAAATCTGCAATGTCTGGCTTCAGAGCTGCCCTGGGTGTACCCAGGTCATCTCATCTTTATCTGCATCAGTTCAGTTATCTTGTATCGCTGCGAATGTCTTATTCCCATCAGTTTTTTGGGGGAACGCTTGAAGGAGGGAACTTTTATTTGAGTGTGTGTGTGGTTGGGGGGGGGGGGGGGGGGGAGATAGAATTTGAGAGGAAAGAAGAAAAGGATTCGACCATATCTTTATTGTCCTTTCTCGTTTAAGAATCAGAAAATGTCTCTTTTTTATGCCATCCATTCTTTCACACGTTTGTTACACTAAACTATCAGCTTGGTCAACCTGACCTTAAGTTGTGCCGCCTGTGATAATAGTTCATATAATACAGAAGTACAATAAAGTTCATGGGAGATCTTGAAAGTCAACAACAAACTAGCACAGACTTCTCTCCCTTTACACAGAACTCGGAGACCCAAGATTTTCAGAAACGCGGACAGCCAATGTAGGTAGCAGAGACGGCCGTTGTTTCAAATAATTTAAAGCTTTTATCGGAAGAAGAGGAAAATAATTTTAAACAAAAATGACAACCACGCTAACATGGCTGTTTTACCATAAACGTTATTGTCTGTGCATTTATAGGCAAATTTCATTCTTTAGTGAGACTACAGACAAAATGAATTTATGATAGGAAAATTTCAATTTGTAGTGAGACTACAAACAAAATGAATTTGTGAGTCCCAAAGTAAAAGCACAAAAGATAATGTCCAAGTGAGAGGGAGAGGAGATACAGAGAGACAGCAAGAGAGAGAGAGAGAAACAGAGAGAAAGACAAGAGAGTGTGGGAGAGAGGCACAGAGAGAGGGGGAGAGAGATAAGCAGACTGAAAGGCAAAGAGGGAGGAGAGAGACTGGGAGAGGTATAGAGAGGCAGACAGAGGAAGACAGAGAGTGATAAAGAGACAGAGGTAGAGAGAAAGGCAGAGAGAGGAGAGAGAATAGAGAGAGGCAGAGAGAGGAGAGAGAATAGAGAGAGGCAGAAAGAGGAGAGAGTCTGAGAGAGAATGGAGAGAGGCAGAGAGAGAGAGGGAGAACAAGACAGAGAGGTAGAAGGATAGGGACAAGAAAAAAAGGCAAAGAGAAATTGAGAGAGATAGAAAGAATCAGACAGAGAGAGAGAGGAGAGAGAGAGAAGCAGAGAGAGAGCTTTTAAAATCATATTTGCTACTGTGCGCAAGTTACTAAACTGTAATTAAATCTCTAACAAAGCATTCGCAGGAATATTATGAAGATTAAACTCAGAAAAAACTCATGATCGCCTGATGCAACAAAATATTTCGTTCAAGCGATTGTTGCCTTGAAGTAATTCGTCTTCTCTTGTTTCTTTATAAACTAAAAAACAAAATCAGGTTACGCAAGAGCAGGGAATGAAAGATCGAACTTTTATGTTCCATGGATGAAGAACTGGTCACCAGTTCTGCCTGACATTTAGTCTTTTATATCACCACTTCAATTTTATCTCAGAGCTTCCCGTTTTGTGTACAAGAATATACATGCAGATTATAGGACCAGTTTGAGTGAAATTTAAAATGGCAAAATCAGTGCTGGATATAGACTTAATGAGAGCTTAGGCTCCTATCATTGATCTAGATTTTATAAGAGCTTAAGCTGTGGTGCTGGATTTAGACTTGATGAGAGCCTAGGCCCCTATGATTGATCTAGATTTTGTAAGAATCTAAACTGTAGTTCTGGATTTAGACTTGATGAGGGCCTAGGCTCCTATCATTGATCTAGATTTTGTAAGAGCCTAAACTGCAGTTCTGGATTTAGACTTGATGAGGGCCTAGGCTCCTATCATTGATCTAGATTTTGTAAGAGCCTAAACTGCAGTTCTGGATTTAGACTTGATGAGGGCCTAGGCTCCTATGATGGATCTAGATTTTGTAAGAGCCTAAACTGCAGTTCTGGATTTAGACTTGACGAGGGCCTAGGCTCCTATGATGGATCTAGATTTTGTAAGAGCCTAAACTGCAGTTCTGGATTTAGACTTGATGAAGGCCTAGGCTCCTATGATGGATCTAGATTTTGTAAGAGCCTAAACTGCAGTTCTGGATTTAGGCTTGACGAGGGCCTAGGCTCCTATGATGGATCTAGATTTGATAAAGTAAGAGAACACAGTTGTGTAGGATTAGACCTCGAATGTGACAAGTGCTTTGTCTATGATTTTTTCGAGGTCTAATCCTACAAAACTGTACTCTCTTACTTTACAGTACGAAAACCTCGTTGTTTCTTATTTATAAAAAAAATTGTTCCTAGATTTGATAAGCCTAAACTGTAGTGCTGGATTTTGACTTCGCGAGAGCCTAAGCTGTAGTGCTGGATTTAGACTTGGTGTCAGCCTAAGCTGTAGTGCTGGATTTAGACTTGGTGTCGGCCTAAGCTGTAGTGCTGGATTTAGACTTGGTGTCGGCCTAAGCTGTAGTGCTGGATTTAGACTTGGTGTCGGCCTAAGCTGTAGTGCTGGATTTAGACTTGGTGTCGGCCTAAGCTGTAGTGCTGGATTTAGACTTGGTGTCGGCCTAAGCTGTAGTGCTGGATTTAGACTTGGTGTCGGCCTAAGCTGTAGTGCTGTGGGTCTAAGTTGTAGTGCTGTGGGTCTAAGCTGTAGTGCTGTGGGTCTAAGCTGTAGTGCTGTGGGGCTAAGCTGTAGTGCTGTGGGTCTAAGCTGTAGTGCTGTAGGTCTAAGCTGTAGTGCTGTGGGTCTAAGCTGTAGTGCTGTGGGTCTAAGCTGTAGTGCTGTGGGTCTAAGCTGTAGTGCTGTGGGTCTAAGCTGTAGTGCTGTGGGTCTAAGCTGTAGTGCTGTGGGGCTAAGCTGTAGTGCTGGATTTAAACTTGGTGTGGGCCTAAGCTGTAGTGCTGTGGGTCTAAGCTGTAGTGCTGTGGGTCTAAGCTGTAGTGCTGTGGGTCTAAGCTGTAGTGCTGTGGGCCTAAGCTGTAGTGCTGGATTCAGACTTGGTGTGGGCCTAAGCTGTAGTGTTGTGGGCCTAAGCTGTAGTGCTGGACTTACACGTGGTGTGGGCCTAAGCTGTAGTGCTGTGGGCCTAAGCTGTAGTGCTGGACTTACACGTGGTGTGGGCCTAAGCTGTAGTGCTGTGGGCCTAAGCTGTAGTGCTGGACTTACACTTGGTGTGGGCCTAATCTGTAGTGATATGGGCCTAAGGGGGCGTGCTGGACTTACACTTGGTGTGAGCCTAAGCTGTAATGCTGGACGTAAGACCAGTGACGGATGTAGACTTAGTATGCGCCAAAGATGTAGTGTCGGATTCAGATTTGGTAAGCTCCAAACTGTATAAAGCCAAGAGCCCCCCCTTGTTAAAATGTTACACCAGAAAGCGTGGTTGGGCCTAAATTGCAGCCTGTTTAGCTTATGCCTAAATCCGGCACTGCAGGAAATCTAAAACGAAGCCATTATTCGTAGTCCTGACTGATGCTTACAGCTGACTGGAAAGCTGGAGATAGCATCCCTGCAGTCAGATGCAAACTATATAATATGCTAATACATATAGGGGAGGGCGGAAGGGTTGTTGACTGTCTGCAATTTGTAATCCTCAAAGCTGGCAGATCAATATCATTTGTTCCATTGAGAGTGGGCAGCAGACATTTAATTCCGAACTGAAAGATAACAGTTCAGTTATCATAGTCACGGGGTGTCTCCTCGTTATCTTTACAATTTAACTCATTCGAGCATGGTTTATGTTTTGCGTGATTATACGCAGCAGCAAGTAACTATGGTAAGTTGTCAGGGCGTTGTAGGGTAAAAAAAAAAGATGATAAGAAAAAGATGATAAAAAAAAAAGATAGCTGAAACAAATTTATGAACTGTGGAAAACTTGCACCTCGTACAAGAATTTCAGATTTATGTGTCTGATACTGGAATAGGTGAATTGTGTTTCGTTTCCGTACATGGAAAAATCGGTTTGGCTGTTTATTGGGCATAGGACGTTTATGGGTCTCATGTTCAGAGATGAGAAATGTTTAGAATCTCACTTCATTCGGGGCTGTGTCCGCAGGTACTGGAAGGTTGAATTTCTTTGATTTGTCCATAAAAATGGCGAACAAAGATTTTAATGGGGAATGAAAATACCACGGTGATTTCCCTTTGTTGTCCGTTTGGTATGTGTAGGGTTGTTTTTATTTTCCAGTTAGCCTTTGTCTAAACCAGGGATATTTAACCCAGGAGAGGGAGGGGAGGTAACCATATCCCTCGAGAGTAAAGGTAGCCTTATAATGCCGCAGAGGAATCTAGGAGGTTTGGTGTTTCATTGCCCTGCCGGCAGGCTACAGGGTGATGTGGTCAGAATCACAAATAGCGGTCTTTCTTTTCCTAGTTCCAGAAAGTTCCACGTGACTGTTTCTACAGTTGCTGACCGGGGCGTGTACGATCGGATCTGAACCAGGTGCGAGAGACTAACGAACTAACCACTTGGCCACTTTGTCGTCTTTGTTTGTTTTTCCTTTTAGTATAGGATCCAAATGATAGAGGTATTGGAACCAAATGAAGGGAGCACGGAAAGGATACGAGGACCAAATGATGTCAGTATTGAAACCAAAAGTTTAAGTTTTGGGGGTACTGGAACCAAATTATTTGAGCATTGGAACCAAATGATGGAAGTACTGAAGCCAAATGATGGGACTGCTAGAACCAAAAAATGATGATATATGATAGGTGTAATTGGAACCAAATGATTGGGGTATAAGACTCCCTCGCGATCTGAACAATCGCTAAAAAAAAAAAAATGTTGTTGGAATAACATTTTCTTTCAACTGTTCCCAGCCATCCATAAATAAAACCAAACCAATGATATCGGTTTGAATGATGATGATGATGATGATGACAGTCAGAAGAATGGAGTGTGTGTGTATGAATGTGGGAAGGGAGGGAGGAGCATACTGGGCAAGCTACTGAGGGAATCTGTAATGGTAAAAAAAAAACAAAGTTTAAGAAAACATATAAGAAGACTAACCATGCAGGCCGAAGATGCATCTCTTGTTTCCTTATATGAACACACCACAACTATCCTTTACATCAAAGGCAACTCCGCAGTTTCTCTGTAAGGACATGTCTGAGCGAAAACTGGCTCTTCTTGATAAGATGTCAAATTTGTTTTAGACATAGCGCTAGAAAATGGGTATCATTTGGAAAAACTCAGGAGGCCGAAAAAAACAACAGGGAGAAATCATGAGAAAATATATGAACAGTCTGCCCAAGTGGCACAATAAAAAAGGGGGGAAAAGCAACCGATTTGATCGTATATAAGAAAGGCAGTGGAAAATAAAGAAAAAAAGACTGGCAGTTCTGGAAGGCATGTTATGTTAAAAATGAATGAAAAACAAGAATAGTAGATAAATATACTTGAATTATAACTTTAACACATGATTTGTAACTAAATATACAAGAATTGTAACTCTATTATAACTTTAGCACGCGACTTATAACCAAGCAGAAAAGAATTATAACTAAAATACTCGTACTTGAAACTTTCATATGCGACATGTAACTAAACAGACAAGAACTATAACTGTTTATACTTAAAATATAACTAAACACAAAAGAATTGTAACGAAACACACGTTACTTGTAACTAAAATAATTAAGCGTACGTAACTTGAACTAAATAGACAAGAATTGTATAAATATACTTGAACTATAACTTTAACACGTGATTTGCAACTAAACAGACAAGAATTGTAACTAAATACATTCGAAATATAACTAAACAAACAAGAATTGTAACTAAACACTTAAGAATTGCAGTTACACAGACAAGTATTGTAACTAAACATACATTAGTTGTAATAAATAATACAAAACTTGAACCTACACATACGTGACTGTAAACAAGCGTCATAACTAAACACACATGAATTGTAACTAAACAGGCGATTATTGTAACTAAACACACTTTTACTTGTAACTATACAGACGATTATTGTAACTAAACACACATGAATTGTAACTAGACAGACGAGTAATGGAACTAAATACACGAGAGAGTTTAACAGAACAAAATAATTACATCTAACTAACACGAGAACGAGTGCCACAAAACGTAATTACTCTCTCCTCCAATTCAGGTCTCGGTTAGTGACGTCACGAGGGCAGCTAAATTAGGAAACCGGACGACTTCCGGTGGACCAGGTGAAAGTGAAGAATAAATCACCTTGTACTCTTCACAATTTTACTGCCTCCATTTGATTCCCTTCAACACGGAACAGCAATCTGCTGAGTGTTTCCTGGAGTGATTACTGTTGTTTTAGAAGTGATCTCCCATTTGTTATCTCACCTCGTCTGTGTCCTCCCTGTGATGGCTTTCGTGGTTCATCATTTGCTTCAGTCTTCTTCTTCCTCCTCCTCTTCTTCTTCTTCTTCTTCTTCTGAACTCAGTCGAAATGAGTTTCTTTTTTCAATTAAAGTTTCTCTTCGAACAGTCTACATTTCGAAATGGCGACAATGACAATGATGATCTCCGCTGAATGAATAATTTGGTATTTCTCCTTTCTTGTGGATGTTTTGTACAGCCCTGGTTGTCTTATGATCTTTCCCCTGTTCCTTGTAATATCTTATTTTGTTATTTATCCATCTTATTCTTATTCTTCTTCTGCAGCTTTCCGAGCCATTAGGGGGTCATTACTGCAGATAAAGTTCGCGTCCATTCCTCTCTATTCCCAATCTTCTCTCTCTCCGGTTGGTAACACGAATTTCCTGTATATCCTCTTCTATGTTGTCTCTCCATCTCTGCATTGGTCTACCTCTTGGTCTTGTACATACATCATTTTCGTTTTTCTGCTTCTTCTTCTTCTGCGTTCGAGGTTGTTGGTCACTTCAGATACTGATCCCTGTCGACATGGCAAAGCCCGCAGTCCTCTCCAGATCCTGATAAGAGCCCCAAAGCTTTTGCCCCAAGCTTGTGTCCTCTGGCCATGTCTCATGCCTCAGGTCTGCGTGGTTAGGGCACTCTTGTAGGATATGTTCTGGAATCTGGACTCTTCCATTCTTTCTACATGGCCCAACCAGCGTTGTCTGTTCAGTTTCAAGGCGTTTATAATCTGTTGTGATTTGAATACGCTGTTCAGTTCAGTGTTCTTTCTAGCTCTTATTTCCGACAGTTGGTATCCTTTATGGGCACAGAACTCTTCTTAGGATCTTGTTCTCAAAATTGTTCATCTTTCTTTGTTGTACTCCATGTTATTTATCCATACTTTTCTTAAATCTCTATACTCATCATCTGTCTTATTCTTTTACCGTGTAGATTTATCACTGTTAGCTCCCTTGTTCTCTCACAACGTGGACTAAGATTAGTTTCTCTCATCTCTTATATCGTTTTATTTTACATACATGCATACATACATACATACATACATACATACATACATATGATGTGTTGGATAGTATTGGTGATTATACTTCTCCATCTTGCGCGATCCTTTCTGGTTTCAATCAGTTCAAATGCTTTTTGTGTCTTGGTGATACACGGGTATCTCAAAACACGTCGAGGTTTTCCGGTGAGAAAGTCCAACTTTAGCCTGAATGGACTACCACCTCTCACCCAGCGGGGATATATTCAGAACATGTCCAGGCTTTCTGGTGAAAAAGTCCAACTCTAGGTTAAACTGGTGCAATGAAAACCACAGTGTCACGCAATCCTGCTTCTGAGACCCACCAAGAATACATGCTCAAGCCCTGCGATACTCTGAACCTCTTGTCGTCCTCTGGGGGTTCTCGTTTGGTCCTTTCGGGGACCACGGGACCTATTGAAGACCATAGGCTTAAATTCAGTAGGATCACGGGGCGGTCTTGGTGGTAGAAGCGAACGAAGAAGAAGAAGATCTCTGAAATAGTTAAACACTGCTTCAGATTAGTCCAGTTAAATACTGCTTCAGATTAGCCCAGTTAAACACTGCTTCAAATTAATCCAGTTAAACACTGCTTCAGATTAATCCAGTTAAACACTGCTTCAGATTAGCCCAGTTAAACACTGCTTCAGATTAATCCAGTTAAACACTGCTTCAGATTAGCCCAGTTAAACACTGCTTCAGATTAGCCCAGTTAAACACTGCTTCAGATTAGCCCAGTTAAACACTACTTCAGATTTGCCCAGTTAAACACTGCTTCAGATTAGCCCAGTTAAACACTGCTTCAGATTAGTCCAGTTAAATACTGCTTCAGATTTGCCCTGTTAAACACTGCTTCAGATTAGTCCAGTTAAATACTGCTTCAGATTAGCCCAGTCAAACACTGCTTCAGATTAGCCTAGTTAAACACTGCTTCAGATTAGCCTAGTTAAACACTGCTTCAGATTAGCCCAGTCAAACACTGCTTCAGATTAGCCTAGTTAAACACTGCTTCAGATTAGCCCAGTTAAACACTGCTTCAGATTAGCCCAGTTAAACACTGCTTCAGATTAGCCTAGTTAAACACTGCTTCAAATCAGCCCAGGTTATTTGTACCCCATGTCGATACATCACTCTACAAACAATCAAGCAAGTCTGGTCCTGACAACACGACAAGAATTTTATTGAATGGAACTTAGCGATAATGGTGGCGATGACGAGTATGAATGGTTAGGACGACCAGCAACAACAAATCTTGGTCGGGCTGACTTTATCAATATAAAAGCTAGATGATGGATCTACCATTGACCAACAGCCTTTCAAAAGAAGCATAATATCGGTCAACAAGACAAATTCTGCAGAATTCACAACAGTTTCACATTTCTAGACAATAAAACAGCTCCACTTCCACGACGCAGCTCACGATACAGACTTACACTGCTTCAGCAACCTGTACTCTTAGCTTCATGCCTTCTGAAAATCTCGTGCTAACCAGAAACACTGACTACCTGAAATTCTTGATACAAGGGACATAACTTAATAACACTCATACGGTAATAAAATGCGCAGGGGCATTAACCTAGCGCATGTATGGGACTGAACTGGATAATACATTCTACATACAATGTTGTATCTTCAATCAATCAATTAAGTGCCGTGTCGCGTGGCATAGGCGATCATTTCTCTCCACAATTCCCTGTCTTTAGACATGATTATGAGATCCGCCGGTGACTTTCTTCCTAGCCACACTGACAGCCCATCTTCTCTCTATCTGTCTTCCTCTGCTTCTTCTTCCCTCATTTTTCCAGTTGCCACAATTTGTTCCAATTTTCCTCTTCTCAGAAAATGTCCTACAAATCTCGCCTGTCTGCCTCTGATCTTTGCTGTGATTTGCCTTTCAACTCCAGCCTCTCTTAAGACTTCCTCGTTGGTTTTCTTGGCTGTCCACATGTGTCTTCACATTAACATTAAAGAAGAACTGCTCTTAGCAAGTTATTGTATCGCATTTCCAAAATTTGTATGCACCGAATTAACTCGCCAAAATGATTTGTTTCCGCAGCTTTTCATTGACCGCCTGTACAATCCATTAGTTGCTGTCGTGTCAGTATTTGTGGCCTTGACTTCTATTGGTGCTCTCAACGCCTCCATCATGGGACACTCCAGGTAAGGTTTTGCTGAGTACTACAAATGTAACAATTCTTAATTTTAACAGAGATACAGATGATATAATGCATTATGTGTGTTATTCAAGCGAGGTTCCACTCACAAGAAGCAGCTACAGCATTTGAGGGGGGGGGGGGGATTTGTGTGAGAGGTAGCTAGAAGATTCTGATAAAGGTAGCTATGGGGTTCAGGGAGAGATAACTAATGGGGTTTCAGGAGAGGTAGTTGGGGTTTTTGAGAGAAATACCTGGGGGTGGGGGGGGGGGGATACCGTGAGAGACAGCTGCCAGGGTGCAGTGAGAGAAATCCGGAGAATTCTGCGGGAGACAACTATTGGGTTTTGTAAAAGTTTCGTGAGATCTAGTTAGCGGGTTTCTGGGGAGATAACTAGGGGTTTCCATGACAGACAAGTAAGGGGTTACGAGAGAGAAAGGACTAGAGGGTTCCCTGGAAACTAGATATCGGGTTCCATGTGAAGCTGATATGGGGTTCCGTGGAAAGTAGGTGTGGGGTCCCGAGGGAAATAGATATAGGGTTACGTGGGTGGCGGCTAGAGGGTTTCATGAAGCCAGGGGGGTTTCGAGAGGGGCAACTAGAGCATTCCAAGGAAAAGTGTTGTTTTTATGAGATTTCAAGAGAGGTAACTGGGAGATTCGTAGAACGATAATAACTTCTCTCTATGTGGAAGGGAGACAAATCCTTGAATAGGCCTAAGTATTCAGATTGTTAAGATAAAACAACACTTACTGCAGTCTATATCTAATTCTTTATGTGTTTAAGTAGCTTTTTCTTTAATTTACATTTTCCTCTGTAATCAAGGAAATATTTTGTGGACAGAGAAATTACCAGACATAGTTATGTGTGGTTAGCTGTGGTCAGGTTTACTGGTCTGGCCCGGTTCAGTCCCAACAGTGGGTTTTTTTTTCTGGTACAAGACCGAAAAAGCCCCGGAGTCAACCCAACCTCAGAAAATGGGTACCAAAGAAATCTGGGAAGGTAAAGAGACCAGGCATGATACTGACTACATCACACTTTCATGTGACGAAGGGCGTGGAAAATACGGGCCTAACACCGCATTCCCCATTATGCCTTAATGGCATGGAAGCAAGGGATTTTATCTTTACCTTATGTTTAAAATACTTGTATACCATATATTCTATGTCTCTGGTTTAACATATAAGTGAATTAAATGCTAATTTGACTAGTGAGGTGACTTACGGTAGTCTACCATAGATTCGTGCATTGTCCATCGGACATTTTTTTTTGACAGGGGATCAAACCCCAATTCAGCATTTAAAAAAAAAAGTATCATCGAGAGTTGCCTCCCACAAATTTCCATTCCAAGGTGCAAAACAACGATACTCTTTCTTAGACAAAATCAGGGATGAGTAGATCTAAAATAGATCACTCTTGATTACACAATCTTAGTGTGCATGCCCTATCGTAGAGCAACATTCAGGCATGGCTTGGGATGACCCTGCAGATACGCTTCACCCTTGTACACAATCTCTCTCCACAGGCTACTCTTCGCCGGAGCTAGAAACGGTCACATGCCACAGATACTTGGAATGGTCAGCACCAAATATCTGACGCCCTGGCCATCTATATTCGTTTATGTAAGTATCCATTGGTTCAACCTCGTGACCTACATTATATGAGGATAGATTGGCCTGGACATTAATGTTAGAAAAGGCTGACAACAGCTCTGCTTGCAGAAAGAAAAAAAAACGACAACGTATAACCAGACAATAAACTTAAGAGAGAACGCGATCATATTTCTGGGAATGTTACGTTGAACACGGGCCAGTGTATACAAAGTTGTACATGTCGGGGCTGTGGGTATGGGGAATAAGTTTGTATAGAATGTTTAACACAAATTTACCTCACGTTTAACTAAATGCTCTATGGGGAATAAGTTTGTATAGAATGTTTAACACATATTTACCTCACGTTTAGCTAAATGCTCTATGGGGAATAAGTTTGTATAGAATGTTTAACACACATTTACCTCACGTTTAGCTAAATGCTCTATGGGGAATAAGTTTGTATAGAATGTTTAACACACATTTACCTCACGTTTAGCTACATGCTCTATCTTTATCTGTGCAACACTAAATATCAAATATATCATCACAAGTTGGACTAAGATATACACTAAGATATACGCAGAAAAAAAATATCTCAGAATAAACACAAATTCAATCACCTTAGAAGGCAAGAAATTAGAAGAAGCAGACACATCCATGTATCTCTGCAGCATCGTAGACAGAGAGAGTGGTATAGAAACAGATGTTACAGCAAGAATTAGAAATGCTAGAGAAGCATTTCTAGAGCTGAGAAATATCTGGAAGACCAAGGGAATATCCTTAACAACAAAACTTAGACTGATCAATACAAACGTTCAATCGGTCCTTCTGTATGGATCACAAATACAAACCGCTTCAGCCAAAAAGTAAAAAAGAGACTGCAGACCTTTGTCAACATCTGCCTAGGGAAGACCCTTCAGATTAGATGGCCAGATAGCTTCAACAGTGAAGAGCTATGGCAAAAAACCAACCAACCCGCAGCGAAAGAAATGATAATGAAAAGACGCAGGAGAGGAACAAGACACACACTTTGAAAGCCTATCACAAATATAATCGGACATGCTCTCATCTGGAATCCCCAGGAAAGGAGGAAACAATGAAGTCCTAGAAACACCTGGTGAAGGAGTCTTAAAGCAGAGATAAAAAAGATTGACTATGCCTAGATAAGGATGAAAGTAACAACCCAGGACCGACGTAAATGGATAGCCCTTGCTGGTTGCCAGATAAGAGTAAAGAAGGCAAGATAGACAGATAGGTTTAAAAAAATATCATCTCACTCACTTAATTATTTTAAAACAAAAAAGGCATCCTTAGATAATTTTACGGAATTTTTTAGAACAGTTTTACTCTGATTTTTTTTTTCAAATTAAAATCTATGATTAATTAAATTCTCAACACAGACGTCAGGGAAAATGTAATACGTTACGAAAATACGGGGAGCAAAATATAGGAAGTAAAATATAGGGAGCAAAATATATGGAGCAAAATATAGGGAGCAAAATATATGGAGCAAAATATAGGGAGCAAAATATAGGGAGCAAAATATATGGAGCAATATATATATATATATGGAGCAAAATATATGAAGTAAAATATAGAGAGTAAAATATATGGAGCAAAATATAGGGAGCAAAATATATGGAGCAAAATATAGGGAGCAAAATATATGGAGCAAAATATATGGAGCAAAATATAGGGAGCAAAATATATCGAACAAAATATAGGGAGCAATATATATATATATATATATATATATATATATATATATATATATGGAGCAAAATATATGAAGTAAAATATAGAGAGTAAAATATATGATGCAAAATATATGGAGCAAAATATACGAAGTAAAATATGGGGAGAACACAGATTACAGAACTGTCTAGGACAGCATAAAATGGAGATACATATCGCAATACAAACTGTATCAGCACCTAATGAATGAATATTCTTGTGCAATATTTAAAGCCTGTGATTATTCTTAAATGATCTCCTGCACACATAATAACAATCTTTATGACCTTTTCCACACATAATAACAATCTTTATGACCTTTTCCCACACATAATAACAATCTTTATGACCTTTTCCCACACATAATAACAATCTTTATGACCTTTTCCACACATAATAACAATCGTGATGATCTTGTCCACACATAATAACAATCGTGATGATCTTGTAAACACATAGCTACAATCTTCGTGACCGTGTATACACAACGACAATCCTGATTGCCTTATATACACATAGCGACAACCAAGATGACCATCTACACACATAATAGCAATCCTGGTGACCTTCTGCACGCATAATAACAATCTTACACACATAAGGAAAATGTTGATAACCTTCTGCACGCATTATGGCAATGTTTATGACCTTCTGCACACATTATGACAATATTGATGACCTTCTGCACACATTATGACAATATTGATGACTTTCTGCACACATTATGACAATATTGATGACCTTCTGCATACATTATGACAATATTGATGACCTTCTGCACGCATTATGACAATATTGATGACCATCTGCATGCAATATGACAATATTGATGACCTAAACATAACGACAATCTGATGGCCCTCTCCACACAGCTGGCTTGGGGTCTGGTCATGCTTTTTACTGGCGGAGTGACGGACATGATGGAGTTTATATCTCTGTTCTCTACCATCATGGGCATCGTTGTCATCGCCTCGCTTCTCTACTTGAGGTGGAAAAACCCCAAGGAGCCTAGGCCTTACAAGGTATGTTTAACTGTAGCAGGCATGTTTAATTTCAGCAGGCATATTTAACTGTATCAGGCATGTTTAACTTTAGCGGGCATGTTTAACTGTAGCAGGCATGTTTAACTGTAGCGGGCATGTTTAACTGTAGAGGGCATGTTTAACTGTAGCATGTATGTTTTAATGAACGGGATGTAGCTGTGTATGTTTTCATAATGAAGCTTTTTTGTTGTTGTTGTTGTTGTTGTTGTTGCTGGGAAGACATGACACTTTTACCAGGCGTCAGAATGTGTGTGTGGGTGTATATGTGGATATGTGTGTTGGAAAGAAAAAAGAGGGGGAGGGGAGGCACTGCTTGATTAAATACATTTTAAAAGTCCACTTTTCAAGCGCGTAAAAGTGGATTTGCTGCAGCTCATTGTTTTCAAGAACCACACTTTTTGTTCCGTTAATTCTGAGGTTGTGAACCCCAGTTTGGTCTCTGTCTGCAGTAGTCGAGACAATTAAATTCTCGCAGACAGTCTTCTGAGGGAAAGAAGAGGAAGGCTATGTGCTCTTCTTGAAAAGCTTCCTGATGTTTAAAAATGGCATGAGAAACTGAAATCTGACAAACATTTCAAGGCCTATCCTGATGTTTAAACATGGCATGAGAAACTGAAATCTGACAAACATTTCAAGGCCTATCCTGGTGTTTAAACATGGCATGAGAAACTGAAATCTGACAAACATTTCAAGACCTATCCTGATGTTTAAAAATGCCATGAGAAACTGAATTCTGACAAACATTTCAAGACCTATCTAGATTCCTAAAGGATCATAGCAAGAATAAAGTCTGAGTGGCATTCTGCGCGTCACAGAACTGTTATTGGCTGATTATAGCACTCAGTTTTGGAGCTTCTCCTTTATATTTTCAATTATCCTAAACTTACACTTCTTTTTTCATGTGTGGCCTGCAAACATCTGATCACTGAAATGTGATCTAGTGATTGTTTAGACAGAGCAGGAAGGAAGAGTTTTGTTGTTGGGGAATGAGATTTGAAGCTGCTGAGGAGATGACGGGGCTCAGGATATCACCGTCACTCTAAACACCACGCTCACTCAGATAGGTTTCCTGGATAGTCAGCTTGCTTGTTATGCATGTGATGTTCTGAATCAGCTCCGGGAGTTTATGGTTCATAAACAGTTCAGGAGAAATCGGATGAGGACGTAAAACAACTCAAGCATGATAGAAGAAGAAAAAGAAGAAGAAGAAGAGCAACAACATCAACAACAACAACAACCAACAGCAACAGAGCATAGTTAAGTGCTCCATTTATTTTATTCTATTCTATTTTTTTCCATTCCTATTATTTGTGTGTGTGTGTGTGTGTGTGTGCGCGCGCGCACAGTATTCATGTGAATTTCTACTTTATCTCCTCTCTGTATTTCTTTGTCCTGTGTGTTTTTCTATGATTAAGACTCACGCCGAAACGTCACAACTTTGTAATCATTAAGTAATAAAGCTGTTCCTACTTTTCCTCTAGTTCGTACTGAAGGAATACGGCGATGGGGTGAACAGGGAAAGACAACTTTTTAAAATTGTGGGTTATCTTCCCTTGAATTTTAATGAGCAGGTGTCCAGTGCTATGGCGATTAATCTTTGTTTAGCGGGAGAGGTCAGTGGCAGGTCAAGAAAACAAGGTTTATCTCATATGTTTACTGTGCAGGAAAAAAAACATGTTTTATGGTAATACATAAAAAAATATACGCTTCGACGTAAAACATAACCTTGGCCTCAGGGCACTTTATAACACATGTTCTTAAATTTGTATGCAAAAACGTCACCCTCGAATATTTTCATATACTGTATTTCTAATGGTTATGTCCCTTGATTCACGCTTATATTTTCACTCGCCCTTGTACTTCCCAGGTGTAAGAAAGAGTTGAATGGTTTTTTTTTTCTTTTTCCCCTGAATATTCACAGTTTTCGTTTTCTCCTTGTTATCGTCCATCATTTTCTCACTGGCCAATGTATTTTTTTTCTCATTACAGACCATGTTAATCGTTCCCATCGTCGAAATCATCGTGAACATAGCAATTCTTGTCTTGGGGATTTATCAAAAGCCACAAAAGATGGGTATTGGTCTTGCCATACTTTTTGCCGGCATCCCTGTCTATTGGTTCGGAGTTTTATGGAAGAGCAAACCTAAAGAATTCACGGAAATTGTCGGTGAGTATCTCTGAACTTATGTAAGTAGAAAGATGACTATGTTTTTCAATCTTTGACTGTATTAACTCTTTCGTTTCTAAACAAAATTATCAGTATTGATAAATCTTGCAGACCTACGCGAATCTCTCTCTCTCTCTCTCTCTCTCTCTCTCTCTCTCTCTCTCTCTCTCACGCACACACACGCATATATATATATATATATATATATATATATATATATATATATATATATATATATTATAATTCATAGAAAACAAGTTGAATTCTTTCCAGACTAAATGTTTACGAAGAATTAGAAAAATATTTTGGCCAAACACCATAAGAAACAACATCTTATTGGCAGAAATGCAGATGAAGCCACTGTCAACAATTATTGAGGAAAGACGCTGGCGATGGTTGGGACATGTGCTCGGAATGACTGACAACTCACTACCAAAAATAGCACTAAGATGGACACCACAGGGGAACAGAAGTAAGGGTAGACAAAAAGAGACATAGAGAAGAACAACAGAAAGGATGTTGAGCAATAGAGGGCTCACCTGGGCAAGAGCAGAAAAAAAGGCGAAGGACAGGCATTTGTGGAAAACCCTTGCGGAAGCCCCATGTGCCCTGGGCACTTAAGGTTCAGATATATATATATATATATATATATGCTTTTAATGTTATAAAGTGTCTACCTTCCTCTTTCTTTCTACCAAGTTTTTTCATCAAGATTTATCCTCTCGAAGTATGGAGAAAGAGTCAAAGCAAAATTTTTTTTTAAAAAGTGTCTTGCTTTTTTCTGTTTTTAAATAATTGTAAACTTGCCTGCTGCCAGTTTTGATCTTGAGTACATGTCTAGAAATAACGCTGTGTCGAAGATTTTTTTTAATGTAAAATTCCCGTTTCCATGCCATTACTCCTAGCTGTAATTATTGGGGAATACGGTGTTAGCCCCGTATTTTCAATGACCTTCGTCACATGAAAGTCTGATGTGGTCAGTATCATGTCCTGGCCGCTTTACCTTCCCAGATTTCTCTGGTACCCAGGTTGTGTCAACCCTCGGGGCCTTTGTTCGGTGTGTACCAGAAAAAAATCCCGCTGCTGGGACTGAAGCCGTTACCACCTGATTAATGAACCGAGCGCCTAACCACTCAGCTAACCAGGCCGCCTCTGTCTAAGAATACCAAAAGGTATTCACTGCTACATCAAACTCACAATACTATGTGGTCACGAAACATGGGCAGTAACTAATAGCACTCAAAATCTGCTGGAAACAGCGGAGTTGTGGTTCCTAAGAAGAATGATAAGAATATCGTGGAAAGCCAAGAAAGCAAATGAAGAGGTTCCAAGTGAGGATGGACAAAAGAGAGAAATTATGGCAAAATTCAGAACATGAAAGTCCAGATTTGCAGGACATTTTATGAGAACAGAAAAACTGGAATACCTAGTGGCAACATGAAAACTAGAGGGACAAAGAGACAGAAGGAGACAAAGAAGCAATATACTTGTCAGACTAAATGACTGGCACAGTCCAACACATAATCTTATTAAAAAGAACAATAAAAAAGAAAAAGATGATTGTGGAAATAAATGACAACCAACTCCTGACTGACATGGAGCAGAAAAGACAATGAATGATCTTTATTTTTAAAGGGTAAAAATTGGGCAAGCAGGCCCGTCTTACATTCTGCCCTTCAGAGAGACAGAGAGAGAGAAAGAGAGAGGGAGAGAGAGAGAGAGACAAAGAGGGAGATAACAAGAATTCGCCATATTGTTGATTACGAGACTCCTAGCTATAAACTTGCACGTGTAGCGGACTTGCGGGGGTTTCGCTGGTAAGCTTCTCTAACACAATTTACAGTTTCTTCGCTTGGTCCTGGACGTCCCTGCCGAGGAGCTGTGCACAGACAGCCTTCATCCCGGAATTTCGCATATCACTTCTTGATACTGTTGAAAATAAGTGCTGCCTTCTGGAATTCCGCTCGAAATTGCCGCTGCGCAGTCACAACGGACGAGGTCCTTGCGTATTTAAAACACAAAATGATTGCTCACGTTTACTTAACGCCATATTTGCTACTGCTGCCGCCTAGCGGCAAATCACGGGAGCTCTGCGCTCGGGAGCTATTAAAAAAAAAACATTGAAGAGTTTCCCTCTCTCTCTTTCTGTCTCTCTCTCCCTCTCTTTCTCTCTTTATCTCTCTCCCTCTCTCTCTCTTTCTCTCTTTCTCTATCTCTCTCAGCGTAAGAATTGTCTTGATCCGTAGCTGAAACGTAGTTTCTTTGTTGTGATGTTTTGAAATGTTTCACGGGCTTATAAATAACTCTGTATATATAAATGGCAAACGATATTGGAAGACAGTGTAAAAAACAATCACCAAAGGGACGAAGTTCTGCCTGCTGGACAAGAAAGAAATCCCCAACTTGGCATCTAACTGTTTCCGGTCACTACATCACAAACTGATAAAGCTAAAAAAGAGAGAAAACTGCAGGAAAATAAATTGCAAACATCCATCTAAAAAAACAACAACAAAACTTTCGCCATCTCCTACAGATCATGGAACCTCAACAATCCAAAGTCAGAACCCAGCATAATTTAGAACCCAGCATAATTTAGAACCCAGCACATTCGCTCACTTGGTCTACTTCCTAGTCAGTTTAATCCCACATAAATGGACTGATTTTAACGTGAAAATTCTTGTTCACACTTAATAGACTGCGTGCACAGAGCATTTTTGTGTATGTCTGTCTAGCTGCAGGCACATGTTCTCCGTTCACAGAAGTAGCACCCTAACACAAGTGTCCGGAACCAACTTTACCTCCTCGGTTTGACTACAGTGCATCGGACTGGGGTTAGAATTTCCGTTTATACTGAGAAAGCAATTCACTAATGGACTGCGCAACACAAACGCTCGTGGTAGCCTTTATTTTCGTAGTTTTCCTTCAATTCTTATATACAATCTTTCAAAGATCTCTTTCCTTTCAAAGATATCTTTCCTTTCAAAGATCTCTTTCCTTTCAAAGATCTCTTTCCTTTCAAAGATCTCTTTCCTTTCAAAGATCTCTTTCCTTTCGCCTTTCTGGCGTCATTGTTTTCTTGCCAATTTAAGTTTGTTAATTTTGGATGTATCTTTTTTTTTATTTCAGATGGACTAACGGCCGCGGCACAGAAGTTATTCTTGTTAACCAAAGTCAAGAAATAAACGAAATGTTTCTGGATTTACTCTCTGCTAAAAGCCTGGAGTGATGCAAATTGGCCTACAGATTTCGATAACACGTTATTTAAAATAGACTTCTTGTGGACATATACTTTCAGTTTACTTCTTTCTTTGTCACAGGCGGATGAAAAGAGCAGAAGAGATCCACAAAATATATATATTGTCAATAAATACGAGAGAGACAATGTACTACTCTCATAGGACATGCCATGAGGAGAAGAGGCATTGAAAATATAAAGAAGAGCCAAGGAAGACCGTGAAAAGTGATGATAATGATGATTTATCACAGACGACCTTCAGGTTAAGTCACGAACAAACAAAAAATGTAATACTTCACTTTCTCCATGAGCCCTTTCCTACCTGTCATCAAAGATTCGTAAGACAAAAGTCCGACGTCAGCAACACGTGCTGTTACTGATGTTCGCGCCATGCCCATAAAAGGCATAATTTATTCAAGTCACCTGACATGTTTAAGCACAAATTCTCTTCACATGTTTAACTCTGACGTCAGAAGTGTTACGACTAGTTAAAATATAAATGAAACCTGTGAATGCGCTAAATTATTCAGGATAGGAAAGGATTAGAGGGAATAGAGTTCTGACAAATAAAAGTTTGAAACAGATCTTCTAAGAAATAGTTCTTGAAAGGTCTTTCAAAAGTAGGTTACTGTAAAATAAGATATATATATATATATATATATATATATATATATATAAATGATGACATACAGTATAAGCTCTAAAATTAGATTAGAGACATATAGGATGACATAAAGTATAAGCTAAGAACAGAAATTACAGTATAAGCTAGGAATAGAAATTACTCTTTGAGATATTTTGAGACCAGATTTTGTAGTAGTTTCTTGGTTCTCTGTATCTGTGCCTCTCTGCTCTGTGTGATCTGAAGCGTTAGCTTACGACGTCTCGTCTCTGGTCCAGCAAAAGACGAAAGTGATCTTCTTAAAGATCCTGCCTAGCCATCTTACACTGAGGTGCTCAATACTTCTGGATTCTTCCATTTTGGCCTCATAATCCCTTACAGGCGTCTGAAATGGCCGTTTTTTTTCATGAAGTTTTTACGATCATTTTGTTCAGTTTTTGGTCAAGGTCTTGACTAGTGCTACAGATAACTATGTTCTGGTTCTTTTCATTTCTTTTTATGGTTTGTCCGAACCTGCGGTCTTTGCAGTTTTCTTGCTGTCCGAGCTCTTGTTGGCACTAGTAGAGCTTGACCGATTTCATCATCATCATCATCATCACCATCATCATCATCATCATCATCATCATCATCACCATCATCATCATGATGTGTCATCTCCAGAACGAAGGATGGCGGTAATGAATCTCCAGTTCTCTCGCTCCCTCGCCTAGATGGTGCACTCATCCAGGCTGTGTCCCTCCCACTCTCGTACGTCATCATCTTCGTCTTTGTCTTCCTCTCGCTCTTCTTTCTTTCCGCCTTTCCTTCCAGTATGGTCTTCAGTATATTGTTGTGATATGGCTTAAAGTATTTTGTTTTCTTGATCTTTATTTCTTTGTGGAGTTCACGCTGCACTTGGCGTCGTGAACTTGACGTTGTTCTAACAAGTGTGCATTTGTTCTTTAGACTTGCAGTAATCTTAACTGCTGCTCTTATTTTCTCATCTTAAATGCTGCTCTTATTTTCTAATCTTAAATGCTGCTCTTATTCTCTATTTTACTCTGCTCACAGTTCTTCAACACGCGCAATAAGATAATCTAATTATATTCACTAATGACTTAATTAATTATATACAGACCAAAGTCACTAAATGTTATTTTGTTTTCTATACACGAATATGTAAATGTATGGGAACTAGTGCAGGACTAGGAAATTCTCGAAGGTTTGGATGTATATGCTTGTTTTGATTACAGTTGTCGTCGAATATATTATCCATCAAGTCTTTCAGTGAATGAAAGTTTTTTTTTTGGTTGGTTTTTTTTTTTAGCATTACGTCTGTCAAGAATTTGATAATCACTCTGTGACAGTGTGAAGATGTGAAGGGTTAAAAAGTATGTTGTAGATATAGAAGATAATATGAATGATGAGTGATGTTTAAAGAGATATTTACTGCAACCGTTATTTGTTACATATGAGGAGATGATGAATTTGGAATATAAAGAGAGGGGAAGAGAAATAGAGAAAGAGAGAGACAGAAAGAAAGAAAGAAGAAAGAAAGAAAGAAGAAAGAAAGCCTTATTTATATGTCGCATGCTGGTCATTATGATTATGTCCTTTGTTGCAACATGCCAATGTCCACGCTATAGCTCACCCTCAATACCTTTTTCTTTTGTTTAAAACTCGAATAACTTACATACAATAAACACAGGATTAAAGCCAGGCTAATTTTCATCTTAGATAAAAGTGTGTGTTAATCCGCATAAAACCCTGCTCCCCGAAGTTCAAAACTGCGACCTTCTGTGGTCTGCAGTCTAACGAGCTGCCTAGTTAGCACAATGGTAGCATCAATCCTGAATAAACATGAATTTGAAAAAAAAACAAAGGACAACATGTCAACGTTAATTCTCTTTTCAGTTGCCTGCAACATTGTCAAGTTAATTCATATTATATACAATTGTTGTACGCTGCTGATGCTGTATGTAGCAGACAAATACAAGACTCAAAGAAAGAAGATGCATTTCTAGGACAGACAGAGGGATTGTGTGTACACGTGTGTGTGTATGAGAGAGAGAGAGAAAGAGAGAGAGAGAAAGACAGAGAGAGAAGGCGAAGATAAGTATGTACGATGTATTAAAGGATGATATGGGGGTGGGAGGGCGGAGAAGAGAGAGAGAGAGGGAGGGAGTGAGAGAGAGAGGGAGAAGATGGAGATAAGTATGTATGTGTTAAAAGAGGATTTGGAGAGAGATTAAAGAGAGAGAAGGTGGAGATAAGTATGTATGTGTTAAAAGAGGATTTGGAAAGAGATTAGAGAGAGAGAGAGAGAGAGAGAGAGAGAGAGAGAGAGAGAGGCATAGAAGACTTGACTATGAGGGGTGAAAGATACAGGAAACATATCTGAATTCAATGGATGAGTCCTGCTTATTTTTTTACACTGAGCTCATATTTTGTAGTCATATTACATATTAAACTGTTTTAGCACTGAAAAGTGAGTTTGTTGTTTGAAATTATTTGCATTTGCTATCGCTAGCACTGACATCTCCCTTGTATTTTTAACTCTGTTTGCACACAGAGAAAACACTGAAATCTCCCTTGTATTTTAACTCTGTTTGCGCACAGAGAAAACACTGAAATCTCCATTGTATTTTAACTCTGTTTGCGCACAGAGAAAACACTGAAATCTCCCTTGTATTTTAACTCTGTTTGCGCACAGAGAAAACACTGAAATATCCCTTGTATTTTAACTCTGTTTGCGCACAGAGAAAACACTGAAATCTCCCTTGTATTTTAACTCTGTTTGCGCACAGAGAAAACACTGAAATCTCCCTTGTATTTTAACTCTGTTTGCGCACAGAGAAAACACTGAAATCTCCCTTGTATTTTAACTCTGTCTGCGCACGGAGAAAACACTGAAATCTCCCTTGTATTTTAACTCTCTTTGCGCACGGAGAAAACACTGAACCATTGTCCACGTTTTCATTCCTGTGGACGTGAAGGGCGCTTAAAAATAAACCAGCGCCCCGCTTAACATGCAATCTAAATGCCACTCACATCATTAGTTACAGTTGCCAGTCACATCTTTCCGGAGAAAGGATAAATCTTTAAAGAAAAATTCAATTATTTCATACCATAAAAAAAAGAAAGGGATTCCAGTAAATTCCTTTCCTCCACTGCTTCCAGTAAGGTCATCGTGACCCACGTGCCTGCAATAAACGCAACATATTTCCAGTAAAACAACGGGAAACTGTAAAAGGAACTTTTTTGTTTTTTGAAAAAAAAAAAGGCAAATCTCGGATAAATCAGCCTTTTTTTTTTATCAAAGGCTTCTTTAGAGCGACGATGTATCAGTTTGAAAAGCGTTGGACCAGTGGTTCTCAAAGTATGTGCTGGGGTCCACACTAGGGTCCCCACGAGATAAGACAAATAAGATATTGATATCGAACGTGGATCTTGTAGGAAATAAACATAAACAACTGGCAAATAAAATTAACGATAAGTTATAAAATTACACCGCAATTAATAATAATAAATAACGAAAGTATTTAAAATCCAGGCTGGTTTTTTTTATACCGTTTCCCTGTCATTTGTCTGTTATTTGTCTGCCGTTTGTCTGCTACCTGCCTGTCGCTTGAATTCTGCATGTCTGCTATATTTGTTTGTTATTTGTCTGTCGTTTTCTCTTGCTTGTTTGTCGTACTGCAGCCTCTAGTACTTTCATAGGATAAGAGTAGGAGGCGGGTAGGGCAGTGGCGCGAGAAGGTAGGATTATTTCCCCTTTCCTCCTACACACAACACCCCCCCCCCCTTAAAAAAAATCTGTCATTCTCTCTCTCAGGTCGATGGTGAGCAGCTGAATTGAGCAGAGTTCACAAAACTTTACATGTCATTTTTAAAAGAAAATCTTGTTCTAAGGGCATGGTAAAACATCGCGTTAAACATTTTTCCTTTTTTCTCTGTCATTTCTGCTGCTGCTGATGATGATGATGAACTACATTTTATTCCAATGAGCTAAGCAGACAATGTCAGCATTTGATTGGTTAGAAGTAGCAAGGGCTGCACAAAATGAAGACGTATGACTTCATAAATAGCTCGGTGGGGCCTCATGATAGGGCTAAATTGTTAAAAGGGAGGCCATGAACTCAACATTTGTAAAATCCTCAGTTTATTTTTTTAATGCTAAATTGTTCAAGAGTTATCAACTGAGCAGGTCGGACAAGTCAATAAGTTCTCTCTTCCTGTTCTGTATAGAAGAGTTTCACCACAGCGCCCGTGCTCTGTAGCACCAGCGATAACCCTAACGGATGCCACACCCTTCCTTGTCTTTAACACACCCTTATTTGTCTTTAGCACACTTTCCTTGTCTTTAGCATGTCCTTCCTTGTCTTTAACATACCCTTCCTCGTCTTCAACACACCCTTCCTTCTCTTTAACACACCCTTCCTTCTCATTAACACACCCTTCCTTCTCTTTAACACACCCTTCCTTAACATACTCTTCCTTCTCTTTAACACACTCTTCCTTCTCTTTAATACACCCTTCTTTCTCTTTAACACACCCTTCTTTCTCTTTAACACACCCTTCCTTCTCTTTAACACACCCTTCCTTCTCTTTAACACACCCTTCCTCGTCTTTAAAGTACGTATCGGGGCTGTACCTTAATTTGATGAATTTTGCAATTATAATCACCGAGAGAGTTAATCAGTGATAACACGGGACAACTTGTCAGAATACAAGACAGAAATCTTGTTCATTGTTTAATAACAAGTACAGTCGAAACCGTTTAATGTCACATCGTCGATACCGTCAAACATGTGATGACAATAAGCGGAGTTGACATAAACGGAAGTCCATTTAAAAAAGGATTTCACTGGGCCAGCGTATGTGCGTGTGCGTGTCCATCTGTCCTACATTTGCTACATTAAACACATAACAAACAGCCAACGCTATCATCATCGGACACAGTATGTACTAATCACAAAATATGTTAGTCACAAAATATATTAATCACAAAATACAGTAAGTCTTAGTCTTGCAATAGAGAAAACACTATAATTAAAAAGCATCTGACTTGCCAGCAGTAGTAGTAAAAAAATGCGTGATTTTGCGTTGTGTAGTGATAACTGGTCTATTAATTTTTTAAAAAGTCATTTAAACATGACAGAGTACTAAAAACGTCCTGCGCCATGTCAGGCGTACTGTAAATGAACGTGCTTACAGACTGAGCGTAAGAAATAGTTTTGGTGGGCGTCTGATCCGTGGACTCGCTGACGTCATCAGCACTATCCTCGACGTCGCTGTCTACCTTGCTTTTACTGCAACTAGCGACGATCTCTTCTACTGAATACATTTTCGCTGATAGCAAGTCGTCATCAGCTGAAAAGAACTGATTAAACGTGACACTTCCATCAGAAATTGCTGTCCACTTTTCATCTGTGATCAAATCCGAGGGAATGTCACAAATATCGCCGGCATTTGTATTGATTACTGGTTCGGGCAAGAAAGTAAACTGCGATTTACGAAAGCAGTTCACAATCGTCACTGACTGACGCTACTCCATGCCGCATGCCGAAGATTAATCGTTATTTTGATGTTAATCTAAGCGACACGCTTTTATTCCACATCATACAGCACATAACGCACTATTCGCTTTCTGTACTGTTGCTTGAGGGCATAAATGATACCTTGGTCGAAAGCTTGCTGCACGCTGGTTGTGTTAGGTGGCAGGAAAACAAGCTTTGTAGCCATCAGATTGGTGACGTCAGGGTGTGCCGGACAGTTGTCAACGAAGAACAAAACTTTTCTGTTCATTCGATTCATTTTGTTGTCGAAAGAAATGACCCAGTCCTCAAACAGTTCACGTGTCAGCCAAGCACGATTGTTGGCCTTGTAATTGAGGGGCAGGTTCTTTACGTTCTTGAAGCACCGCGGATTTCGTGACTTTCCGATAACAAGTAGTGGAGTCTTCTCAGTGCATGACATGTTACAGCACACGACAGCTGTTAAGCGATCTTTAGAATGTTTGCCACCGTGACAGTTCTCATAACGAAAGCACAAAGTCCTGTTCGGCAGCAGTTTATAAAACACGCCTGTTTCATCCATGTTAAAAATATCATCTGGGCTGTACGCATCCAGAAATTTTGGCAGGAGAAATATTCAATCGTTAACGACATCAGTGTTAACTTGGGCCGCTTCACCTGAAGCGACCTTAAATGTTATGTTGTGGTGTTTCTTAAAGCGCTCAAGAAAGCAGTTCGAACACTTCCATTCAAGCATATCTATTTCTTTTCGTAAAACGTTCTGCGATTTTTGCCAGCGTAGGACCGCACAAAGGCAACTATGCAGAGCGTGTCTGTTTGAACCATTTCAGCAGAGCACACTCAGTATCCATGTAGGAACTCGCACGCCTCCGCTTACAGTTTGACCTAACTAAAGACGAGTGAAAGTTAAATTTTGGTCTCGGTTTTTAACAAGTTTCGATACAGTTGAAACTTCAATTTCAAATTTATCCGCTATGTCCTTTCTTGTAACTTTTTCATCAATTTACTTCAGAATATCTATTTCACTGTTCACATCCAGATCAACACCTTTGCGTTTAGTAGCCATTATCTATCACAACGAGACAGAGAGAAGTTCCCGGCTATACGATTCACAGTACACTATTCGAGTCTGACTAACTATCACCTCACGTTGCCAATTTAACATCACCCACATCTTAATAAAAAGCCAATGACTGAAAAAAAGCCAGATTTTAATCACGAAAGGGCGGCCGTGGTAAGCCTTTCATTCACACCTCATGAGTTTCGATACCCACATGTTCAAATTAATTAGTGTATAGTATTTGTTTGATAAAGGCTCGCGCCGAAACGTTACAAGTTTATCATCGTTAAATAATAAACCTGTTCCTACTTTCTTCCTAGTTTATACAGTTCAAAAGGTTGATGCTGCAATTCCTCAGTGATCAAACGGCCGGCCCCTTCTTTGATGAATCGCGAAGCTGATAACGCTTTGTGAGATATTTTAGCTTGTACTCGCCCAGTCTGTGATACAAAGCGGGGTCTTTAGCTCCTCCGGGTGCAAAAATACAGTGATGTTAACCGATATGTGGCAATAAGCGGAGTGATATTAACTGGAGTAACGCCCATTAATTACTTTTGGGAGTTGCCCGGGGATATACATTTATGTGACAATATCCGGGTGGTGACATAAAGCGACGTGATATTAAATGGGTTCGACTGTATTTCATATTCTGATTTTTAAAAAACAGCGGCTTGTGACAAGAGCTTTTGACAATTATTGGACTCTGTTTATGGCCTCGGGGGGGGGGGGGGGGGGGGGGGGGGGCCGGGGGCGGGGGGCGCGTTCCTTAAGTGGTGCGGTATTTCTTTTCTCCCCCCCCCCTTTCCACTAACCCTATTAAAGGCATTGTTTTTCATTCACTGTAGCATCCTCCTTTCTTTCTCTCCCCTCTCTCTCTCTCTCTCTCACCTTCTTCTTCTCTTCCCCCTCTCTTTCGCTCCCCCTCTCTTCCCTTTCCACTAACCCTCTTGATAAGTCATTGTTTTTCATTCACTATAGCCTCCTCCCCTCTTTATGTCCTCTCTCTCTTTCTCTTCCCCTCTCTCTCTCTCTCTCTCTCTTTCTCTTTCCCTCCTCTCTCTCCCTCTTTCCACAACCCCTATTGATTTAGAAATTGATTGTCAGTCGGTCTATTGCCCGCCCTAGCCCTCCAGAATCTCCCTTGAAAGTGGAGAAGCCCTCTGTGCCACAGAGCATTTGCTGGACCTAAGCTCCCCCCACCCCACCCAACACCCCTCCTCAAATGGGTCTGGCTCTGCTACAATTGATAACCCTACAATCCAAACACCCGATAGTTAAACTTCAGTAATATGACGTGTTTATTGCCTTTAAATTGCTGGTGGAAGGGTGATAATTCGAGAAATTCAGCTTGATCAGCAAAACGATGATATTCTCCCTTCCGTTAATATGCTTTTAATTTCTGTATCAATATTTAAACACATATGTTTATTTAAATGATCTTTCCGTTCACATAGTCATTAAGTATTTTAGTTCTTCGCTTTAGAAAAACCGATCATATTCAGTGAACTAAATATATAATGTATTTATTTATTTTATTCTTTACAAATGGTGTCTTTCAATTCCGACCATGTTGTATAGCATAGTTTGGACGAGAAAGATAGACAACAGAGAGGTAACATAGACAATAGAAAGATAACAGAGACAACAGAAAGATGACATAGACAACAGAGAGATAACATAGACAATAGAAAAATGACATAGACAACAGAAAGATGACAAGGACAACAGAAATATGACATAGACAACAGAAAGATGACAGAAAATTGGAATCAATAGAGAGGTGATTTTGTAGAAGTCAGTCAGTCTAAAGCATGCTCCTTGCGGAACTTTGCCTCCCAAACAGCTCTCCTGTAGGCCTCTTGGTTGTAAGCAAGATCGCCTGCTGCTGATGCATCCATTTGCAGATTATCAACGATGTCATACAGCCATCTTCGCCTTGGTTTTCCTCTCTTTCTTTTTCCTGTTATGTACTCTTCCAAAACGGCCTTCTCTAAATTCACATAACGTTTAACATGTCCAAAATACTTAGTTTTCTCTGCTTAATCCTCTTTACTAGCCAGCCTTCTTCAATATTAAGTTCTTATAGTATGGATATATTTGTTTATATATGTCCATGATATTTGAAAAACTCTTCTGTAGCATTTACATTCAAAAGCATTTATATGTTTCTCAGCTGTTTTGTTAAGTGTCCAGGTCTCACAGGCATATGTTGCGATGAAAGATATTTGCCCTTAAAAATCTTATTTTTGTAATTCTGTCTGTTTCTCTTTAGCATCTATAGTTGTTTTACATTTTGAAGAGCGATAGATGTCATCCTTTTAATTTCCCTCATTGTATCTCCGATATAATATCTCTGATTTTGGAGAAAGATGCAAAAAATACTCTGTACAGACATAAAAAGAAACAAGCGAAGATGTTCCTCAAAGAAGTTTTAGAATAACGAAAACTAATTAAAAGTATAAGAAACAAGTCAGTCTTGGATAAGTCATGACACATCTTGGACATGTCTCTGACATATCTTGGACATGACATATCTTGGGCATGACATATCTTGGACATGACATATCTTGGACATGACATACCTTGGACATGACATGAGAATAGAGAATTTTGAGGACCTGGTAATCACTGGAAAATTCAAGGGAGAAAAGAAAGGAAGGCAAAGAGAAAAACATCTGAACGGATTGAGCAGGTGGGGAAAAAAGCGGATAAAGAAAAGCATTTGAAATGATTTGAAACACCAGGGATCACACAAGACGAAGAAGAATTATCGCCTAAGATGTCCGACACGGCAAATAATAATAATAATAAGCCACTGCCCCCTGAAAATAGTGAGGGGGAGGGGGAACAGACGTCAGTATGTCTCTGCGACTGCTGGGGAGTGAGATGGTGGGGGGGGGGAGGGGGAGGGGTCGAGGCTGCCTTCAACTGATGAAGCGGAGCTCGACCAAATGCAGAACTCTGATGTTGTGAGAAGAGCACTGCTGAGCTGACAAGCGCCGAATAACTGCTGCTGTGACTGTCTTCAACAGCTTTGCCACAGGGCTTCATCATTAATGGCTGACGGGTGTGCCGACCTGGGCTTGCCTTTGATGTCGGTGTCACCCAGATCTGAACTTCTGGAACCACTTCCTTGCAGTTCTGTCATCGGTGTCACCCAGATCTGAACTTCTGGAACCACCACTTCCTTGCAGTGCTGTCATCGGTGTCACCCAGATCTGAACTTCTGGAACCACTTCCTTGCAGTGCTGTCATCGGTGTCACCCAGATCTGAACTTCTGGAACCACTTCCTTGTAGTGGTGTCATCGGTGTCACCCAGATCTGAACTTGTGGAACCACTTCCTTGCAGTGCTGTCATCGGTGTCACCCAGATCTGAACTTCTGGAACCACCACTTCCTTGCAGTGCTGTCATCGGTGTCACCCAGATCTGAACTTCTGGAACCACTTCCTTGTAGTGCTGTCATCGGTGTCACCCAGATCTGAACTTCTGGAACCACTTCCTTGCAGTGCTGTCATCAGCTGTTGCTTTCCCTGCTGCACTGCAGATTTCACGGGTAGCTGCACATTCATTCATGCCTTTCTTTCAATAACGTCTCAGGAAGACACCAACGACAGCCTTGCTATCCGTCATATCGCGATTCCTTGCTTAGAAATGGGTATGCACATTTTTTCAGAATAACACAACACATGACATCACATATCACAGTACAGCGTATAAAACGAAAATCTTGACCGAAATCAAAGTACGGAAAAAATGTGATGAATTTTTTACTCACGGTAATAAACTGTTGCCTCGAGTGATTTTTGCATCGATCTGGTGATTGTCAGTGACTTATTTCCACAGAGTATGATAGGTTTAATGTTCAGTGGCAGAGATGCACAGCGCAAGATGTTTGTCTGAGAGCTGTCTTTGGCTGTATACATAGTAATTCAGTCTCCCATCCCATCTTTCTTCCTTTTTCATCCAGTGATTGTCAGGTTCTCTGATTTCTCTCTTCTCGTCACTTTATTTTAACAAGGTGAAGAGGTAAAGTGGATTCAGCATGGCGGGGCACAATGCTAAAACAAGGGACAGAGCAAGTTGGCGGGACATTACAGTCAGTTTACTGATTTTCCTCTCCCTGGCACATGTGCCACTTAGTCTAGATGCCGTCTAGATATTTTTTGTCTCAACTTCCCTTGGCTCTTTTCCCTTGAATTTACTGGTGTTTGTTTGTACTTACGACAGATGTGACGTATAAATCAGCATCGAGTTAATTAATTTGTTCATCTGTTCTATCGCTCTTTCTGTCTCTCCTCCCTCTCTCTCTCTTTAAAAAAAAAAAAAAAGAATTATAGAGGGCAGTGGTATACTGTAAATAAAATAACAAAGATATGTGGAATCTTCAAATTTGATCATTTCAGTCTGTGCAAATGTTTTGTTGCTGTTGTTCATGACAAGAAAGAACTGCCTGACAAATGTGTGTTTTCTTATAGTTGTTTCTCCTGGTGAGCTGATGCTAGTGTGCAGGAAATCCATATATCTGCTCCCTGCAGGCTACTTCCTGGCATAGGGGACGTTACTATACAACTTCAAGCAGCTCTCAAGGCGCTTTATCTCTCTGCATTTCATTCGCCACCATCCCATAAATGCACTTTATAACGCCCCTGGCTCTGTTTGACTGACTATTCTCGCGTCATTTACTCCTCTCTGTTCAGTATTTGAATGGTTTTCTTCCCCCTGGCAAGATTGCAGCGTCACAGCTGCCCTTGCACGCACTCAGAAACCTGCCGCCCTCGGTAGATCCTCGGCATTGAAGGACACTTTTGTAATGAATCGTAACTCGGGGCGGCGAAAAATCTTTTAAGTTTTGTTCACACGAAGGGCGATAACTAGAAATTAATTACTTTTTTCACAGTTAACCATGCACATAATTTTTTCTGAATAGTCTCCCTTGTTATATTTCGTGCCATCCCTTGATAATGGCGTCTTCGTCCCACTTCTTCATAAAACAGTTACTCCCACTCAAAGAAGCTTCCAAACATGTCTACAAACATGTCTACAAACTTCAAACTTCTTCAGCCAATAACACTTTACACGCCCGCGTCATATTTCTGTTTGTCACTGTTTTCTTCACATTCAAAAGACTGTCACGTCATAAAGGGAAATCTGTTAAGCGAACGGTCTTCATGGTGTGTGTGTTTGTTTGTTTGTTTGTTTGTATTGTTTGCCCTTCCTTGCACTTCTGGTGGGTTTTTTAATAGCCATGTTTAATTTGTGTTTAGAAAAATGTTCTTAGTATCTTCTTCTTCTTCTACTTCTTAGTGCTGGGGTTTCTGTTGGAGCGGATGGGGTGAAGATATTGAGGCTGGACAGGGAGTCACGGAAGGTGTTGTATCAAACCCTTACTGCAGGTTAAAAAAGAAGCAGAAGTGGGCAGTACATCTTTAGCAGACTCCTACTCTCAGGGAACTACGGAGATCTCTGTCCTGTTAATCAGGTTAGACCTGTTACTGGAGATATCGTAAAAAGAGGTGGGACAGGGTCTTGGTCAGCTGTGGGTCGTCAACCCTGACGCTAGCATGTCGGCTTTGGGTCGTCAACCCTGACACTAGCATGTCGGCTATGGGTCGTCAACCCTGACACTAGCATGTCGGCTATGGGTCGTCAACCCTGACACTAGCATGTCGGCTATGGGTCGTCAACCCTGACACTAGCATGTCGGCTATGGGTCGTCAACCCTGACGCTAGCATGTCGGCTATGGGTCGTCAACCCTGACGCTAGCATGTCGGCTATGGGTCGTCAACCTTGACGCCAGCATGTCGGCTATGGGTAACTGATTGCTAAGCCAGGCAGCGTCTTCACTCCCCCTCCTCCCCCATCCCTCTCCTTCCAACCGACGTAGTACAGCAGTAAAGATAGACAGAAATGCATGTTTCAGGTTTTACAAAAAAAAAAAAAAACCAAAAAAAAAAAAAAAGATAGAAAGAGTGAGAAAAGTGGGCAAGAACGAGAATGACAGAAAGTAAGATGAGCACCGTATAAACCAAAAAACAATCCAATATTTCGGCAAAAGTCTCTTTTCAAGCATCACATACGAAAACAACACAACAGATAGGCACATGAAAAAAAAAATAAGTGAAAAATACACACTTAGCTCTTTTTGTATGCTCCTTGTAAGAGACACGGGCACAGAGTGCGCCCAGATAGATTAAGGTAAGCACAGAGCGGAAGCAGGTGACATGCTGAGAAATGAGATAAAGGGACGATGACAGGTATCAGGCAGTAAACAATGTAACATCATGCTCCACATGATCCCAGCTTGCTCCTAAGGAAAATCCGCCCAGATGGCGCTGATAATAAAACTGAAAAACAATATGGGGGAGATTTTGAAAGTTAGAGTGAATAGAAATCACTGAAATGACAAGACTGCTAGCTTAGGATATCTAGACAAGGAAGCTATCAAAATCTTCACGCGGCTAGAGAAAAATGATGAAAATGGCTGGAAAATAAACATATAATCACCCATAGTGAGAATGACAGAATACAGCAAACTAATGGGACCAAGACGAGAAAGCTTGGCTATAATAGCAGAGATAGAAAGAGATAGCAAATAGCTATAAGTGTGAAACAGATCATAGAAAGCTAAACTTATTGTTAATTCCACCATGGTTGAGACAGCCAGCCTGGAAAATGAATCGCTGTTCCAGATTTTTCCGAGATCGTTCGTCCAACGGACTGCAGTGACAGAAATGTCCTGTTTTCTTTGGTGGTCTCCTCGGCAGAAATGCTTGGCGGCTGGTGTCAGTGCCATTTGGGATATGTCGTTCAGGTACTGGCGAAACCGATCTCCTAGGCGTAAGCCAGTCTCTTCTATATATTTAATGTCGCATCGCTTGCCCATAATGGCGAAAAATGCAGACCAAAAGCTGCCCGAATCAAGTGTCGTGATGAAGTGAATTTTTAACGTAAATTTTAGGAAGGAAATCTGGCTCGCGTGAACAACAAACGGACAAGTTTTGTTATCTACGGCGACCGCAGAGTTCTGAACTTGAGAAAAGTGTCTGCTAACCTGAGGCGACTTCTGACTAATCTCATTTCTCAGGCAATCACCTGCTTCCACTGTGTGATTACTTTAATCTATCCACAGGCACTCTGTGCCTGTCTTTCTTACAAGGACGATACCAAAAAAAAAAGAAAAGCGAAGTTGTGTTGGTTTTGTATTATAATCCTTGAAAACAAAATTGCCGAAATATTGGATTGTTGTATGTTCTTCATTTATACGTACTCATCTTACTTTCTATCATTCTTGTTTCTGCTCAATTTCCTCACTCTTTTTTTTCAGAACTGAACCATTTAATTCTGTACCACAGTCGTCACTTCTTCTAGTATAACAAAATTTTCTTCCCAGACTGTCTCCTCATATACAGAAAGATAACATAGGCAACAGAAAGATAACACAGACTGTCTTCTAACGTACAGAAAAAACGGCAGACTGTCTCCTCATATACAGAAAGATAACATAGACAACAGAAAGATAACACAGACTGCCTTCTAACGTACAGAAAAAACGGCAGACTGTCTCCTCGCAAACAGAAAGCACAAAAGGCCAGTCTGTCTCCTCACAGACAGAAAACACAAAAGGCCAGTCTGTCTCCTCACAGACAGAAAGCACAAAAGGCCGACTGTCTCCTTACATGCAGAAAACACTCCAGACTGTCTCCTCGCATAATGAAAGCAAAAAAAAGGCCAGACCTTCTCCTTACAAACAGAAAGCACAAAAGGTCGACTGTCTCCTCACGTACAGAAAACACTCCAGACTGTCTCCTCATATAATGAAAGCACAAGAGCCAGACCGTCTCCTTATATACAGAAAACACAAGAAGATAGTGACGTGAACACAAAAGTCTTCTTTTATTTTTCCTAGTCACGTGAACACAAAAGTCTTCTTTTATTTTTCCTAGTCACGTGAACACAAAAGTCTTCTTTTATTTTTCCTAGTCACGTGAACACAAAAGTCTTCTTTTATTTTTCCTAGTGACATGAACACAAATGTCTTCTTTATTTTTCCTAACTCAGATTTTGAAGCAATAAAAAAATAATGACGTTAGAAATATTAACATAAATCTCTTAGATCTTCCTTCAAACAGGTCAGACACTTACTTTATTATAAGCAAACTCTAAAAGGGTGTTTAAAGTGAGTCCGTCTGTCTGGAAAGCGTCTTTGTTGTAAAGAATACCAATGGATTTTTTTTCCTAAATAGCTTCCCTTGTTATATTTCGAACCATCTCTCAGTAATGGCGTCTTGACCCAACTTATTCTTACAACAGTTACTCCCATTCAAAGCCGCTGTCAAATCTGAAGAGTTGACACAACGAACTGGAGCTGAAGAAACAAAAAGTCCTTTTCCCTGTATCCAATTTCTCTTTTTCATCTCCCGTTTCCATGGTCACGTGGCCTTATTCACTTTCCTTGCGGCTTTCCGGTGTCACGCTTTGTTTGGAAGCACCGTACACAATCCTTTCTTGTACCCCATCATACTTAAAATTGTACTCAGGTAAAGATGTACCCAGAGCTGTTGCTGGAAATTATATCTAAAGCTTGATATAGCTTCTTTTTTTCAAAGCTGGAAATTGTACCTCAGTCACAATATACCTAGAACTGTTCTTCGATACTACCTCAGTCACAATATACCTAGAACTGTTCTTCGATACTGTACCTAAGTAACAGTATGCTTACAACTGTTCTTCGACATTGTACCTAAGTAACAGTATGCTTACAACTGTTCTTCGACATTGTACCTAAGTAACAGTATGCTTACAACTGCTCTTCGACATTGCACCTAAGTAACAATATGCTTACAACTGTTCTTCTACATTGTACCTAAGTAACAGTATGCTTACAACTGTTCTTCGACATTGTACCTAAGTAACAGTATGCTTACAACTGTTCTTCGACATTGTACCTAAGTAACAGTATGCTTACAACTGTTCTTCGACATTGTACCTAAGTAACAGTATGCTTACAACTGCTCTTCGGCATTGTACCTAAGTTAAAATATACCTAAAACTGTTGCTGGGAATTGTATCTAAGTCACAATATACTCAAAAGTGTTGCTGGGAATTGTTCCTAAGTCACAATATACTTAGAACTGTTGTTGGGAATTGTACCTAAGTCACGTTATACCTACAACTGTTGTACCTAAGCCACGATTAACCCAGAACTGTTGCTAGGAATTGTTCCTACGTCACAATATACGTATAATTTTTGTTGTGAATTGTTCCTAAGTCACGATATACCTGAAGCTGTTGCTGGAATTGTTCCTAAGTCACGATATACCTGAAGCTGTTGCTGGAATTATATTTAAGCCTCGAAAATTGTACCTAAGTCACGATATGTTTAGATCAGTTGCTAGAAATTGTACTAGATTTTTGTCTGATGAGAATCCTCCAATTTTCTAATCATAATCTTTCGATTTTCTGATCATAATCTTCCAATTTTCTGATCATAATCTTCCAATTTTCTGATCAAGTCTTTCGATTTTCTGATCTGATCATAATTTTTCAATTTTCTAATCTGATCATAATCTTTCCCTTTTATGATTATAATCTTTCAATTTTCTGATTATAATCTTTCAATTTTTTTATCATAATCTTGCAATTTTCTTATCATAATCTGGCAATTTTCTGATCATAATCTTCCAATTTTCTGATTATAATCTTTCAATTTTTTTATCATAATCTTGCAATTTTCTTATCATAATCTGGCAATTTTCTGATCATAATCTTCCAATTTTCTGATTATAATCGGCAAATGAAATGGTTGCTTCCTTTTTTTTGGTTTTTGTTAATGTCTTCTAGCCATGGTGCCGAACTAATAATACCAGGTTACCAAGTTAATACCAAGACACTCTAGCTCAGTGTCCAGAAGCATACCCTGGAGACATTCGGCATCACAACAGTCCTAGGGGTGAGGGTTGGGAGGGTGTGGATAGGAGGGAAGGGGCCTGCTTGCAAGCCTGGTATTGCAGCCTCGGGCGTGGACGGCGCAGAAAGTCACAGAGAGTCTTACATATGCTCCAGGAAATCGATAGGATTTTGTAATTCTGCTGTTAGAAAGAGCGCTGTCAACGGTTACATGATTCGGTTTATTCGGTATTCGGCACCTGTCTCACAGCAAAGACAAGGGAAAAGAAGAAATATAGCGATTCTAGGACCAGCCAAAATATCACACACACGCACACACACACACACACACACACACACACACACACACACACGTACGTCTCATCTACGACATTAACAAAACTCACAGTTATTTGTTATTATCTCTACCTCTTCTGATTGCTCCTCCTTTCTTCTTACATCTTACATCCTTCCCGTGCCGCTAAACGTCACACAGGGCTCTCATGGTAGTTCGCCAAGTTCTCCTGTTTTCGGCGAGCTTTTCAACCTCATCAAGGGACGTTATTCCCACTAAACCGGCCTCTCTTAACAGCGTCCTCTTTAGAGTTTCACGTATTCGACCTCTTTTTCTTAGGCCTTTTGTGTTCCGCCTAATAGCTTGCTTTGGTGGTTTCTTCTCATCACGTGACCGACATATGCCAATCTTCTCTTTCTGATCACCCATGAAACAAGTTATTGCTTTCTTCTTTCGTTCTGTTTATTATTATTATTATTATTATTAGTTATTTTTCACCTTTTCTTCTTCTATTTCTCACTTTTCTTCTTTTACTTCCTCTATTTATTATTATCGAGAGGCACAGTGAAGGATAATGTAAAGGTTACCCTCTTGTGCCATGAGGCAGGCAGGAGTTATGGTGTTAGAGTCCATCTGTTCCTTGACTTTTGTATGGTACAAGAAAACTATAACAGTAACACTCAACAGCTGTAGTGCTATTTGGATTGCTGCAGAGGACTCCACTAATAAATAAAATGATCAGTTTATGTTTTTTAATGTTAAATTGGTTATTATTATTATTAGTAGTAGTAGTAGTAGTATTAGTAGTAGTAACAGTAGCAGCAGTAGCAGTAGTAGTAGTAGTAGTAGAAGTAGTAGTAGTAGTAGTAGTAGAAGTAGTAATAGTAGTAGTAGTAGTAGTAGTAGAAGTAGTAATAATAGTAGTAATAGTAGTATTGATAGTAGTAGATGTAGTAGACATAGTAATAGTAGTAGCAACGGTATTAGTAGCAGCAACAGCAGTAATAGCAGTAGCAACAGCTATAGTAGCAGCAGCAGTTTTAACACCAGCAGTAGTAGTAGTAGTAGTAGTAGTAGTAGTAGTAGTAATAGCAGTAACAGCAACAGTATTGATAGCACCAACAGCAGTAGTAGTAGTAATAGCAGGAGCAGCAACAGTAGTAGTAGTAGTAGCAGCAGCAGCAATAGTAGTAGTAGTAGCAGCAGTAGTAGTAGTTAGTAGCAGTAGTAGTAGTAGTAGTAGTAGTAGTAGTAGTAGTAGTAGTAGTAGTAGTAGTAGTAGTAGTCGCAGCAGTAGTTAGTAGCAGCAGCAGTAGTTAGTAGCAGCAGCAGTAGTTAGTTGCAGCAGCAGTAGTTAGTAGTAGTAGTAGTAGTAGTAGTATTAGTAGTAGTAGTCGCGCAGTAGTTAGTAGCAGCAGCAGTAGTTAGTAGCCGTAGTAGTAGTAGTAGTAGTAGTAGTAGTAGTAGTTAGTAGCAGCAGCAGTAGTTAGTAGTCGTAGTAGTAGTAGTCGCAGCAGTAGTTAGTAGCAGCAGCAGTAGTAGTAGTAGTAGTAGTAGTAGTAGTCGCAACAGTAGTTAGTAGCAGCAGCAGTAGTTAGTAGCAGTAGCAGCAGCAGTAGTAGTAGTAGTAGTAGTAGTAGTAGTAGTAGTAGTAGTAGTAGTAGTAGTAGTAGTAGTAGTAGTAGTAGTAGTAGTAGTAGTAGCAGCAGTAGCAGCAGCAGCAGTAGTAGTACCCATGTCTAATAACAAGTCGACACACTTAAAGATTATGTTGTCAGCATCTGGCCTGGCCGCCTTTCCTTCCTCAGCTCCAGGAGATGCCTGGTACCAGCTTCTACATCTGGTGATTGGGACACGTCAGACAGGATTCAAACACCCTACCTTCCAAGAGACATAGTACAATAATAAAGACTCTACTAGAAGTAGTATAGAAGAAAAAATAACAAGAGAACGACAAGGATATGAACTGATGAACAACAATAAAGACTGGATGAGAACGACAAGGATATGAACTAATAAACAACAATAAAGACTGGATGAGAACAACAAGGATATGAACTAATGAACAACAATAAAGACTGGATGAGAACAACAAGGATATGAACTAATGAACAACAATAAAGACTGGATGAGAACAACAAGGATATGAACTAATGAACAACAATAAAGACTGGATGAGAACGACAAGGATATGAACTAATGAACAACAATAAACAGATAGGCTGGATTCCACTAACTCGGATACACGTAGAACAAAAAGAAAAGGACAGAAAAAACTGAAAGATCATTGCAGATCAGCCTTCTCCGTGGATGTGGCACAGGATGATGGTACATTATTATTATTACTATTATTATTATTTATAGTGGAGTTGAAAATGTCTCACTACGCGCATCCAGTTTTTCCTGAAAAATGGAAACCGGAAACAGGCCACGTTTCCTGATTTAAACAAACCCAATTCATGTTTGAGACAGGATCCATTTTGTGTTTCGAAAAGAGACAACGTACTCGTTAATGAAAAAAAAATCCCCCTAACAATACTAGTAATCGATTCTGTCTTTCCCGCGGCCGTTCTGGTCTACCGGTTTTGTTGGGGAAGGCAAGGGAATATAATTTTTCTTTTCAACAAATGCTTCTCCTGAATGAGGACAAATATCAGGATATCTCTTGATTCAGCAGATCTGACATCTCCAGTATGAACTTGATCAAGATGGCTCTTCATCAAGAATGGCACAGCGATTTTGAAGATACACTTACAATGAAACTGATTACTTGCGCGTTGCAGAGTTTAATGTCAGTCCATACAGTGTTCTATAATTTACCATAAGACACTTTATATAGGGAAGTGACTTATATAATGCGCTGGTCTGGAACTGCCACCAAGTCCTGTGGTTTTAACAGGCTTCTCAGAAAGAATGTGGCTTTTAGCGTTCAGTAATAATAATAAATGGAGAGCCCTTGTTGATGGTTTATATCCCAGACAGTGGTAAAAATGCTAGGAAGGAATAGTAACAATAATAATATTAATATTTTAAAAAATAAATTTGGCTATGGCTTGTCAAACTGTAGTCTCTACTATGTCACAGAGAGAGAGAGAGAGAGAGAGAGAGAGAGAGAGAGAGAGAGAGAGAGAGAGGAAGTAGAGAGAATACTAATGGGAATGAGTAAGTGTCTGTATAGTTAGCAAAGATTTTTAAATGGGTGTCATCGAATTTTCTTTCATAATAATAATAATAATAATAATAACAATAATAATAATATGGCGCCTTCAGAGCCGTGTCTTGTGACAGCTACCCGAGGAAAGTTATCTTGTTCTAGCACATTTCTCTCCTTCACCACTCAAGAAACGAATAACTGTGCGCTGCTCTTCTCTCGTGCATGATTCCAAGGGAGCCGCCATCTTGAATCTTGCGTCCTGACGCTATACTTTCAAAATGGCCGACTTGCATCCGCGCACAAGTATCTAAATTTGAATGCTATAGCATATCTATATATAACATATAAACTAAAATGCAACCAGACAGACCATGTTTTAATTGATACTAAGCACACAACAAACATACTTCAGATCAGAAGTTACAGAGAGGCTGAATGCAGCACCGACCATTATCTTGTTGGAGCTAAATTAAAATCCAGACTGAAGAAAAATTTTTATGGTAAATTAAATAAAAGCTCAGTAATAAATAGAGATAATTTGAAAAGAGAAGACAATAAAGGAGCAATCAGAAATGAGCTAAACCATAACACAAAAAGAAAACACAAAAGGGAATAAAGAAAATAACAGCGGTGATGATAGATTGGAAGATATAAAAATCATTATAAAGAACTCAATGGAAGAATTCCTGGAAGTCAAGACCATAAAAGAACTGGTTCGATGAAGTCTGCAGAGAGGCAGTCATAAAGAAAAGAACAGCAAGACAGGTATTGTTGAATGACATGAACAACAAAACAAATGAGGAGAAGTACCACACACAATGTAAAGAAATTCAAAAAGTTATTCGCCAACAAAAACGACAATATATGAAAGACATGGTAAGCAAGATGCAGACATGCCGTCAGAATATGAAAAGCAGGGAATTTATAAAGAACTGCGAACAGTAAAGCAAGGGTGTAAACAACCTCTGCAGAGCTTGAAGGATAGTAATGGAAACATGATAAATAATGAAGAGAAAATCTGTATCAGATGCGAAGAATATTTTGAAAAACTACAAAACCGTGAAGAGCCTATAATCACATTACCATAAGAAGAAATACAGACTTGTGAACCTGAAATAGAGGAACCAGACTTAGAAGAAGTCATCTACAGTATTATGTTTCTATGAAACAACAAAGTAACTGGTTCAGATGGAATTGCTGCAGAACTGATTAAGAAAGGAGGTCTAAATCTACATAAACAGATATATGCACTAATATAACAGATATAGAGAGAAGAAAAACTCTAAGAATCATTACTTATCCCAGTATTAAAAAAAGGTGATAAGAGCAACTGTGAAACCACAGAGGAATAGCATTACTACAAACAAGCTACAAAATACTATCTATTATAGTTTTAAGTAGAATAAAACCATACAGCGAGAACATATTGAGAGATTATCAAGCAGATTTTAGGAAGAATAGATCAACCGTAGACAAAATATTTTATCTACGTCAAAGAGCAGAAAAGTACTGGGAATGTGGAAAAGAAGTACATATCTTAATACCTGCATACACCTGAGAGATGTGGCACTAAAAGTGGGCTTGACCATTAACCAAGATAAGACAGAGTATATGAAGATATCAAGAGACCAGAGGCAGAATGATCCAGATTATATAAATGTTGGAGATATGATCATTGGGAAAGCAGAAACATACAAATATCTAGGCACAACCTTCAACAGAAGCAACACAGTAAGCGAGGAAATTAAAATCAGAGTACAGATAGAGAATAAAATATGCTTTCCCTTGCACGACCTGCTAAAATCGAAAATCCTGTCCCAAAACACCAAAATAACAATCTACAAAAAATTAATAAGACCAGCCGTCATGTATGGATCAGAAACGTGTATTTACAACAAAGAAAGATGAACAATAATTGCAGATCTTCGATAACAAGATCCTAAGAAGAATATTTCCATAAAGGATACCAACAGTGGAGAATGGAGAGCTAGAAAGAACACTGAACTGAACAGCTTATTTAAATAACAACGAATTATAAATGTCTTGAAACTGAACAGACTACGCTGGCTGGAGAATGTAGAAAGAATGGAAGAGAACAGACAAACGAAAATTATGTTTGTGTACAAGAGATGAAGGAAACAAGACCAAGGGGTAGACCATGACAGAGATGGAAAGACGACATTGAAGAGGATATAAAAGAAATTGGTGTCGCCGGCTGAAGAGAGATTAGGAATAAGGAGGAGTGGAGGCGAACTTTATCTGCATCAGTGAGCCTTAATGACTTGGAAAGCTGAAGAAGAAGAAGAGACAGTTTTTGCTACACGATTTCAAGTTTACAGCAAAACTGCAGTTACTTTCGGACACGCTCTCAGTCCGTCTCCGGTCATTTCGTGACGGGCATTTTATACTAGTAGTAGTAATAGTAGCAGTAGTAGTAGTAGTAGTAGTAGTAGTAGTAGTAGCAGTAGTAATAGTAGTAGTAGTAGTAGTAGTAGTAATAGTAGTAGTAGTAGTAGTAGCAGTAGTAGTAGTAGTAGTAGTAGTAGTAGTAGCAGTAGTAGTAGTAGTAGTAGTAGCAGTAGTAGTAGTAGTAGTAGTAGTAGTAGTAGTAGTAGTAGTAGTAGTAGTAGTAGTAGTAGTAGTAGCTGCAGCAGTAGTAGTACCCATTTCTACTGCTAGACTGACAGAGGCACTCGGATTCGAACCACCGACATTAGCTATGAGAGACGAGTGTATTAACTAGTTCACGCCTCTGGCGAGAAAGAAAGCTCAGCTCTCTCAAAGTTGACAGTCTTACATAAACAGATGTTACAAGATCACCACAATGTTGTCAGCAAACAAGACATTCAAGCTCACAGTTACACTAACATGAAACAACAACAACAGCAACATTCTTAGCTGTAACAACAGTAACAGAAACAACAGCAACAGTAACAATAATATCAGTAACAGTAACAGAAAAACAGCAACAGTAACAATAATATTAGTAGCAGCAACAGGACTAACAGAAACAACAGTTACAGCAAAAATGGCAACAGCAACGTTAACAGTAACAACAACAACAGTAACAGACACAATAGCAACAGCAATACCAATAAAAACAACACAGAAAAAACGCAATAAAACTGACATCAACAACTATAACAGCAGCAAAAGTAACAGCACTAACAGTAATAGCAACACTAATAAAAGCGATAATAATCAAGCTAACAACAGTAACAGAAACAATAGTGGCATTAATAATAGTAACAGCAGAAACAATAACAATAACATTAACAGCAGAAATAAAAATAAAAGCAATGATAGTAACAGAAATAACAGTTAAATTAACAACAATAACAGCAACAACAGCGACAGCAACAATAGCAACAGATACATCAGTAGGAACACCAATGGTAACAGCAGCGACAGCAACAATAGCAACAGATACATCAGTAGGAACACCAATGGTAACAGCAGCGACAGCAACAACAGCAACAGATATATCAGTAGGAACACCAATGGTAACAGTAGCGACAGCAACAATAGCAACAGATACATCAGTAGGAACACCAATAGTAACAGCAGCGACAGCAACAATAGCAACAGCAACAATAGCAACAGATATACCAGTAGGAACACCAATGGTAACAATAGCAACATTTATACCAGTAGGAACACCAATGGTAACAGCAGCGACAGCAACAATAGCAACAGATATACCAGTAGGAACACCAATGATAACAGCAGCGACAGCAACAATAGCAAGAGATATATCAATAGGAACGCCAGTTGTTGATAGATTCAAGTACTTAGGAACAATTAAAACAACTGATTGGAAATGTCACAACAAAATAAAAAAGCAGACGTGCTCTGGCCAAGTCAGCATTCCAGAAAATGAGAAACATCTTGTGTAACAGATCCATATCAATGGAAACAAGATTCCGAGTACTTAAATGTTATATCGAACCAATTTTGTTTTATGGGTGTGAAGCATGGTCCATGAATAAGAGGATACAGCGAGAAATGGAGGTCATGGAAATGTGGTTCATAATAAGGACGTTGAAGGTATCATGGACAGCAAAGAAAACCACCGAAGAAAGTCTTAAGAGAGGCTGGAGTTAAAAGGCAAATTACAGCAAAGATCAGAGGCAGATAAGCGAGATTTGTCGGACATTTTCTGAGAAGAGGAAAATTGGAACACACTGTGGTAAGTGGAAAAATTGAGGGAAGAAGAGACAGAGTAAGACAGAGAGAGAAGTTACTGGATGGGCTGTCAGTGTGGCTAGGAAGAAAGTCACCGGCGAATCTCATAATCAAGTCTAAAGACAGGGAATTGTGGAGAGAAAAGATCGCCTACGCCACGTGGCACTGCACCTGATTGATTGATTGATTGATTGACTGATTGTTTAACATCAGTAGGAACAACAATGATAACAGCAACATCAGCGACAGCAACAATAGCAACAGATACATCAGTAGGAACAACAATGATTATAGCAACAACATCGACATCAACAATAACAACAGATACATCAGTAGGAACAACAGTGGTAACAGCAACAACGGTAAAAACAAAAACAGCAGAAGCAAAACATGTGACAAATACAACAGTAGCAGAAAAAAACGATAACAGCATCAATGACAGTAACAACAGTAGCAGTAAAATCGATAACAGTGATAACACGATTGTGCTAATAACAATACTGACATTAATAACAGTAACAGAAACAACAACGACGACAAAAGCGGTGACAACAATAGCAACAAAATCAACAACAATAACAACAACAACAACAACAACGCCAACAACAGCAGCAGTAGCAAGTGCAAGTGAAAAACAGTCACAAAAGTAAAAGCACAGTAACGAGTGCAACAATAATAGGGACAACAACAGCTACAATAAAAGTAGCAACAACAATAGCAAGTGTAACGGCAGTCACAACAGTAACAACATGATCGTGCTAATAAAAAAAAATAGTGACAACAGCAGCAGCAGTAACAGCAACAACAACGACAACAAAAGCAGTGACAACAGTAGCAACAAAATCAACAACAGCAACGCCAACAACAGCAGCAGCAACAACAACAGCAGCAGTAGCAAGTGTAAATAAAAACTGTATAACAAAAGTAAAAGCACAATAACGAGTGCAACAATAATAGGTACAACAAGAATAGCACGTGTAACAGCAGCAACAACAACAGCAACAATAACAACAGTAAAAGCAACAGTAGCAATAAGGACAGCAGTAACTGTCATTAGGCCGATTATTACCTCAAATGGTGAAATAATCATGAGCATTGATCGTGTATTACCTCTCCCCTCCCTTCCTCTCTCCCTCCCCCTCCCCCTTACGTCATCAAACATTCAAAATTACATACAAAATCTTTTCCTACGGGTTTAATGATCAATAAGAAGAAAAAGTGCAAAAAGGAAGAAAGTCTCAAATCAATAGATTTAACAAGCCTTCAGTACAGTCTTAATTAAGCAAATAAATGAAGTCGTTTTCTTCTCCAACTTCAGATTTTAGAATTAGAAACGTCTGATTAACATAAAGAAATGTTTCTTGTTTTAGTATTAATTTCCTTCTCTTGACTTTATCCGTGTACAGTCTAGTGGAGGTGTGGTTGCTGTTTTGGGGCCATATGAGTGACCTCAGCGATGTTTATGCTGTAATTCGCGTTTCTATAATTTCATCTATCCATCTTTTCAGAGGTCTTTATCTTGATCTGTGTCCTGTAGTTCTATAGTTGCAGGCCATTGTGCCTGGCTGTATGTGCGTCATTCTCATTAAGTGCCCAAACCATTTAATTCTTTATATTGTAGGCATGTTGTCAGTCATTTGCATGTCCCTTGCGGAACTTTGCCTCCCTAACAGCTCTCCTGTAGGCCTCTCGGTTGTAAACAAGACTGCCCTGCTGCTGATGCATCCAATTGTCTTTCAGCCATCTTCGCCTTGGTCTTCCTCTCTTTCTTTTTCCCATTATGTTCCCTTCCAAGACGGTTTTCTCTAGATTATCATGACGTTTAATGTGTCCAAAATATTTCAGTTTTCTCTCTTTAATCCTCTTTACCAGCCAGCCTTCTACAATATTAAGTTCTTGTAGTATGGATATATTTGTTCTTTTTTTGCGTCAATGATATTTGAAGAACTCTTCTGTAGCATTTACATTCAAAGGCATTTATGTGTTTCTCAGCTGTTGTGTTAAGTGTCCAGGTCTCACAGGCATATGTTGCGATGGGAAAGATGCATGCCCTTAAAAATCTTATTTTTGTAGTTCTGTCTGTTCCTGTCCACGATGTAGTTTCTACCAATTGTCTTATAGTGTTGTTTTTAGCTTATCTTTCAAAGTGACGTTTGCTGCCTTTCTCATTTCACATGTGGATATTTTATTTTGATGTTTCTTGGTTAGTGCCCATGTTTGGCATTGGCAGCACAAAGTTGGTATAAATATGCTATTAATTAGTTGTCTCTTGGTTTCGAGTGGTATGTTAGGGTGAGAAGCGGGGGATAGCCGGTATGTGATGGCATTTGCTCTTTGTGTTCTAACGTCAGTTCACCTATCAAGCTTTTCCTTTAAAAAAAATGGAATTTTTTTTCCACAGAACTTTAAACTGTCGTAAAATTAAATCTATCATTTTTATTACCAAACTGATCACTGTTGTAAGATCTTTCCTAACTTCTTGTCAAGTCAAGAGATGGACAAGATTTGCCATCTTCAGATCTTCGAAGGCGGTAAAGATCTTAGAAACACGGGGACTGGGTCGGTTTTGGGGGGACGTACTATCGTGGCAAATTGAGGAGTCAAAAACGTAAGATTTAGGAAGGTCCACCACCCTGGCAAAGGGCAGACCTATTCTTCCATGCAAGCTTCTACAGGATCTGCAGAGTCGGCTATGGTGGATTTTTAAAAAATTCTTGGTTGGAGCTAGAAAGCTTGGAGTGCGCAGTACTTTTTTAACAGACTCCACCACCACGGGGACTATGGCGATCCCTGCCCCGTTAGCCAGGCTGGACCTGTTACTCGGGGTACCCACGAAGAGGTAGGATAGGGTCTTGGTCATATATCCCCGCCCCCACAACCGTGTCGCTAGCATTTCAGCTATGGTTCATCAACCCTGCTAACATTTCAGCGATGTTTATGCTGTAATTCGCGTTTCTATAATTTCATCTATCCATCTTTTCAGAGGTCTTTATCTTGATCTGTGTCCTGTAGTTCTATAGTTGCAGGCCATTGTGCCTGGCTGTATGTGCGTCATTCTCATTAAGTGCCCAAACCATTTAATTCTTTATATTGTAGGCATGTTGTCAGTCATTTGCATGTCCCTTGCGGAACTTTGCCTCCCTAACAGCTCTCCTGTAGGCCTCTCGGTTGTAAACAAGACTGCCCTGCTGCTGATGCATCCAATTGTCTTTCAGCCATCTTCGCCTTGGTCTTCCTCTCTTTCTTTTTCCCATTATGTTCCCTTCCAAGACGGTTTTCTCTAGATTATCATGACGTTTAATGTGTCCAAAATATTTCAGTTTTCTCTCTTTAATCCTCTTTACCAGCCAGCCTTCTACAATATTAAGTTCTTGTAGTATGGATATATTTGTTCTTTTTTTGCGTCAATGATATTTGAAGAACTCTTCTGTAGCATTTACATTCAAAGGCATTTATGTGTTTCTCAGCTGTTGTGTTAAGTGTCCAGGTCTCACAGGCATATGTTGCGATGGGAAAGATGCATGCCCTTAAAAATCTTATTTTTGTAGTTCTGTCTGTTCCTGTCCACGATGTAGTTTCTACCAATTGTCTTATAGTGTTGTTTTTAGCTTATCTTTCAAAGTGACGTTTGCTGCCTTTCTCATTTCACATGTGGATATTTTATTTTGATGTTTCTTGGTTAGTGCCCATGTTTGGCATTGGCAGCACAAAGTTGGTATAAATATGCTATTAATTAGTTGTCTCTTGGTTTCGAGTGGTATGTTAGGGTGAGAAGCGGGGGATAGCCGGTATGTGATGGCATTTGCTCTTTGTGTTCTAACGTCAGTTCACCTATCAAGCTTTTCCTTTAAAAAAAATGGAATTTTTTTTCCACAGAACTTTAAACTGTCGTAAAATTAAATCTATCATTTTTATTACCAAACTGATCACTGTTGTAAGATCTTTCCTAACTTCTTGTCAAGTCAAGAGATGGACAAGATTTGCCATCTTCAGATCTTCGAAGGCGGTAAAGATCTTAGAAACACGGGGACTGGGTCGGTTTTGGGGGGACGTACGATCGTGGCAAATCGAGGAGTCAAAAACGTAAGATTTAGGAAGGTCCACCACCCTGGCAAAGGGCAGACCTATTCTTCCATGCAAGCTTCTACAGGATCTGCAGAGTCGGCTATGGTGGATTTTTAAAAAATTCTTGGTTGGAGCTAGAAAGCTTGGAGTGCGCAGTACTTTTTTAACAGACTCCACCACCACGGGGACTATGGCGATCCCTGCCCCGTTAGCCAGGCTGGACCTGTTACTCGGGGTACCCACGAAGAGGTAGGATAGGGTCTTGGTCATATATCCCCGCCCCCACAACCGTGTCGCTAGCATTTCAGCTATGGTTCATCAACCCTGCTAACATTTCAGCTATGGTTCATCAACCCTGCTAACATTTCAGCTATGGTTCATCAACCCTGCTAACATTTCAGCTATGGTTCATCAACCCTGCTAACATTTCAGCTATGGTTCATCAACCCAGCTAGCATGCCGGCTGTGGTTCACCAAACCTGCTAGCATTTATGGTTCGCCAACCATGACACTAACCCTGCTGCTAGCATTTCAGCTATGGTTCGTCAACCCTGCTAGCATTTCAGCTATGGTTCATCAACCCTGCTAGCATTTCAGCTATGGTTCGTCAACCCTGCTAGCATTTCAGCTATGGTTCATCAACCTTGCTAGCATTTCAGCTATGGTTCGTCAACCCTGACGTTAGCATGGCAGTTATGGTTCGCTGACTGCCAAATCGGACAGTGTCATCCTCACCTTCCCCCCCCCCAAGTCTAGTCTACTGATTAAAATTTAAGGTTAAAATTGAAACTTAACTTTACAGAAAGAGACACACACACACACACACACATAGACAGCTTGACTGAGCGTCCCTTGAGGTTTTTTTCTTTGTTTTTTTTTAAATAGTCAGAATGTTATCAGAGACTGCCAACCACTTATGACTGAAACTTTAATCCACTCCGTTCCTTGAGATCCTAAAGACAGGTTGGGTTGCTCTTTCTTCAGGGCTGATCGTGGTCCCAAAGTTGATTTATTTCTACTCGGGAGAGATCCGCTCGTTTCAGCATTGGGCGAAGGTAGGAAGATATGAACGTATTGTACGTTCATAAAGGCGAAAGTAAGAATATATGGACTTATTATACGTTCATAAAGGCGAAAGTAAGAATATATTAACGTATTGTACGTTCATAAAGGCGAAAGTAAGAATATATTAACGTATTGTACGTTCATAAAGGCGAAAGTATGAATATATGGACTTAATATACGTTCATAAAGGCGAAAGAAAGAATATATGAACGTATATACGTCCATAAAGGCAAGAGTAAAAAGTTATGAACGTATTTATACGTCCACAGAAGGCGAGAGTAAGAAGTTATGAATGTACGTATTTATACGTCCATAAAGCTCTTAGTTTGCGTGGCCTTATTGTCATTCTAGGCGTAACAGGACGGAGCAGGCGTTGACCTTCAGGCAAGCAGAGTACCTTTTTTTTGTCTTAGAGCTGCAGAGTAGTTAATATATTGCCTCCTTGTGGTTGGGCGGTTTCTTGATCTACTGGAGTCCTGGATTGCGATCCCTGTTATTCTAGTGCAATTTTTTTTTCTGTCTGGCATGTTTAAAGTAACCAATGTTGGTTCTGCAGTTGTTGGTGCTAGCGTTGTTGGTGCTGGTGTTGTTGGTTCTAGCGTTGTTGGTGCTGGTGTTGTTGGTGCTAGCGTTGTTTATGCTAGCGTTGTTGGTGCTGGTGTTGTTGGTGCAAGTGTTGTTGGTGCTGGTGTTGTTGGTGCTAGCGTTTTTGGTGCATTTGTTGTTGGTGCTAGTGTTGTTGATGATGATGTTGTTGGTGCTGATGTTGTTGATGCTGATGTTGTTGATGCTAGTGTTGTTGATGCTGATGTTGTTGGTGCTAGTGTTGTTGATGCTGGCGTTGTTGGTGCTAGAGTTGTTGATGCTGATGTTGTTGGTGTTAGTGTTGTTGATGCTGATGTTGTTGATGCTGATGTTGTTGGTGCTAGTGTTGTTGATGCTGATGTTGTTGGTGCAAGTGATGTTTGCTGATGTTGTTGGTGCTAGTGTTGTTGATGCTGATGTTGTTGGTGCTAGTGTTGTTGATGCTGATGTTGTTGGTGCTAGTGTTATTGGTGCTGATGTTGTTGATGATGATGTTGTTGGTGCTAGTGTTTCTTCTTCTTCTTCTTCGTTCACTTCTACCACCAAAAACCGCACTGTGAACCTACTGAATTCACGCATGTGGTCCTCGTTAGGTCCCGTGGTCCCCTGTATGGTCCAAAATAGACCACACGAGTTCCACGAAAGGACTACAAGGGGTTCAGAGTATCACAGTGCTTTAGCCTGTATATTTCTTGGTGGGTCTCGGAAGCGAGATTGCGTGACACCGTGGTTTTCACTGCACCAGTTTGGTCTAGGGTTGGACTTTCTCACCGGAAGACCTCGACGTGTTTTGAGATACCCGTGTATCACCGCCGGGTGAGAGGTGGTTGCCCATCCAGTCCAAGGTTGGACTTTCTCACCGGAAAACCTCAGCGTGATTAGGATACGCAGACATCCCCGCCGGGTGAGAGGTGGTTGCCTATCTAGACTTCCCTGGTCCAGTGTCTCCGACTTCAGCATTTTGCGGTCGTGGCCGCTACCCTTCCTAGTTGTGACCAGGATGGAGCTTTTGTCCAGGAGGACGAATCCTCGCCACTAGTGACTTCTACCCCTGGGTTGAGCCGGTTTAGGCATTTCCCAGTATGGGCGTGTTTGGGACGGGACCGACCTCTGGGGCAGAGGTACTGTGACATTCATAGCCTTCAAGATTCACCCCTGGTATGAGCCTGTTTAGGCAAAATTCACCAGTATGGTGTTTATCAGGCGTTACCGATCTCTAGAGCGGAGTTGGCATGACATGTCTAGCCATCGAGTTCCACCACTGGTGTGTGCCGGTTTAGGCATATTTCACCAGTGTAGGTGTATTTCGGACGTAGGCGGCCTCTAGAGCAGAGGCGCCGTGGTATAGCTCTCGTAGCGATACTACTGGACATACCAGGTTAAACTTCACTTTCCACCACCTTTTCCCATCGGCGCCGCACAGCAACCTTTATTTCCGCATTTACTTCCTTAACCGGGAGGAGCTTCACTCCACGCGCGGCATTTGAAGAGTCTCGCCAGCAGTGACTTAACCTCTGGGACAAGCCGGTTCATGCATTTCACCCGATATGACTGCACTCAGGACGTGGCCGACCTCCAGACCAGAGGTGCCGTGATTTGACTGTTTGCTTCGATTTATCCTTTCAACCACCTTTTCCGCAGTGATGCTGCGCGGCAACCTTATTTGTACCTTTCTTCATTGGCCGGGAAGAGCACCGCTCCACGCACGGCAGCTGAAGATCTCGCCAACAGCGACAGATGAGCTACCAAACGTGCCACTCATCTACCTTAAGTAACTGATTTTCAGGCGCCAGATATTCGCCCTCGCCCCTTCTCCTGTCAGTTTAAACAGTTCTGCCACGGGAAGGCCAGGAGCTGGACTTGACTGCCAGAGGCTGTTTGTGGCGCGTTTGCAGTCCTTAGAACCGGTGCTAGTGTTGTTGGTGCTAGTGTTGTTGATGCTGATGTTTTTGATGCTGATTTTGTTGATGCTGATGTTGTTGGTGTTGGGGGTGAGGGTGGGGGTCGAAGACGCTGTCTGATTTGGCAGTCAGCGACTCATAAGTTGACATGTTGGTACCCCCAGTAACAGGCCTAGCCTAGGAGCAGGGATCACAACAGACCCCACGGCAATGGAGTATGATAAAGAAGCTTACCGTAGCTCCAATCAGCGTCGTCATCATCATCATCATCATCATCATCATCATCATCGCCTTTCACTCTTTTGGGAGCATAGCTTCCCCTCCCCATCCGTGTTCTTGGATTTGTTCTCTGTTTCCTTCCATGTGCATCCCTTGCCTCTGGGCACTGCCATAGTTTCTCTTCTCCAAGTAGTTCTAGGTCTTCCTCGATTTCTGTTTCCTTCCATGTGCACCCCTTGTCTCTTGGCACTGCCATAGCTTCTCTTCTCCAAGTAGTTCTAGGTCTTCCTCGATTTCTGTTTCCTTCCATGTGCACCCCTTGTCTCTTGGCACTGCCATAGTTTCTCTTCTCCAAGTAGTTCTAGGTCTTCCTCGATTTCTGTTTCCTTCCATGTGCATCCCTTGTCTCTTGGCACTGTCATAGTTTCTCTTCTCCAAGCAGTTCTAGGTCTTCCTCGATTTCTGTTTTCCCCGGGGATTCCGTGTCAGTGTCTGTCTTGTTTACGCTGTTGTCAGGTATCCTCAGAGTGTGGCCACTCCACGCTTGTATAGCTCCAAACAGGGATTGAAAGAACAGCCGCCATACCCCCACACCAACCTTGGCACTACGTCCGTCCCTCAACACCTTCATAGCATCGACCGTAAAGAACATCAAGTTTGCAGATGCAAGGAAAAAGAACAAGTCTAAAGTTCTTATCAGTTTGTTTTTTTTGAGGGGCTAGTTCTGCCTGTTCTGTTTTCCTTAGTTTATTATTAAACCATACATATATTTTTTTAAATTTGCCCTTTCATGTCCAAGTAGATACAGTTTTATTTAAAGACTTGAAAGTGCTTGCTTCACGCCTGAGCTAACGATTCCACTTCCCAGCGGTTCTCACATTATTACATACTAGCACCCACTTCTGAAATAGTTTTTTTTTAAATTTATTCCATAGCTTCCTTGTTTTGTCATAGCATAACTAACTCTTTTATTTAAAAACGAGAAAGTAAGAATAATACGAATAACAGCAGCAGCAGTAGTAGCAGTAGGTCCCACCGTTCTTGTACACCTGGAAATATCCACTTCAGACGGCTGTTCTTTGTAAGAGATGGTTCTGTCTGTGTCCACACATTCTCCGCAAGACTTAATAGAATTATTAAGCAAGTAAATCTATTGATTCTCCACGCTTATACAGACCAATTCTCTACAGACCTTTTTTTTCTATGACAACTCTTTTTTTTTAAAGTGGAAAATGAAAAAAAAATTGAATTTTACAGCCCGAGGGCGTGGAGTTTTCAGTCCATTAGCCTGGTTCTAGATCAGGAAATTGCCAAATCGATGTCCACGTCTACCTGCAAAGAGTCTCCCCTGATGAGAGCTGGAAGCGAGTTTGCCCAGGTAGGTCTGTGCAGTGTCTTGTGTGCTACGATGTAACGCTGGCTAACTACAAGCATTACCGGGGCCACCGACAGAGCAGGGTACGCCAGGGATGGGCCTCTAGAAATTTTTTTTTTTAATGCGACGAAGAACATAATAATTCAGACATTATAATCCGTCTACTCCTTTGTGAGAAAGAAAGATAAGAAAGAGAAAAGTAGTCTGGCCAACGAAGGGCGAAGATAAATCATTTGGAATATTTTTTTAAAGGAATATTGATCCAGAAAATCTCTAATTTTTGTCGAGTAATTGCTAATATTGTGCAGTTTTTCTCCGCAAGAAAATGGCTGGCAAGATGCTGCGTTTTCTGGATGGGGTTTTTTTCCCAAGCGTTATAAGTGAGGAGACTGGAATTCTTGTAGAATACCTCTTGTGAGCTATCATCACGACACTTTTATAAGACTGTCTGCATCAAGACACTTTTATAAGACTGTCTGCATCAAGACGCATTTTCTTGCTCGTGCCACGTGACTGTTCAAACTGCAAGGCTTTTGTTGTGAGTTTATGGCCCGCTTTTGTAGTTCAGCAAACACACAAAAGAATCTTAACACCAAGTTCTGCATCTCTTTTTAAAAATTATTATGAATTATCGTCCACATTTTTCTTGAGTAGATTATGTATGATGCGACAAACCAAGCATAATGGAGGAATCTCTTATCATTCATTCATTCATTTGCATGTCTCTTGCGGAACTTTGCCTCCCAGACAGCACTCCTGTAGGTCTCTGTTGTGAGCAAGATGTCCTGCTGCTAATGCATCCATTTGCAGATCATCAACGATGTCTTGCAGCCAGCTTGGCCTTGGTCTTCGTCTCTTTCTTTTTCCCATCATGTACCCTTCCAAGACGGTCTTCTCTAGATTATAATGACGTTTAATGTGTCCAAAATATTTAAGTTTTCTCTCTTTAATCCTCTTTACTAGCCAGCCTTCTTCAATATTAAGTTCCTGTAGTATGGATATATTTGTTCTTTTTTGTGTCCATGATATTTGAAGAACTCTTCTGTAGCATTTACATTCAAAGGCATTTATGCCATATTTATCTCTTATGTTACTGAAAAAAATGATGTCCCTAAGTGTTTGTATACCGTAGTCTGAGTGAAGTGTTACCTGTCTTCACATTTCTAGGTCACTACAGAATTTGAAGTAGGGATGCCAGCACCTGTGGCACCTCATAGAGGCTGGGGTCGACCTCCGGTACTCGACAGCACGAGTGCGACCAAGGATCCTCTGATCGGCAGGCGGGTGCAGTAGCCATTACACCACAGTGGCACTGAAGACTCAGCGAAAATAAAGCTGTTGAACTAGATATTTAAAACCCATCAACATACAGTGCTGTATTCACTGGTAAAAGCTGTTGAATTAGATATTTAAAACTCATCACCATACAGCGCTGAATTAACTGGTAAAAGCTGTTGAATTAGATATTTAAAACCCATCAACATACAGTGCTGTATTCACTGGTAAAAGCTGTTGAACTATATTTATAACTCATCACCATACAGCGCTGTATTCACTGGTAAAAGCTGTTGAACTAGATATTTAAAACTCATCAACATACAACGCTGTATTCACTGGTAAAAGCTGTTGAACTATATTTATAACTCATCACCATACAGTGCTGTATTCACTGGTAAAAGCTGTTGAACTAGATATTTAAAAACACATCAACATACAGTACTGTATTCACTGGTAAAAGCTGTTGAATTAGATATTTAAAACTCATCAACATACAGCGCTGTATTCACTGGTAAAAGCTGTTGAACTAGATATTTAAAACTCGTCAACATACAGCGCTGTATTCACTGGTAAAAGCTGTTGAACTATATTTATAACTCATCACCATACAGCGCTGTATTCATTGGTAAAAGCTGTTGAACTAGATATTTAAAACTCATCAACATACAGCGCTGTATTCACTGGTAAAAGCTGTTGAACTAGATATTTAAAACTCATCAACATACAGCGCTGTATTCACTGGTAAAAGCTGTTGAATTAGATATTTAAAACACATCAACATACAACACTGTATTCACTGGTAAAAGCTGTTGAACCTCCACAAGTCCACACCATGAAGCACTATCCACAAGGTTCACTTGGTCAGCGTACTATCCACAAAGTGCATTTGGTCAGCGTACTATCCACAAGGTGCATTTAGTCAGCGTACTATCCACAAGGTGCATTTGGTCAGCGTACTATCCACAAGGTTCACTTGGTCAGCGTACTATCCACAAGGTGCATTTGGTCAGCGTACTATCCACAAGGTGCATTTGATCAGCGTACTATCCACAAGGTTCACTTGGTCAGCGTACTATCCACAAGGTGCATTTGGTCAGCGTACTATCCACAAGGTTCACTTGGTCAGCGTACTATCCACAAGGTGCATTTGGTCAGCGTACCATCAACAAGGTGCATTTGATCAGCGTATCATCCACAAGGTGCACTTGGTCAGCGTTCCATCCACAAGGTGCACTTGGTCAGCGTACCATCCACAAGGTGCACTTATCAGCGTGCTAGCAGCATATCTCTTGATGTCGACCGTCCTTGTTCGCTTGTGCTTACCTTATTTCTAAGACTTCTCCTATACAGAGCAGCGGATTAGCTATCAGGCTAGGGTAGACTTTATCGCAAGGGTCCAGAAGGCAGACGGCCTAGGGCCAAGCGGGTGAGGGGGGACAGAGAAAGTGAGGTCTTCTTTCTTCATGTCTTTCTTCGATTTTCTTTTTTTTTTCCCTAAACTATAATTATTTTACCCTTTTTTCTTCTCAGTCTATTTCCAGTCCACTTCCTCTTCTTTCTCTTCTAATCCACTTCCTCTTCCCTCCCCTCTAGTCCACTTTCTATTCTCTCCGCTCTAATCCACTTCCTCTTCTCTCCCTTCTAGTCCACTTCCTCTTCTTTCCCTTCTAATCCACTTCCTCTTCCCTCCCTTCTAGTCCACTTTCTATTCTCTCCCTTCTAGTCCACTTCCTCTTCCCTCCCTTCTAATCCACTTCCTCTTCCCTCCCTTCTAATCCACTTCCTCTTCTCTCCCTTCTAATCCACTTCCTCTTCCCTCCCTTCTAGTCCACTTCCTCTTCCCTCCCTTCTAATCCACTTCCTCTTCTCTCCCTTCTAATCCACTTCCTCTTCTCTCCCTTCTAATCCACTTTTTCTTCTCTCCCTCCTAGTCCACTTTTTCTTCTCTCCCTCCTAGTCCACTTTTTCCTAGTCCACTTACTCTTCTGTCCCTTCTAGTCCACTTTTTCTTAGTCCTAATCCATTTTTTCTTCTCCTTTCCTCCTAATCCACTTTTTCGTCTTCTAGTCCACTTTTTCTTTTTCTCTCCCTCCTAATCCGTTTTTTCTTCTTCTTTCCCTCCTAATCCACTTTTTCTTCTTCTTTCCTCCTAATCCATTTTTTCTTCTTCTTTCCCTCCTAATCCATTTTTTCTTCTTCTTTCCCTCCTAATCCACTTTTTCTTCTTCTTTCCTCCTAATCCATTTTTTCTTCTTCTTTCCCTCCTAATCCATTTTTTCTTCTTCTTTCCCTCCTAATCCACTTTTTCTTCTTCTTTCTCCTAATCCATTTTTTTCTTCTTTCCCTCCTAATCCATTTTTTCTTCTTTCCTCCTAATCTACTTTTTCGTCTTCTAGTCCACTTTTTCTTTTTCTCTCCTCCTAATTCACTTTTTCTTCTTCTCTCTCCTAGTCCACTTTTTCTTCTCTCCCTCCTAGTCCACTTTTTCCTAGTCCACTTACTCTTCTGTCCCTTCTAGTCCACTTTTTCCTAGTCCTAATCCATTTTTTCTTCTTCTTTCCTCCTAATCCACTTTTTCGTCTTCTAGTCCACTTTTTCTTCTTCTTTCCTCCTAATCCATTTTTTTCTTCTTCCCTCCTAATCCATTTTTTCTTCTTCTTTCCCTCCTAATCCACTTTTTCTTCTTCTTTCCTCCTAATCCATTTTTTCTTCTTCTTTCCCTCCTAATCCATTTTTTCTTCTTCTTTCCCTCCTAATCCACTTTTTCTTCTTCTTTCCTCCTAATCCATTTTTTCTTCTTCTTTCCCTCCTAATCCACTTTTTCTTCTTCTTTCCTCCTAATCTACTTTTTCGTCTTCTAGTCCACTTTTTCTTTTTCTCTCCCTCCTAATTCACTTTTTCTTCTTCTCTCCCTCCTTGTCCACTTTTTCTTTTTCTCTCCCTCCTAATTCACTTTTTCTTCTTCTCTCCCTCCTAATCCACCTTTTCTTCTTCTCTCCCTCCTAATTCACTTTTTCTTTTTCTCTCCCTCCTTGTCCACTTTTTCTTTTTCTCTCCCTCCTAATTCACTTTTTCTTCTTCTCTCCCTCCTAATCCACCTTTTCTTCTTCTCTCCCTCCTAATCCACTTTTTCTTCTTCTCTCCCTCCTAATCCACTTTTTCTTCTTCTCTTCCTCCTCGTGCGCTTCCGCTTCTTCTTTCCCTTCTCGCTCCCCTTCTTCTTATTCTTTCCCTTCTCGTCTTCTTCTTCTGTCTCTCCTCTTTCACTTCCCCTTCATTAGATTTTTTTTCTGTTTCCTATCTCCATGGAGCCACAAACACGTGATCATAAAGCACAAATATGGCGTCGAAAGGAGAGTAAGATATTGTTATTTATTCATTAGATGTCCTGGCCACAGGATGTGACTGTCATGCTACCCCCCCCCCCCACACACACACAGATCTCCACCTTTGATACCCCCTCAGTTGCTGACTTTTTATTGTGCCATCGCGTTAGACTGTCCATGACTTCTTTTTTTGTTTCTCTTATTATTCCCATGCCTTTTTTTTTACCATTTATCTTTCCTATTGTTATGATTGCTATCATAAGATTTTTAAGGGCATGCATTTTTCCAATCGCAACATATGCCTGTGAGACCTGGACACTTAACAAAACAGCTGAGAAACACATAAATGCCTTTGAATGTAAATACTACAGAAGAGTTCTTCAAATGTCATGGACACAAAAAAAAGAACAAATATATCTATACTACAAGAACTTAATACTGAAGAAGGCTGGCTAGTAAAGATGATTAAAGAGAGAAAACTGAAATATTTTGGACACATTAAACGTCATGATAATTTAGAGAAGACCGTATTGGAAGGATACATAATGAGAAAAAGAAAGAGAGGAAGATCAAAACAAAGATGGCTGCAAGACATCGTTGACGATCTGCAAATGGATGCAGCAGCAGCAGCAGGCTATCTTGCTCACAACCGAGAGGCCTACAGGAGTGCCGTTTTGGAGGCAAAGTTCCGCAAGGGACATGCAAATGAATGAATGAATGAATTGTTATGATCTTCACAATCCCTCCACTTCTTATTATATGTCCAATGAATGATGACTGCTGCCTACTTTGATGACTTTTGCTTCCTTTAATGACTGCTGTCTCCTCTGTTGACTGCTGCCTCCTCTGATGACTGCTGTCGCGTTTGATGATTGCTGCCACCTATGATGACTGCTGACTCCTATGATGACTGCTGCCACCTATGATGACTGCTGACTCCTATGATGACTCCTGACTCCTATGATAACTGCTGCCTCCTTGATTTTATTTGGTTCCTATCTACGTTTGTTTTTGTTAGACATTCCCTCTTCGTCGTCTTAGGTGTCCATGGTACTCTTAACGTTCTATTAAGGAAGCATAAACAACATCTTGTTGGCAGAAATGCAGATGAAGCCACTGACAGTAGTTATTGAGGAAAGACGCTGGCGATGGTTGGGACATGTGCTCCGAATGACTGACAACTCACTACCAAAAATAGCACTAAGATGGACACCACAGGGGAACAGAAGTAAGGATAGACCAAAAGAGACATGGAGAAGAACAACAGAGAGGATGTTGAGCAATAGAGGGCTCACCTGGGCAAGAGCAGAAAAAAGGCGAAGGACAGGCATTTGTGGAAAACTCTTGCGGAAGCCCCATGTGCCCTGGGCACTTAAGGTTCAGAGAGAGAGAGAGAAGAAACCATATCTCTGTTGTCTCTAGTGATCTTTGTACGGATCTAGTCACTGCCCATGACTAACAAAATAAATATGGCAAATGAAATATGTAATTATGGGGAGAAATTGGAATTGGTGACGAGTTTGAATATCTTGAACAATTACTAACTAATAATGGAGATACAATGAGGGAGAATATAAGGAGGACATATATAGTTTTTCAGAAGCTAGTATAGCTAAAGAAATTGTGGAAATGTACAGACAGAATTATAAGAATTAGATTTTTCTAACGGAACGCATCTTTCCCATCGCAGCATATTCCTGTGAGACCTGGACGCTTAACAAAACTGCTGAGAAAAACATCAGTATCTTTGAAAATCAATGCCACAAAAGAGTCCTTCAGATATCATGGACACATAAAAGAACAAATATATCCATACTACAAGAATTTAATATTGAAGAGGGCTGGCTAGTAAAAAAAAAAAAAAGATTAAACAGAGAAAACTTAAATATTTTGTGCATATTAAACATCATGAGAGTTTGGAGAAGACCGAGTGGGAAGGATACATAATGGAGGAAGAAGAAGGAGAGGAAGATCAGCATGAAGATGGCAACAAGACATTGTTAAATGATGAATAATTGGATGCATCAGCAGCAGGGCATCTTCCTTACAACCGAGAGTTGATGAGTTGGAGCTGTTAGGGAGGCAAAGTTCCGCAAGGGACATGCTAATGAATGAACAGTTGAAAATTTTGCATCCTCAAGGCAACAAACAGAACCTTATATATGCAGTTATTACTATTATTATTTTTAAATTCTGTCACACAGGAATTTAAATATCCACAGTAGCTAAAGAGTTTTAAGATCACTAGGTAAGTCTGTGCGTATAACACTGACTTATCTACACAAAAGTAGTCTGTCAAATATAAAACTAGCAGTAGCTGTCTATTACAGTACGAATAATCCATGGTATTCTCTGCACACACACACCAGTCTTTTAAATAATCGAAGCAGCTTTCATAAAATCAATATCAAATTATATAAATTTTACAACGTTGCTGTTTGCATTTAAAAATTGATACAATGCCTTTTTTATGTTGTCAGATTCGTCTTTGGACACGTCAATGTTGCAAACACGATTTTATATAAATTGCTAATGAGATATCTATCTATCTATCTATCTATCTATCTATCTATCTATCTATCTATCTATCTATCTATCTATCTATCTATCTATCTATCTATCTATCTATCTATCTATCTATCTATCTATCTGTCTATCTATCTATCTATCTATCTATCTATCTATTTATCTATCTGTCTGTCTGTCTGTCTGTCTGTCTAATCTAAGATAAATCTGCCTGTCTGTCTGCCTATTCATCTGTCTGTCTATCCGTTTGTCTGTTTCACTCATAAATTAATTTCTACAAGTTAATATTAGCTCCAGTTTCCTCATTAATTTACCGCTCTCCCCCCCCCCCCCACCCCTCTCCTGTTATACATCAACAGATGACCCCAGTTATGCTGTTAACATCGTAACATCAAATTTTACTCCAACTCTTTTGATCCTAGGCAAGATCCTGTGTTTGTGGACATCCCGTAGTCCCATAATCCCGCTGGCCTTCCATGAGTGTGTTGATAATGTGGCCAGGTCTGTCATACTTAACATCTGTACCTGCAGATGTTGCGCTCCGCATAAAACGCGTGTTTATGTTCATCAGGAGGGTAGTTTCTTGTTGCGCTATTTGTTTGGCTTAGTCTCTCAAGTTACTAGGTTAATCAGAGAACTATGGTGACACTGCTGTGGTGACGGTGCTGCTGTCATAAATCCACGGCTGGTGGAGCCATATGCTTACCTCTTAGTGGTGGTCATTTAAATATACCGTTGTGTAACATCACGTTGTGTGGCTTCATGTTGTGTTGCTTTATGTTGTGTAGCTTCATGTTGTGTTGCGTTATGGTGTGCGGCTTCATGGTGTGTCGCTTTATGTTATGTAGCTTCATGTTGTGTCGCTTTATCTTATGTGGCTTCATGTTGTGTGACTTCATGTTGTGCGACTTCACGTTGTGTCGCTTTATGTTGTGTGGCTTCATGTTATGCCGCTTCACATTCTGTGGCTTCATGTTGTGTCGCTTTATTGTGTGACTTCATGTTGTTCGCTTTATTGTATGACTTCATGTTGTGTCGCTTTATGTTATGTGGCTTCATGTTGTGTGGTTTCATGTTGTGGGCTTCATATTGTGTAGCTTCATGTTGTATAGCTTCAGGTTGCATCTACACACACTCTATCTATCTATCTATCTATCTATCTATCTATCTATCTATCTATCTATCTATCTATCTATCTATCTGACGTTGGAGGTCATAACTCCTTACAATCCTCTTTTTTTGTGTTGCCTCTATGAGTTGTCCTGGTGTCACTTTTCCATCCCATCTTGCCAACCCATCTTGACAACCCATCTTGCCAACCCATCTTGACAACCCACCTAGGATTTTCTAGCATGGTCTGCCTCCCCCGCCAACTTACTATCATGATGCGTTCTAGTTTGCCTCTTCTCTTGACATGTCCTATAAATTTAGACTGTTATACACACACATACACACACTTAGATACAATTTTTCTGAGCCTTAAGTTTGAAAATCTCACGTTTTCTCGCTATAATTACTAATATTATGTTTCTTATAACACGACGCATTTTTTTAAAGTGTATATTTTCAGCTTCAAAGTGAATTTTTTAAAAAAAAAGTCCTCATATTGAAACATAATGCCTAGCAACCGTTAATTCAATCGAACGCCTTTATTCCCTTCCGTACAAATATCCAAAACTGAACAAATGTTAAGCAATTACTGTGCTCTATACAATAACGGAGGCCATAGCCCGCTGACATTTCCACTCCGGGTTTTTTAGGGGAAAAATGTGCGGTTATTTCTGGCTGAGAAGTATAAAAAGAATACGAGAGAAGAAAGGGGGGGGGGGGGGTGGTATTTCCGCAGCCAAGCGCGGCTAAGAGTGGGCGGTCTCAAACACTAATCGCGCTGCTATTGGCTGATTTTGTCGATTATGCCGAAGTCGTCCAATCAAATCGGACGGAGAATTCGATTTTTGTTTCTGCTCTTGACTGATTTGTTTGGATGTCTAACGATCACAGGCGTGGGCAAGCGACGGGAATTTAATGTATAAATCAGCAAAAGACCTGGGACGCGGAGAGAACACATACACGTATCAATGTGTATGTGTGTATGTTGATTATATTATTGGAGTTATTGCTTTTGCTTTCACGGTGAACTCGGTATACACACTAGACCATTTAGCTTACAAGGCGGAAAGAATGGTAATATCAAGAAGAATCAACATAGCAGAGTACAACATCCTTTATAAACTGGAAGACACTGATACAAGTAAATAAATTCAGCTATTTCGGACCAACAATAGCTGCTGATGGCAAGTGCACAAATAAAATAAAATGTAAAGAAAACGAGTCAGTCAGTCAGTCATTTGCATGTCCCTTGCGGAACTTTGCCTCCCTAACAGCTCTCTTGTAGACCTCTCGGTTGTAAAGCAAGATGTCCTGCTGCTGATGCATCCATTTACGGATTATCTACGATGTCTTGCAGCCATCTTCACCTTGGTCTTCCTCTTTTCCTGAAAAAAAAACGAGTAAGTAATGCAAAAACAGTTTTTATGAAGAAAATACTAAAAAAACCATGTCCTTAAAAACGAGGAGAAAGACTACATAGAGAGTATCTGAACAAATAACAAAAGCATGATCAAGAAATTGGAAGCCATGGAGATGTGGTTTTGGAGAAAGGTGCAACAACAGACAAACAAACAAAAATCCTGAACAGACAGGAAAACAAATAAGAGATCGTTAGAGAATTGTATAACCCCACAAACTATTTAAATGACAAGAAAAAGATCATCAAATTTCTTGGACATGTCATGAGAAGACAAAAGTTGGAAAATGTGGTAATGGCCGGAAAATTGAACGGAAAAAAAAAACAAGGAGAAGCAGACAAGAGAAGAATATCTCAGTGGACTGACCAAGTGGCATGAGAAAATAAGACCATTTTAATTTACTGGAGACACCAGTTTGAGGAAACATGATCACCAACGCACTCCGACATGGCATATAATGTATGACGTGGTTACTCTGAATATTTATTTCTCTTTACAAAGCCGACAACCGTAGATGTTGAGTCCTCCCCTATACATGCAGATATTCCCTGTTTTCAGGCAGAAGAATCTGGAAGGTCTGTATATGTGGGCACTCGACTGTAACCTGTTTCAAGACGTAGACATGAACTTCATATAGATGAAGATCTTTAGTAATTAAAGTTGTACAAGACCGGGATATAGATGAAGATCTTTAGTAATTAAAGTTTTACAAGACCGGGATATAGATGAAGATCTTTAGTAATTAAAGTTGTACAAGACCGGGATATAGATGAAGATCTTTAGTAATTAAAGTTGTACAAGACCGGGATATAGATGAAGATCTTTAGTAATTAAAGTTGTACAAGACCGGGATATAGATGAAGATCTTTAGTAATTAAAGTTTTACAAGACCGGGATATAGATGAAGATCTTTAGTAATTAAAGTTTTACAAGACCGGGATATTCGGTGTTAATATTTCCACGGGGTAGGGGTGGGGGAAAGATGGGGTCATTACCTGCAAAAAAAGGGAAATAATTCTATTTAAAAATGTTCGTCTGTTAACTCTAGGAAGAAACAGTCAGTGATATCAGCAAACAGTCCTGCAGATCCCAAAATACTGCCCGTGACTGGGGTTCTCAAACAATGGAGAATCCCACCCCCATCCTTACCTTTTAAATCAGGGTAGTGGGGTGAGTGGAGGTGGGGGGAAATGTTAGGGCTTCGAGGGGTGGGAGGAGCTACTGGGGCAGACTGACAGATTGAAAGTGTTGGAATATTATTTGCACATTATTTGAGCGCATCCTTGGACAGTCTTTGAAGAAAAAGATGGGTGGTGGCAGAAAGTAGAGAGAGAGAGAGAGAGAGAGAGAGAGAGAACATACTTTATTTTCAAAGAGTTAAAAATTGGCCACGCAGGTCCGTCAAATATTCTGCCCTTCATCATACAGCTTTCACCCAGTCATAGTCATTCAGCATTTGTTGATGAGCATAATAATCACGAAGAAGCAATCAAATGATTACATAAATAAATAATAAACTTATCTCTTGTCCATACACTCTACACTCTGATTTATGCAAACACATGAAATAAACTTGCATTCTTACATTCATTCAAAACTAACACATTTATAGAAAAGCAGTATAAAAAATTACAACAATCAAGCCATACTTTAAACTACTTTAGACTATGCTTAGGTAGGCATATAGTCCATATCAAACAGATGTTGACAATGTTTGAAGTTATAAGAATGAATGTTACTTATAAGTTTTACATGAGTTGGTAGGGCATTCCAAAGGTGGCCAGGTGAGTAGGAGAAGCTTTTTTTAAAACATGCCAAGCCTTGGTTTTTGAGAATACAATTGCTTTAAGCGTTGACTATGTTTTGGGTTGGATTTGAAAAACGACCAGTTAGGGTGGAGCATTGTGCGATAGAATTTTATGAATTGACTTGAGCTTGTTGAAAAGAAATCTCTTCTTGAGGGGTATAATATCAAGATGTTTGTCCTTATTTGTAATATGTGCTGCATGTTTGTTATCTATAAGCTTTACTGCTCGTTTTTGAAGTGAGTAAAGTCTTTCCATGTTTGACATGGAATAACCATCCCAGACTGAGGAACTAGTCCAAGTGTGTTTGTATCTGTGATATGCAGTATGTGTTTCTGGTGTCTATGTCAAGAAAATGTTTAATTTTAGTAAACTGGTAAACTTTTTGTGCAATGAGTTTGGTTAGATTTTCTACATGATGATTCCGGCTGAGAGACTACCATAGAAAACAAGTTGAATTCTTTCCTGACTAAATGTTTACGAAGAATTAGAAAACATTTTGGCCAAACACCATAAGAAATAACATCTTATTAGCAGAAATGCAGATGAAATCACTGACAACAATTATTGAGGAAAGACGCTGGTGATGGTTGGGACATGTGCTCCGAATGACTGACAACTCACTACCAAAAATAGCACTAAGATGGACACCACAGGGGAACAGAAGTAAGGGTAGACCAAAAGAGACATGGAGAAGAACAACAGAAAGGATGTTGAGCAATAGAGGGCTCACCCGGGCAAGAGCAGAAAAAAGGCGAAGGACAGGCATTTGTGGAAAACCCTTGAGGAAGCCCCATGTGCCCTGGGCACTTAAGGTTGAGAGAGAGAGAGAGAGAGAGAGAGAGATTCCGGCTGAGGTGGTGGTCAATCATGAGACCTAGAGTTTTATGTTCACTAACATTCTCTACCTGTGAAGTTCTAGCATGGAGCTGTAGTGTTGTTGGTGGTGAATTTGTTTATTTCTGTCTAGATTTAATGACCACGGACTTTGTTTTGCTGGTGTTTATGAGCATTCTGTTGTTGTTGCTCCAGTTAATTAGACTGTTTATTTCAATTTGAAGACCTGACTCAGGTTAATACAGTCAATGTCACTTGTGTAAACTGTGCAGTCATCAGCAAAAAGTTCACAAGATGATTTTTTGAGATGAAGTGGAAGATCATTGATGTAAACGGTAAACAGGAGAGGACCAAGAATAGATTACAGTGGAAATACCATTATCAACCACAGATGAACTTGACAAATGATGAACTTGGAGTTTTTGAGGCAAACTACCTGTTGTTTGTTGGAAAGAAAAGGTTAATAAATGTTGTCAAGTCAAGGTGTAATCTAGGGAGAGAGAGAAAGAGAAATGACATGATGTCATTAAACCGCTGGACTAAGATGGTGGCGAAGGCGCTGTCAGTTTGGCAATCAATGACCCGTAGCTGACCAAGACCCTGTCCCACTTCTCCGTTGTACCTCCGTAGCAGGCTTAGCCTGGCTAACGGGGCAGGGATCGCCATAGTCTCTGTGGAGGTGGAGCCCACTGAAGAAGTATTTCATGCCACTGAAAAAATAGCTGCCATAACTGGCTCCAGAGCCGACGCGATGCTGTGCCCCAACATCTTCACAGCATCAGCTGCTAGGAAGACTAACTTGCAGTTCCAGGGAGACAGAAGACAAGACAGGATGGATTAAGACATCGCAAAGTTTACTTCTCTGATACCTCAGAGTTTACCATGTCCTGAAGTAGAAGCTAGATAAAAGGAGACTACTGGTAGCTCTTGCAGAAACTGTAGTTTAGGGGTATTATCCGTTGTCAGTTATATTTCTTTTATTAAAACTGTTTTAAAACATCTGGTAAACAGTTAAGTCGCTCTAATGCCAGGATTTGTGAAGTCCTGGCCGTCTTCTTCGCTGCCCTTCCTGGCAGTACCGTAACCAGAGCATGGGCGGGAGATCTTTTTTGTGATTATCTTACAAGAATTCAGCATTTTATTTATTGAATTCTTGTGTGTGTGTGTGTATTACATGTATTTAAAACTGCGTTTTTTTAAAGATATTCACCAGATTCAGGCAGCTCAGCTCCCTGATACATACGGCATTGTAATAAATAAATAAATTTTTTAAATGGCCATCTTTGGAACACGCCTGAAATAAAAGATAAAGAAATTATCCACAACCACTGTGTAACTGGCTCCATTATCAGGCGCACACTTCAGTGGATGATGGAACGGAAGACGGAACACGTATGGGAATGCCCTGAGCGGGTGGAGATGCCAGTCTTCTGGTTACAGATTACGGATAGAAATAGTATACGACAGCGTTAAGGGTAGAAAAATGTATCCAAGATTTGAGTATTGCAAGTATTTGCACTGCTGAAAGCGAAGGTTTATCGATTACTTTTTTGATGTAATCTTAATGAGATGGGACATTATCAAACATTACAGGAAACTATGAACTGACCAGCATAATCCACCATCCAGCGAGCAGATGCCGCAACTCTAGCATCAGGAACTAGCCACCATGTCGAGATTAAGCGTGGGACACTTCCGACTGCGAGGGCATATGCATCACCTCAGCATGTCAGATGACATGCCAGACAAGTGTCCCCGCAATCTGGGGCCATGTTCTACAGCTCTGTCACCTGAGCTCGACCCCGTCACCAGGGAAGACAAACACTGGAAAACGAACTTTAGGGTGAGCACGACCTCCAGAAAACTGCGCAGTTTTTGTATAAATGTAAACGTCTGACAGTTTCTTGGAAGGTAGAAGAAGATGGCGATGATGAAAGATAAAGATAAAGAAAATAAAAAAGTTGTATAAATTGCATAGTTACTTTCACAAATATAAAGGTCTGACAGTTTCTTGGAAGGTAGAAGAAGAATGCGGTGATGCATAGTAAGATAAAGTTGTATAAATTGTATAGTACTTTCACAAACATAAACGAAAGGGCGAGAAACGCGAGTGTAAACATTGTCATCTACGTGCTAACAAGATCAAAGAGATAATTAAAAGCTGCGACTCTCACTTTGAAAATTAAATGGATAGGTTCGAAACTAAGATGGCTGACATTTCAGATTCGCAGCCGATACGGGCCGCTTGTCAGCTCGCACCGTGCTTCGTTGTCAGTCGATTACTTTAGGAAGGATTGGAGCAGTAGAGGCTAGGGGAGGGGGGGGTCTCTTTTTTCAATATTGTTATTTCTATAACACCTTTCCTTCTTCTCTACCTCTTTTTGAAATGATGGGTCGCCGCATGATTGGTTGGTTCGGCCGTGACAGGTATTCTGCCGGGCTGATGATTCAATGTTATAGAAAACAAGAATTTGGTACCGTCTGAGCTGCTGTAGACCCTTGTACCTGAGGACTTGATAACTTTGTTGTTCGTGATGAATTATGGAAGATGTTTGTTAAAGGTGTTTCATGACGTAGGGCGCGCTAACAGGGGCGGAGTGGCTAAAGGTAAGCAGTTATGACATATTTTGTAGTCAGCTTTAGTAAAATAAGGGCTCTTTGAAAAATAAAAGTAGGAATTCAAATAAAACTATTTTTCATAAAATCTCATCTGATAATGTGATAATATAATTTCCTCTTTCTTGTCATCATTTGCCTGCTCACAATGTTAAATGCTATGATGGAATGTAACAAATCATAAACCTCTCACAATCAGGTTCATTCTTGTTATATATTATCATTATATCAACGGATCATTGTGTTTGCAAGTTCAATTAACTCTCATTCTAATACGTTTCTAGTATCTTGTTACAACTTTCAAATTATCTACAGATACTCTCCATTGAAGATTTAATATCTTTTATTAATTTCCCATTCACATGTGCACATATTTTAACATACATTATCATTTCTTTGTCTTGCAGTGACTCACATTTCTATGTATATACCCATTTCTATGATGATATTTTACTTTTATTAAAAAAAAATCTTCTGTGTCTATAACAGGAAATAATCTATGAAATTTAGTATTACAACATTCTAGATTAACGTGGCAGTGAGAGTGTTAAAGATGTATTTTTTATGCTGCTTTAGATGCAAGAGATCTTAACTCCTTTCTTACTATGAGTCATTTATGTGGCTTTGTAAAGATTACATTAAAAGAATAACTACATCTGCCTAGTTTTATTTTTCCCTAGGGAATTTAAGTTTTAATTATGTATAAGAGTCTGGTCATTTCAAAACTAGAATATAGTGACTGAGTTTATTATAATTTTTTTCTGTCGTTTGGGAATTTTTTTTTTTTGGCTTGGTAGTAAAAGAATTAAATTTGTCTCACTACCTTAGCAAGCTCTGTATTGTGTGTATACAGTCACAAGCATGAAGTATAGAAGTGTACACAGTTCCACGTATGGTGTGTATATACTCACAAGCATGGAAGTATGGAAATGTACACAGTTCCACGTATAGTGTGTACATAGTCACACTCATGGAAGTATGGAAATGTACACAGTTCCACGTATAGTGTATATATACTCACAAGCATGGAAGTAAGGAAGTGTACACAGTTCCACGTATGTTGTATATATACTCACAAGTATGAAGTAAGGAAATGTACACAGTTCCACTATGGTGTGTGTGTATACTCACAAGTATGAAGTAAGGAAATGTACACAGTTCCACGTATGTTGCGTATATACTCACAAGTATGAAGTATGGAAATGTACACAGTTCCACGTACGTTGTGTATATAGTCACAAGCATGGAAGTAGGGAAATGTACACAGTTCCACATATGTTTTGTATATTCACAAGCATGGAAGTAGGGAAATGTACACAGTTCCACGTATGTTGTGTACATAGTCACAAGCATGGAAGTGTGGAACTGTACACGGTTCCAGCTCTACTTTGTCGGAAGTAAGAGAAAATGAGTTGAATATAAAATATGGCAGAAGAAAGAAAGTTGAGCATAAACTTTAGCGAGGGAAAGTAAGTAAACTGAATATAAATAAGATACGGTAAGACAAATGAAGTTAGACATCAAATATGTTAAGAAAAAATAAGTTTATCATTAATATGGTAGGAGAAAGTAAGTTTATCATTTTTTGATAAAAAAAAGTAAACTTAACATAAAATATGGTAAGAAAAAATAAGTTTATCATTAACATGGTAGGAGAAAGTAAGTTTATCATTTTTTGGTAAAAGAAAGTAAACTTAATATAAAATATCTCTCTCTCTCTCTGAACCTTAAGTGCCCAGGGCACATGGGGCTTCCGCAAGGGTTTTCCACAAATGCCAGTTCTTCGCCTTTTTTTTCTGCTCTTGGCCAGGTGAGCCCTCTATTGCTCAACATCCTTTCTGTTGTTCTTCTCCATGTCTCTTTTGGTCTACCCTTACTTCTGCTCCCCTGTGGTGTCCATCTTAGTGCTATTTTTGGTAGTGAGTTGTCAGTCATTCGGAGCACCTGTCCCAACCATCGCCAGCGTCTTTCCTCAATAATTGTTGTCAGTGGTTTCATCTGCATTTCTGCTAATAAAATGTTATTTCTTATGGTGTTTGGCCAAAATATTTTTCTAATTCTTCGTAAACATTTAGTCAGGAAAGAATTCAACTTGTTTTCTATGGTTTTGGTGATTTTCCAGCATTCACTTCCATAGAGTAGTACACTTAGAACATTACTCTTAAATATCCTGATTTTCATATTTATGCTTAGTTTTTTTATTTCCATATATTCTGCAGCATTGCAAAAGCCTGATTTGCTCTAGTAAGTCTGCTGTTGATGTCCTCTGTGCTGTCTCCATTTTCTACTACTCTGCTGCCAAGGTATACAAATTCGTTGACCTCCTCCACTAACTTGTTATCTACTCTGAGTACATTTCTGATGTTCACATTTTGCTTCATTAACTTTGTCTTTCCTACGTTGATCTTTAGTCCTATGTTGTTTTCATTCTGAGTTAGCTTGTTTATTTTATCTTGCATATCTTTGTGACTGCTTGATAATAGACAAATGTCGTCCGCAAAGTCAAGGTCCTCCAGCACTGTGTCAAAGGTCCATTGTAATCCTCTGCGTTTGTCTGATGTTGCTTCCTTCATTAACCAGTCTACTGCCAAGATAAATAATGTTGGTGATAGTACACATCCCTGTTTTACTCCTGTTTGTACCCTAAAGCTGCTGGAGGTATGTTCTCCACAGATAACTTTGCACTGAAAACCCTCGTATAGGGCTTTGATTACATTAACTATTTTATGGGGGAGGCCATGCCATCTTAGGATTTTCCACAGTGCATCTCTGTTGACACTGTCAAAGGCTTTCTCAAAATCTATGAATAATGCATATGTTGTGCTATGCCACTCATTTGCCTGTTCTAATATTGTCTAAGTACAAATATGTGGTCTATGCATGATCTTCCTTTCCTAAATCCTGCCTGCTCTTTCCGAAGTTTTTCCTCAAGTGTTGGTACAATTCTGTTGATGATTATTCTGCAAAATACTTTACTGGTCAGTGGCAGTAGGGTAATGCCTCTCCAGTTCCCGCAATCTCTGAGGTCACCCTTCTTTGGTAGTTTTACTATAAGACCAGTTTTCCACTCCTCTGGGGCTTTTTCTAAATCCCAAATTTGTTGTAATATCCGGCAGAGTTGTTTTGGTGTTTCTGTTTCTTCTGCTTTCAACATCTCAGCAGTCACTTCATCTTCACCTGGTGCCCTGTCTGATTTTAGCTTCTTTATCGCCTCCTTTACTTCATTTATTGTTATTGGTCCTGTATTGATGTTTAGTTCCGTTTTTGCTTCAGGTGTGTCTATTGTTTGTGCTGCTTGTGTTCTGTTTAGTAGGGTGTTAAAGTGTTCCCTCCATCTTTCAATTTTTTCTCTTTCTCCACCGACCAGTTGTCCATTTTGTGTTCTTACTGCACTTTCACATCTTGTGTTGAAGTTACCTGTCATCTGCTTTGTGATTTTATATATGGTTTTCATGTCATTTGTATATGCTGCTTTCTCTGCTGCTTCTGCTAAGTTGTCATAATATTGACGTTTATCTTGACGGCATGATTCCTTCACTTCTTTGTCTTTTTGTGCATAATTACTTAAAACTCGTTCTTTAAGCCGTTGTGATTTGGTGTTCAGTAATTTTCCCTTGATTTCTTTTCTTTGCTCTATCTTTTCCCATGTGTTCTCGCTTATCCATTCCTCTTTTCTCCTTTTCCGATATCCCAGGACCTCTTTTGCTGTTTCCTGTAGTGTTTTATTGAACTCTAATATGGACATTTCTGCTTCGTCTTGTAGGACACTGAAGCGGTTCTTAAGTACTATTGAGAATTCATTTCTTGTTTGCTGGTCTATCAGTTTTCTTGTATCAAAATGTATCTTTCTGTGTTCTCCGATTTTGGCTTTCCTTAATTTTAGTTTTATTTTTGCTACCAGAAGGTTGTGATCACTTCCTACATCTGCTCCTTTCCTTGTTCGCACATCTTGTAGTGACCGTTTCCACTTGTTGTTTATTAGTATGTGATCAATTTGGTTTTCTGTGGTTTTATCTGGTGACCTCCAAGTCACCTTATGGATGTTTTTGTGTTGGAAAATTGTCCCTCCGATGGTCATCATGTTTTCTTCACAGAAACTGCACAGTCTTTCTCCATTTTCATTTATTTCTCCGATTCCTTCTCTTCCCATGATTCTTCTTCTATCTTCATTTCCTTCACCTACTTTTGCATTGAAGTCGCCCAAGATGAGTAGCATATCATGTTTGGGTATTGTTTCTACTGTGGCTTGGAGGCTGTTGTAAAAATCTTCTTTTAATTCCTCTTCAGCCGCTTCTGTTGGTGCATAACAAACTATAATAGACAGCTTCGTGAATCTTGAGTTGAAGCGTGCATATAATAATCTCTCATTTATTGGGGTCCATTTCAGCAATGCTCTTGATGCTTCTTTTGTTATAATCAATGCTACTCCTCTTTCATGAAGATCTTCTTTACCTGACCATATTATTGTATCTTCTGTGTGCTGTGTTGTTAATTTCCTTCTGCCTTGTCCTGTCCATCTTGCTTCTTGTATTCCTAGTATGTCTAGTTTGTATCTGTGCATTTCCTTGATGGTTTGTGCTAGTTTTCCAGTCTGGTTTAGTGTTCTTACATTCCAGCTGCCTATTTGCATCTTATGTTTAGGTTCCAGGAGGTCTGCAGTCGGGCTGGGGACTTCCAGTGGCTGGCTTTCATCCACAACCTTCATGGGCTCAGTTTCCTGATACGCATTTCTCCTTCCACCTGCATTTGCTTTTTCCCTTGCTTCCGTTTCTGTAGCATTCTGATAGTTTTTTTACCAGATAGGGTTGCTGGCCCTATGCTGAACCCTCCTTAGTCGCCTTTTACGATCATGCATGGTAGGGTACAGTGGTCCTATTCTTTGCAGATCCCGGGTACCACACGGGGGAATATAAAATATGGTAAGAAAAAAATAAGTTTATCATTAATATTGTACGAGAAAGTAATTTTATCATTTTTTGATAAAAGAAAGTAAACTTAAATATGATAAAGAGAAAAGTGAACTGAACAAAAAATATGGTAAAAAAATGTGAACTGAACATAAAATATGATAAGAGAAAGTGAACTGAACATAAAATATGGTAAGAGAAAGCGAACTGAACATAAAATATGGTAAGAGAAAGTGAACTGAACATCAGATGTGACAAGAAAAAAAAATTAAGCTGAACACAAAATAAAGTAGACGCAAAATTGTATTTATAGTAACAGAACGAAAATGTTACATTTTGTCTGTCATTTTTGTTTCAAACAAGAGCAGTATTTTTTAAGAAAAATAAGACACATAAAAAACAGCTGAGAAACACATAAATGGCTTTGAATGTAAATGCTACAGAAGAGTTCTCCAAATATCGTGGACACAAAAAAGAACAAATATATCTATAATACAAGAGCTTAATATTGAAGAAGGCTGGCTAGTGAAGAGGATTAAAGAGAGAAAACTGAAATATTTTGGACACATTAAACGTCATGATAATTTAGAGAAGACCGTATTGGAAGGATACATAATGGGAAAAAGAAAAAGAGGAAGACCAAGACGAAGATGGCTGCAAGACATCGTTGACGATCTGGAAATGGATGCACCAGTAGCAGGCCATCTTGCTCACAACCGAGAGGCCTACAGGAGTGCTGTTTGGGAGGCAAAGTTCCGCAAGGGACATGCAAATGAATGAATGAATGAAGACACATATGCTATATTTAAATACGGGCGAGTATGGAATACACTACATTCATACGCCCTTGATAAGTTCTGATTATTTCTTGACAATAAAAGAATAAAGAATTAACTTGAGGAGTTTTATTACATGAACTTTTTATATGGTCACTTTGAGATACTGGCCATCTGAGTGACAAAATGGTTAGTGTTCTAGTCTCCCATGATGAAATTCGGTGGTTCGAATCCCGCTGGAGGCGTCCTAAAATAGAAATGGGTACCCGGCCTCATCTGGTGCTGGGGAAGGAATGATGGCCAGGCGTAATGCTGACCACATCAACTCTTAAGTGTGCTGACAGGTCAAGGAAAATATAGACACTAACACAATATTCTCTATGTGTCTTCATGACACTTTATCTTTACACTGAGGTGTCAGAATGTGATGCAAAGACTGAGAGAGAGAGAGAGAGAGAGAGAGAGAGAGAGAGAGAGAATGAATGAATGAATGAATGAATGAATGAGTAATCTGTATTTTTAAAGGGTAAAGAATTGGGCACGCAGGCCCCTCTTAAATTCTGTCCTTCATCACTCCATCTTTCATTCTTCCCACACACTCGATTTAATGGAAGTATACACATTTCTTTAGGAAAAAAAACATATAAAAAGAGTGTAAGATTAAACTATTACAATGAAAGTAAAAGAGAAGAAGTAATTAACCTAATAAAATAGCACTCACACACACATACACGCGCATACACAGACATATACATAAACAAAATTACATTGTCAGTACAGATCTTCTAACATATGATTTAACAAACATTAAAATAATTTCTAACAATATCTAAAAAGGTCTTTTTCGAACTATGTCATTTTTGTTTTTGATGGCTGGCGAGAGAGTGCTGGTTATTCTATGGCGGCATATAATTACAAGCAAGTAAATAATGAAACAGGCTTGAGTTAAAGGATGAAATATTACTAATGGATTTTAAATGGTAGGGGAGGGTTTCCAGAGCTGTACTGCAGAGTATGCAATGGTTTTCTTGTACAGATCAATCATGGGTTTAGGAAGAAGACACTTTTTTAAACGCTGGCTATGTCTAGTGTTGTACGTAAACAGTGACCACAAGTAAGGCGGAGCATTGTGCAAAAGAATTCTGTGAACAAACTTAACTTTGTTAAAAATGATTCTATTTTTTTAGGGGTAGAATTTTGAGTTGTTTGTGCTGATCTACAGCCAGTACTGGGTGTTTGTCACAAATCATATTTAATGCTTGTTTCTGAATTGAGTCAACCCTTTTTGTGTTTGAGACTGAGTATCCACCCCAAACTGTGGAACAATAATCTACGTGTGGTTGTATGTATGATATGTAGTATATCTTTCTTGTGTTTTTTAAATTTTGGCTACTTGGTAAACTTTCTGCGCAATCAAGTTTGTTAGGTTATGTACGTGAGAATTCCAAATTAAATGCTGATCAGTGATGAGTCCTAGAGTTTTATGTTCATGAACATTTTCTATTGCCTTAGTCCCAGCACAAAGCTGTAGTGAAGTTTTTGTTGCATTCTGCAGTTTCTGTCTTGTAGTGATGAGCATAGATTTTGTTTTGTTGGTGTTTATCAACATACCATTTTTATTACTGCATTTACTCAAACTGTTTATATCATTTTGGAGCGTTGTCTGTAGTTTATTGATGTCATAGTCAATACTGTAAACAGCACAGTCATCAGCGAAAAGATCACATGAAGAGTGCTTTAAATGTAGTGGTAGGTCGTTAATATAGGTAGCAAAAAGGAGAGGACCAAGAAGGAAGCCTTGAGGAATACCAAAGATAGAGATAGAGATAAAGATAGAGAGAGAGAGAGAGAGAGAGAGAGAGAGAGAGAGAGAACAGAAGATGGGAACAAAAGTATGAGGAGTAAAGAGTGCAATTTACAAGAGCAAAGAAGATCAGAAGAAAATATGCCCGTTATTAGTATTTACACATAAACAAAAATGAGAAAACCATCAAGATATTACATTACAATGGGAGAAGTTAGGGACAACAATGGGAGAAGTTAGGGACAACAAAGTAAAACAGGGGTAATGGGAAGACCGTAATGAGCCATCCGGTTCACCTGGAAACAGAGGATTTTAGGGCAAACACTTGCAAACAGCATCAGAGTTAGAAAGATGAGACACTTCCGTCACATCAAGAGACGTAACGGTTTGGGGAGGCACAGTGCTGGGAAAAGTTGGGCTCAGGACATCACGGAAAGTCTGAACGTGCCATTGCGAGACGTTGATCAGCTTGCTCAAGACCGCACTGCATTCAGGGAGGCGGTGAGAGAGACAACGTTCTGGAAAAGACACACGCCACTTCACTCACACACACACACACACACACACACACACACACACACACACACACACAATTACACTCTGAAACAAGTGAGGGTAAACATCTGAAAGCTAGGTAAGTAAGGGAAAACCATGCGGAAACAATATAAATAATGGAAAATATCTAGAAACAAGATAAATAAGGGAAAACATCTAGATACAAAATAAATAATGGAAAATATATAGAAACAATATAAATAAGGGAAACATCTAGAAACAAAATAAATAATGGAAAACATCTAGAAACGATATAAATAAAGGAAAACATCTGAAAACGCGATAAATAAAGAAAAACATCTTGAAAAAATATACATAAAGAAAACATCTAGAAACACGATAACTAAGGGAGACATCTAGAAACAAGGTAAATAAAGGCAAATATCTAGAAACAAAATAAATAAGAGAAAACATCTAGAAACAAGAGAAATACGGGAAGACATCTAGAAACAAGATAAATAAGTGGAAATATCTACAAACAAGGAAAGCGGGAAGATTACGGAAAATAATCGAAATACAACAATAAAGAATGGAAAGGAAACACTTGATAAATGGCGTATAAGACTGCACATGGATTTCGCCGGTGACGATAAAACACTTTCCCAGAGCTCTTTTCATTTACAAAGGTGACACAATTTGCCGTGGGATACGGTTTTGGAGCAGGCAAACGTGACAAGAGAAAGAAAATTATACATTACACACAAATCGTTAGCTATCATCGATTCTGTTCCATACTTTCTCTTGCTCAAGATCCGGAACCTCTTTTTCATGAACTCGTTGAGAATCATTTAGCCGAGCAGATTGGCTTTTAACTGATTCTACTTATTTCAGATTTGCATGATCAGTAATAGTAACAAACAATGTTTGTGTTTCATTGACTGGACTTGGGCATGATTTTATTGCTCTTCGTCTTTGCCTTTACCCACCACAAATGACGCTACACCATTGCGGGGGATCGCTCTCCAATTGGTTCGATCTGTGGCCAGTTGTTCCCAGCCACCAATGTGGGAGATGATGACGACGAAGATAATGACGATGATGATGATGATGATGTGTTAATACTTTTATTAAAGAAGCAGCAGAAACGCCGCTTTCGACAACGTGAATTGGGACATGGGTGTGAACTCTTCTAAAGTAACAAGACTGCCCTGTGGGACATGTGTATGAACTCTTCTAAAGTAACAAGACCGCCCTGCAGGACATGTGTATGAACTCTTCTAAAGTAACAAGACCGCCCTGCAGGACATGTGTATGAACTCTTCTAAAGTAACAAGACCGCCCTGTGGGACATGTGTATGAACTCTTATAAAGTAACAAGACTGCCCTGCAGGACATGTGTATGAACTCTTATAAAGTAACAAGACCGCCCTGTGGCATACCTTGGTTGAATGGCGAACGAAAATGTATCAGCAAACTAAACTTTGTTTAACCCTTTCAGAACTAGACCTGCAACTAAGAACGGTACACATTTACGTTCCTCAGTTAGGCCCATGACAGCTCAGAAAGTAAACAAGTGTTTCCTTATTTGTAGTAGTCAAACGCTTTATGAAATCCTCAACGCATTGAAAAGAAAACGTTTTCAGAACGAAGTACACTATGCCTGGTGAGATGGAAATTTTCAAGGACACGCCTGTTAATGGATTTTACTGTGACAAACAGTAGAAGAGGAAAAAAAAAAGCGAGTTTAATGTCTCCTTCTGAAAGGCAAAATAGCACAAGAGTGTTAATGTTTAATTTGAAAACTGTGTGAAGTATAGATAGTTTGTCTCAAGTAAAGATAGTTTGTCTGAAGTAAAGATAGTTTGTCTCAAGTAAAGATAGTTTGTCTGAAGTAAAGATAGTTTGTCTCAAGTAAAGATAGTTTGTCTGAAGTATTCTTTAACAAAATAGAAGCAGTGCTGATGGATTTGGTATCAACCGTCTTCGGAATGAAGGTAACGGATCATGGTTTCCGACAGCCTTTGAATTCATTTGTTCAGGGTTTTTCATAGGCACAGCCACCGGGGGGGGGGGGGGGGGGGGGTGGGGGGGGTGTCCTGCTGGTACACTCCTTCGGTCGATTCTGAAGGACTTTCCCTGTTTTAAGAGTTGGCCTGGAGGGTTTGGGGTTCTCGGACTAGATGTAAAAAATAACCCGGAAGAACGGAGTTTTGTACCAGCTTATTAAATTCCTATGGGAGGCACTGTTCACAGGTGCTGCGGAGTTCGTGTGCCGTGCAGAGATCTTCTTTCCAAGGATCTTCCAAAGATCTTCTTTTCAATTTTAACATTTTGTTAAAGAATTGGAAAGGGTTGTAGCATATGCTTTTTTTTGTTTCTTTCTTTACGCCTGACCTACTGGCGTTTGTTTCCAGGATAAACACCTGTAATGACGCGGAAGTAGGTCTCGACCCACTTCACTCGCAGTAGAACTCATGTCTTATATAAAGACAAAAAAAAAAAAGCTTTCTGCGTCAGTTTTCAAACATGTTCTGAATGGTTATAATTTAGTTCAGAGATGTTTATGATTCATCATCATTGCGCTCCCAACATGTCCATAGCCGTTCATACTTTCCCCTAAACATGGTTATATCTGTCAGCGTCCTAAGCCTTATAGTTGGTCCTGTGTTGGTTTACAAGGCTTCTCATGCCTTTCGTTCCTGGCCGTGCTAGTCTGTATTCCCGGTTCTCTCACTCTAAGCAACGATGTAGATTCGCTTTTGTCTAAGTCCTCCATTGTGCTTATCTCTCTAAGCGCGTTGATAATGTCGGCTCGATTTAGTGGTTGTCCATCTGCGATGACGGCAGAACCAGCCAACCCGTAAGCTCTTTTATTTCCCTGGACGTCTGTATGCCCATGAACAAAGACGAAGCTGACTGCGAATCGTTGATCTCTGCAGTGACTCGAGCCAGTTCCTGCCTCCACAGCTTGTCTCGACCTTCCGGATATTGCTCATTGAGTCACTTAGTATACAGACACGGGTGTAGTCTTGTGACTCCAGCCAGAAGAATGCTTTCATCGCTGCCGTCACCTCCATGGTCATGCTGCTTGTGGTCATAGGCGAAGACACCGCTGGCTTCCAGCTCCTGGGTTGTTCTTCCTGCTGAGCTGACACTCCTCTCATGTCGACAACAGATTCGTCTGTGTAAATAACCGCATCTGACTCTCTGGAGTTTTCATGCAGCGATGTTTAAATAATTACAAGTAAAAAGTTTTCGTGTCTTTAGTCCGTCCAGTAATCTGCCACCGAGTCTGTCCACAGCTTCCGATCTGTTTCCCATCAGTTCAGATGTTGTCCTACTTCTCCCCTGTCATTTTATCACGCCACCTCAGATTTTCTCTCTTGATCTACCTCTTCCTGTCCTGCCTCCCATTTTCCTTCTTGTCACGATGTTTTCAATACCTCCTCTTCTCATCATGTGCCGACAATCATGGAAAATTGTACTCCCCAAAGTGCCTTAATGGCACGGAAAAGGGAAATTGTATCTTTACCTTTTACCTCTTCTCATAACATGGCCAATGAACCTAAACTATAACTCCCGTAGTGTGTTTATTAAGGTTCGGTTCCCACTGGCTTTTCTTAGGTATTCTATATTTGTTATATAGCCGTAAGAAGTGAACAGGTTCATTTTAAATGTTTTAATATATATAGCCGTAAGAAGTGAACAGGTTCATTTTAAATGTTTTAATATATATAGCCGTAAGAAGTGAACAGGTTCATTTTAAATGTTTTAATGTACCACTTTCATGAAAATTTGTATTAAAAATCTGATTAACAATAAGTTTATGTTTCTGTTTTTTTTTCGCTCCGAACATGTCCATAGCCGTTCATACTTTCCCCTAAACATGGTTATATCTGTCAGCGTCCTAAGCCTTATGGTTGGTCCTGTGTTGGTTTACAAGGCTTCTCATGCCTTTCGTTCCTGGCCGTGCTAGTCTGTATTCCCGGTTCTCTCACTCTAAGCAACGATGTAGATTCGCTTTTGTCTAAGTCCTCCTTTGTGCTTATCTCTCTAAGCGCGTTGATAATGTCGGCTCGATTTAGTGGTTGTCCATCTGCGATGACGGCAGAGCCAGACAACCTGTCAGCTCTTTTATTTCCCTGGACGTCTGTATGCCCAAGGACAAAGACGAAGCTGACTGCGAATCGTTGGTCTCTGCAGTGACTCGAGCCAGTTCCTGCCTCCACAGCTTGTCTCGACCTCCCGGATCATGCTCATTGAGTCACTTAGTATACAGACACGGGTGTAGTCTTGTGACTCCAGCCAGAAGAATGCTTTCATCGCTGCCGTCACCTCCATTGTCATGCTGCTTGTGGTCATAGGCGAAGACACCGCTGGCTTCCCGTTCCTGGGTTGTTCTTCCTGCTGAGCTGGCACTCCTCTCATGTCCGCAACAGATTCGTCTGTGTAAAAGACCGCATCTGACTCTCTGGAGTTTTCATGCAGCGATGTTTAAATAATTACAAGTAAAAAGTTTTCGTGTCTTTAGTCCGTCCAGTAATCTGCCACCGAGTCTGTCCACAGCTTCCGATCTGTTTCCCATCAGTTCAGATGTTGTCCTACTTCTCCCCTGTCATTTTATCACGCCACCTCAGATTTTCTCTCTTGATCTACCTCTTCCTGTCCTGCCTCCCATTTTCCTTCTTGTCACGATGTTTTCAATACCTCCTCTTCTCATCATGTGCCGACAATCATGGAAAATTGTACTCCCCAAAGTGCCTTAATGGCACGGAAAAGGGAAATTGTATCTTTACCTTTTACCTCTTCTCATAACATGGCCAATGAACCTAAACTATAACTCCCGTAGTGTGTTTATTAAGGTTCGGTTCCCACTGGCTTTTCTTAGGTATTCTATATTTGTTATATAGCCGTAAGAAGTGAACAGGTTCATTTTAAATGTTTTAATATATATAGCCGTAAGAAGTGAACAGGTTCATTTTAAATGTTTTAGTATATATAGCCGTAAGAAGTGAACAGGTTCATTTTAAATGTTTTAATGTACCACTTTCATGAAAATTTGTATTAAAAATCTGATTAACAATAAGTTTATGTTTCTGTGGTTTTTTTTTCTCTCTAAACATATCCTGCGCATAATAAAATATCCCATCCACGCCTTCTTTACCCCTATCTGTGACATAGGCCATCAACAAGATCTCTCTGTTTATTTCTGTCCTCGGCTGCTCTTCTATCCCTCTCCATCTGTAGTCCATCTTTCTGATCTCTGCTTGAAGACTCCTTCTCAGTGTGTTTCTATGTCTTCCTTGTTTCCTCTTACCCTAGGGATTCCAGGTGAGAGCCTGTCTGTTTACGTCAGTCGTAGGCTTTCGAAGCCTATGTCCTATCCATCTCTAGCAACTTATCATTTCTTTCACTGTGGGTTGATTTGTTCTCCGCCGTAGCTCTTCATTGTTGATGTTATCTGATCGTATAGTCGGAGGATCTTCTTTAGGCAGATGTTAACAAAGGTCTGCAGCCTCCTGGTACTTCCAACTGATACAGCAGCTAAATAAAACAAGATGTAAATCTATATTCTGAAAAATCCAAGAACCAGGCTAAAAAGGTCAAAATCTATATCCTGAAAGTCTAAGAAACAGGGTAAAAGAGTCAAAATCTGTATCCTGAAAAATCTAAGAACTAGGCTAAAAAGTCAACTATTAAGATTTAAAAAAAACCACTATCTGAATATAGCTGAACCAAACGAAAGATTTCCATCAGCAAAGACTAATCTTGTCTTGTCTTGTCTTGTCGTGTCTTGTCTTGTCTTCTTCCTCATATACCTCTTAGTGTTGAGTGGGTAAACAAACGTTTTAATAGGGCTCGGCGATTTGTTTCAAACAAGGGGATATTTAACCCTTTTGCTCCTGAATTATGCTGGAATATATTTTGTTGAGAAATTTTGGTAGACATGAATCGGCAGAAAGTTTCTCCATAATTTTTTAAAGAAACCCTCAAAAACGGGGATTAGGTTAGAGATGTGCTATTTTTCGTTTCACTTAGACTATGTCAAGTATTTTACCTAGATTATGTCTAGGTTTTTCCCTGGGCATTGATTAGCGTCAGATGTGTCAAGATCTCCCGACACTGCCAGTGCTGTTTTGAAGTGAAGGAGTTAAGGTTTTTGTAAGTGAAAAATGCAAAGATAAAACTACATTCACGGTCAAAATTAAAGGACATGTGATAAAATGCATTTATTTTTATTTTTATTGATTTGCCCATCTATATTTTTTAAAAATCTGATTTAAAAAAATGGAGGTTACTTGGAAGAATTTAAAAACTGAGCTGAAAATCCTCCCGAATGAATAATCTCCAATTTTTCATTATTAAAAGTATAAAATTTATATTTACATTGCAGATGAACCGTTGGGCCATTTCTTGAAGAAAAATTGCATAGATCTGAATCCCTCAAGACTGGCTTTAAAAAAAAAATAGATGAAAATTATTTTTTTTAAATGTAAACGAATAAATATCTGTAATCAAGAAATGAAATATAAAGAGGAGGTAATAAATCATCCAGCGAATTATTTTTCGTTAATGTTTTATCCACTTTGTAACGTCTCTGAGGACTGAAAGCAGGTCAGTGGTTGCTTTTTTATCGCCGTGTAATCTGATTGGTTAATAACGGTAATCTATTCATCTCTCCGCCCTTCTCCTAGTGGCTCAAATACAGCTTTGTCAGCCAATCAATTTACACAACGTGGCGGAAGAATTTTCCTAGAGTTATTGGAATGTTCCAACTTTTTTTTTTTCACTTTCCGTCTCATCCAGTAGATATCACCCTACTGTAATATGATGATTCTTGATATTTTAGTCAAACTCATATTATCGATGCATAAAATAATTTTTGTGTAAATAGCAGATTTCTAAAACATAAGCAATAATCATTTTATATAGCAGTTAGTTTCAAAAGAGATGTATTTATGTAAAAAAAAACTTTTATTCCTTTCAATAAATAATTTTTTTTAAATATTAAAGACATAATCAGTCAATATAATTTTCTTGGTCACATCGATTTACGTAGATTTATGCCAACTGTTCTATATAGTTAAAAGGAAATTACCGTAACTATTTGATGCACTTTTTGTAGTAACTCGGTCAAAGAGTGGTCGTTTTAAAGGTGGAATTTTAAAATATTTTTCAGGGAGAAAAGTTTTTTTTTTTGGGGGGGGGGGATTTGGACCATAGATTTGGCAGGCTCATACTGTTGGAGTATCGTCTATTCTACAATGTTGTTTATTCTACAATATTGATTATTCTACACTGTTGTTTATTCTACAATATTGTTTATTCTACACTGTTGTTTATTCTACAATATTGTTTATTCTACACTGTTGTTTATTCTACAATATTGTTTATTCTACAGTGTTGATTATTCTACAGTGTTGTTTATTCTGCAATGTTGATTATTCTACAGTGTTGTTTATTCTGCAATATTGTTTATTCTACAATGTTGTTTATTCTACAATATTGTTTATTCTACAATGTTGTTTATTCTACAATATTGATTATTCTACAATGTTGTTTATTCTACAATATTGATTATTCTACACTGTTGTTTATTCTACAATATTGTTTATTCTACACTGTTGTTTATTCTACAATATTGTTTATTCTGCAATGTTGTTTATTCTACAATATTGTTTATTCTACAGTGTTGATTATTCTACAGTGTTGTTTATTCTGCAATGTTGATTATTCTACAGTGTTGTTTATTATACAGTGTTGTTTAATCTACAGTGTTGTTTGTTCTACAATATTGTTTATTCGGCAGTGTTGATTGTTCGGCAGTGTTGATTATTCTGCAATGGTGATTATTCTACAATGTTGTTTATTCTACAAAGTTGTTTATTCTACAATGTTGATTATTCTACAATGGTGATTATTCTACAATGTTGTTTATTCTACAGAGTTGTTTATTCTACAATGTTGATTATTCTACAACGGTGTTTACTCTACAACGTTGTTTAAATCTACAATGGTGTTTAATCTACAATGTTGATTATTCTACAATGTTGATTATTCTACAGTGTTGATTATTCTACAATGTTGATCCGAGAACCACAAAATCCCACCCCTGAGAGGGAGTATCTGAGGGTCTAGAAGTCAGATAATATATTGGGGGGGGGGAGGGGGTGGCGGGTACAATAATTCATTTTAGATAGTCAGATTTACCAGCGTCTCTTATCATTCTTCTCTCACTGTAATACATAGGAGACAACATAAACATCGATATTCTTAATAAACGTTGCTTATGGCGCACAGACTTGTTTTACTTGGAGTGTGTGTCCTTGTCTTTGGTCAGATTCGCCTGCGACCAATAAGGGAGTAATACTTGTCACTGTTAAACCCGCTCCGGACATCTGCTTGGGGGAATCAAAGTCAGTCATCTCCGAAAGATAAATCTGGAGGGACAGATAGGAAGGCTATTGGTAGTCACGTTGTTCTTTGGCCTCCCAAGCTTCTGACACCCTCTCCAGCTCTTAATAGATCTTCAGACGTGTGGACAAGCCCTCTTTCCAGCTCTTGATAGATCTTCAGACGTGTGGACAAGCCCTCTCTCCAACTCTTAATAGATCTTCAGACGTGTGGACAAGCCCTCTCTCCAACTCTTGATAGATCTTCAGACGTGTGGACAAGCCCTCTCTCCAACTCTTGATAGATCTTCAGACGTGTGGACAAGCCCTCTCTCCAGCTCTTGATAGATCTTCAGACGTGTGAACAAGCCCTCTCTCCAACTCTTGATAGATCTTCAGACGTGTGGACAAGCCCTCTCTCCAGCTGTTGATAGATCTTCAGACGTGTGAACAAGCCCTCTCTCCAACTCTTGATAGATCTTCAGACGTGTGGACAAGCCCTCTCTCCAGCTCTTGATAGATCTTCAGACGTGTGGACAAGCCCTCTTTCCAGCTCTTGATAGATCTTCAGAGTGTGGACAAGCCCTCTCTCCAACTCTTGATAGATCTTCAGACGTGTGGACAAGCCCTCTCTCCAGCTCTTGATAGATCTTCAGACGTGTGAACAAGCCCTCTCTCCAACTCTTGATAGATCTTCAGACGTGTGGACAAGCCCTCTCTCCAGCTGTTGATAGATCTTCAGACGTGTGAACAAGCCCTCTCTCCAACTCTTGATAGATCTTCAGACGTGTGGACAAGCCCTCTCTCCAGCTCTTGATAGATCTTCAGACGTGTGGACAAGCCCTCTTTCCAGCTCTTGATAGATCTTCAGACGTGTGAACAAGCCCTCTCTCCAACTCTTGATAGATCTTCAGACGTGTGGACAAGCCCTCTCTCCAGCTGTTGATAGATCTTCAGACGTATGAACAAGCCCTCTCTCCAACTCTTGATAGATTTTCAGACGTGTGGACAAGCCCTCTCTCCAGCTCTTGATAGATCTTCAGACGTGTGGACAAGCCCTCTCTCCAACTCTTGATAGATCTTCAGACGTGTGGACAAGCCCTCTCTCCAACTCTTGATAGATCTTCAGACGTGTATACAAGCCCTCTCTCCAACTCTTGACAAATCTTCAGACGTGTGGACAAGCTTGCTCTTCCTAAAGATGATTGACAGAGTCGAGATGGAGGAAGTGCAGAGTGGACAAAGTACTGTCCAGACAAAGCAGGATAACATCTATCTATCCAGTGCCATGCCGACAGGCGTTGGGTGCCATGCTTTTCCACAGTTCTCTATCGCGGTTGTTAATTATGAGCTATACTGGAGTTCTTTCCCCATGCCACTTCACTAGTCCGTCTATCACATCTTCTCTATTTGTCTGCTTCGGTTTCTTTTGCCCTCTATCACCCCCATTGTTATCAAATATTCCAACCCACCTGCTTAAACGATGTGTCCTTTGACTCTGGATTGTCTCTTCGTGAATTGTGTTCTTGCTGGTCTCTCTTCTCCTGCTTCTTCGTTGACCTCTTCGCTGTCCATGACATCTTTAACACTCTTCTAAGGAACCATGTTTCAGGCATCACTGGCGACTACCCAAATTTCCCATTCATAAAACAGGACTGGTTCAACATAACATTGGAGTGATCTTTTCCTCACTTTCAGTGTTAGCGACTGATTACACGAGATATCTCTCCTCCCTTGAAACATTGTTTTAACCTGTGTTGTTCTGTTCTATACCTCCACAACATCCACCTGTTCTTAAAAACTGTCTTCTGAGGCGGAATAGTACCATTGAAAACTTCCTCTGATAAGCATCTATCAGGCAGCTAAACCATGGAGAGAACAGAAAATAAGAAGAAAGAAATTAGCTTTAAACGCTATAAAAATTATCTTAGAGAAGACGTTACTGTTGATTCCCCCCCCCCCTCTGTTTATGAAGGAAACAAGAGACAATACCGATATTTCTGGCTTTCCGACGGCGATACACCCCGGCGTCTACCCGGAAAGCGAAATGGATCTAAAGTAAACTTTTCAAGGACGAGTACGCAAAAGTTTACTGTCAATAGCCAGGCCATGGCTCAAAACACACAAACTAACCTAGAATGACCTCACAATTTGTACAAAAACTTTAAAAAAAAGACATTTCTACGTTAATTAAATATCACATACTCTTTACAAAAATCTGTAAAATTACAATACGAAATTGCATTATTTCAGTTATGGTTGGAAAAACAAATCATCATAAAGCTAGACTGCCTGTATTCTGTTGCTTTCCAGTATTTGTAAACATGGACTACACTATAAACATTGACCGGTTCTAAAATTGCAGAAAATTCTGGAGGCTACTTTCAATGGCATGAAACGAAAGGCTGAATATAACCCACGGACCTAAAGTTTACTTCCTTGAGCAGTTACTAGAGCGATAACGTTTTATTTAAATGGTTATTAAATCATTTTAAAATTATACAGTCAGGAAAGTAATGCCAGTGTGCATAAATATGAAACATATTTTCTGGCATCTTCGATCAACCGTACATTTTCTGTGGAATACCAAAGAGACATGTGTAAAAAAAAAAAAAAATCCATCTGCTTATGGAGCCAAAATGTTTCGCATACAATATTCATGGGAGGCTAATTTTCAACATTCCCGTAAAAACGTGCCATATTTTCAGCCATCAGAAGAGCTAGCTGTCAGGACACGCCTTACACCTGAACTGATGTTGTTTCCAAGGTTCGATCGACACCGCATTTTGTGCGATCACTCGTGTACGCCAGACAGAGGATCAATTTTTCCTGGTGTTAGATTATCGACCAGTGCTTGCAATAAATAAAGTCTGTAATTGTAGATATGTCCAGCCTGCTTTCACTGTGCTGAGTTATGGTCCCTGCTTTTTTTTTCTTACTGAAAATGTGTTTTTTGTTATATTTAGTTTTTAGCTGAATTAATTTCGTGTTAATATGTTGAAGGTGACTTGGCCCAATAATCCTAGCTAATGATGCATGAAACAGCGGCCAAAGATGGCTAAAAATAGCTAAATAATCATTCATATTCCTCTCACAGCCATTAGGAACTCCGGCGTTCTGAACGTTGTCCTCGAGTCTTTTTAGTTGTTGCTTGTTTCTTTCGTTTCTTCTCACTTTCACGTTTACAGAGTCTCAGAATCCTTGTTTTTATTTTACTGGTTTTCAGATGCGTTTGTTTCCTTGCAGTGATTGAATAAATTTTGTGGGAGAGAGAAAGAGAGAGAGAGAGAGAGAGAGAGAGTAAGAGAGAGAGGGAGAGAGAGAGAAAGAGAATGTGTGAGAGAGTGTGTGTGTAAGAGAGAGAGGGAGGGAGAGAAAGAGAGTGTGTGTGTGAGAGAGAGAGAGAGAACTTATCTCATTCTATACTGCTAAAAACTGTTGAATAAAAATGTTACATAAAGAAACATTAATCAAATTATTACCAGTCTAATTAAAATTAATTCAGAATATAATAACATTCATTTTTCACTTACACCTGCATAAAGCGGTAAAAATGAAAATGTGAAATAAGCAACAAATTAAAAAAAAGTAAAGTGAAATTTGTCCATCCACTTCTGTTATTTATTTTATACATAATTGGTATTTTATACAACATAGGCATGCAAGATTTATCAACTCCTACCAGTGTTATCTTGGAATGAAAGAGTTAATTTATCTATGCCTTCCTCTATATATCAGCTGATATATATATGTCTGTGTGTATGTATATAGATAGATATATAGACAGACAGACAGACAGACAGACAGATAGATAGATAGATAGATAGATAGATAGATAGATAGATAGATAGATAGATAGATAGATAGATAGATAGATAGATAGATAGATAGATAGAATGGCGACTCTAAAAGTCTTTTCATATATTTTCAGTGGTTACGTCCCATGACGTGTCGTTATTTTTTTTTTACTTGCCTTCATTATATATATATGAAGACGCCTGATAAGATAATCAGCGACCCATAGCAAGTCAACAGATCTCATTACGGATAATAAAAGACTGCACAGACTAGGACAGCAAGATTGTCAACACCAGCGAGATTGATTCTAATGAACGAATAAATCATAACTGTCCCCGCTCGGGAAAATGACTGGCGTCATTTACAAATCCCTAAGGTTCCCTGTTTTCCCGGCGACCCACCGTTTGTAACATTCTCGAGTAATTTATGGAATTTTCCTCACAAAACATTATTTTGTTTCTGAAGCGCTTATTTGCTAACCCAATTTACATATGATTTTTATTGTTTTGTTCTGTTTTGGTGTTTGATGAAGGCGAAAGCACAGTTGCTGTTCCTGTTGTCATAACTACGGGGTAAATTATACTTCTGCGTTTATTTTCCCCTACGAATTAAGGCAATTTAGTTGACAATTAGTTGGTTTTTACCCTTCAAGTTCACTAACCTAATAACGAAGTTAACACAACACAGCACTTGCGATTTCTTTGAAATAGAAAATCTATGGCCCAAGCGCCAGTCGCAAGACAAGCAAGTGCCAGCTACGAGAGACCAGCACAGTTGCCAACACACCAAGTCAGACCAAGTGAAAGTATAAAGGCTCACTCGACCACTCAGGCCCAAGCAAGCGAAACGAGGGAAAATAATGACTGCATCTAAGCAGACGGCTTTTTTTCCTGTTTGTTAAAGGGAATAAAGAAACATGGTTTGGAAGACATTTTGGCGGGTAATTTCTTTTTTGAACAGCGTTTGACATTATTTGACAGAACACTTTCCCGCGAGAAACTAGATCAATGGTGTGTCAAGCTGAATTTTTTTTGTAACACTACAATTTAAGTGAAGTATAAAAATGTTTGGTGAGACGATAGAAAGCTCAATTGAGAAATTTGTAACAATTGAGGTTATGAAGACATTTGATGAAAGAAAGAAAGAAAGAAAGAAAGAAGTTAAAACTGAGTCCGACGTACACAAATATATGTTGCAAATTTCATGTTAAAATGTAAACAAGGTTCACTCTGGAGACATACTGGATTAGATGAATGTTTTAGAAACGGAAAAAATATTGGCTTAAATGAATGTTTCAGAAATGTCAAAATATTGGATTAGATAAATCTTTTAGAAATACAAAATATTGGCTTAAATGAATGTTTTAGAAATGACAAAATACTGATTTAGATGAATGTTTTAGAAATGACTAAAAAATAGATTTAGATGAATGTTTTTGAAATGTCAAAATATTGGCTTAGATGAATGTTTTAGAAATGACTAAAATATAGATTTAGATGAATGTTTTTGAAATGTCAAAATATTGGCTTAGATGAATGTTTCATGACAAAGAACAAAACTATGGAGCAGGACGACAGTAGCTTGGAACAAGGGACAAAAGTCTAGAGTAGGGAGACAACAGTCAAGGACAGGGGATGACAATCTGTGGCAAGAGATAATAATAACATGGAGATGGGTAAAATACTTTATAACAAGGGACAATAGTCTAAAGTCACCAATGATCATTCAATCTTTGATTCATTCATTCATTCATTTGCATGTCCCTTGCAGAACTTTGCCTTCCTAACAGCACTCCGGTTGTGAGCAAGATGGCCCCTGCTGCTGATGCATCCATTTGCAGATCATCAACGATGTCTTGCAGCCATCTTCGCCTTGGTCTTCCTTTCTTTCTTTTTCCCATTATGTACCCTTCCAAGACGGTCTTCTCTAGATCATCACGACATTTAATATGTCCAAAATATTTAAGTTTTCTTTGTTTAATCCTTTTCAATCCACCAGTGACCGCGACATGATTATTTGGAACCGGTACAGTTGTGGCTGTCTTTCCGAAATACCGGTTTTCTCAGTACAACATACTTTATTTTTATTTAACATAATAAAAAAATCACTTTACAAATATCAGCGGGAAATAAATGTTTCTGTCATTTTCTTTTTTTCTTATCTTGTTTGCGGCGAGATTTAATCTTTACAGAATACTCACACGATGAACTGAAGTAAAGACTGCCTGATTCATCTCTATGCAAATTGAGCATCATCATCCCACTGGCCAATACCTTGTTCTGACAGTCTAGTTGTCTTTGACAGAGACAGCGATTGGTCAGTGATTCTATCTCTAAACGATATATATATTTTTGTTTTTTTTTGGGGGGGAACTTTATGTGTTCTTAATATATTACTTCTTCTGCGTTCGAGTATTGCTTGGTCATGTCTGCAGCCCCTTTACCCTGACAGTCTGCTGTCCTCAGCCTTGAGTGGGAGCACCATGGCTTTTCTTTCAGCTCCTCCCCCTCGGGCCAGATCTGTCATCGGAGATCTGGGTAGGCTGGACAGGTCTGCGGCGTGTGCTCTGACGTCTTGTATACCAAAGCCGCGGGGGGGGGGGGGGGGGACAACAGTTTGACAGTTTAAGCCGGTAGAGGTGGCTCAAGAGGAGTGCGTGACAGTTTCTGAAGACGTTGGTGCCATCAGTGTGACGATTCATAATACTGATAAACTTACACTCTCTATCTCGGAGATTTATGATACTGATAAACTTACACTCACTATCTCGGAGATTTAGGCTACAGATAAACTTACACTCTATATCTCGAAGATTTATGATACTGATAAACTTACACTCTCTATCTCGGAGATTTAGGCTACAGATAAATTTACACTCTATATCTCGAAGATTTATGATACTGATAAACTTACACTCTATATCTCTAGATTTATGATCTATATCTCTAAGATTTATTATACTGATAATTAGGAGATTTAGGATATTGATAAACTTGCATTCTATATCTCGAAGATTTATGATACTGATAAATTTACACTCTATATCTCTAAGATTTATGATCTATATCTCTAAGATTTATGATACTGATAATTAGGAGATTTAGGATATTGATAAACTTGCATTCTATATCTCGAAGATTTAGGATACTGATAAACTTATACACTATATCTCGAAGATTTAGGATACTGATAAACTTACACTCGAAGAAGAATCAAAGAAAACTACTCCCCCTTACTCATAATTGACGTGATGGCTGTTTTTACAGGTTACTTAGTACGGTACCAACTGCATATAACTCACACTTGCTGTTTCACACAGATTCTTCAATGATCATAACTCACACTTGCTGTTACTCACAGATTCAGCAATGATCATAACTCACACTTGCTGTTTCACACAGATTCAGCAATGATCATAACTCAGACTTGTAGTTTCACACAGATTCTTCAATGATCATAACTCAGACTTGTAGTTTCACACAGATTCTTCAATGATCATAACTCAGACTTGTAGTTTCACACAGACTCGATATGTGTGTTGCAAGAACTACATTATGGCGTAGGCAGCAGAGATCCCAAGTTGATGGTAAACAGAGAGATCCTACAAACATCAATTACGTACTCCACATTTCTGCTTATTTTCTTCTCTGCGTTGCTGGGGAAATTAAACGTTCTCTTCTTGAAACTCCCCCCCCCCCCCCAAGTAACTGGGGTAAACAGAGCGTCTCCATGGAAACTGGCGGTAAAGTTGTGTTTGTCGAGACTTTAATGGTACTGAAGTAAATACTGGATAAGCAGACGTCATTGTGAGGAGAGAGAGGATATTATTCAAAAGTATAGGCGTGAATCTAATGCAGTGTTTCCCAAAGTGGGACATAGGCCCCACGGGGGGGGGGGGCAGTTTGAATATGCTTGAGGTGGGAATGGAGAACAATTAGAATCTATTTATACTATACTTTTTTAGAACTTGATTGACTATTATGCTGCAAGGGGGGGGGGGGCATCAAAACCTTTGAAGCGGTAAGGCGGGACATGATCCAAAAAAGGTTGGGAAACACTGATTTAATGTTTGGAGCAGTACTTCCTTTCCTGGTCCCCTTGGGCCAACAAATGATCCAAGGAAGGATGTTTGGCTATCCACAGAAAGATGTTTGGGGATCCAGAGAAGGATATTTAGGGGTCCACTGACCAGCAAATGGATTGGGCATTGAGCATTGAGAATTATTACAACATCTAATGGCAACAGTCGGCATTAGTAGAAGTTGGACAGTAGGTCTGTCATTTGCATGCCTCTTGCGGAACTTTGCCTCCCTAACAGCACTCTTGTAGGCCTCTCGGTTGTAAGCAAGATGGCCTGCTGCTGATGCATCCATTTGCAGATTATCAACGATGTCTCTCCAGCCATCTTCGCCTTGGTCCTCCTCTTTCTTTTTTCCTATTATGTATCCTTCCAAGACGGTCTTCTCTAAATTCTCATGATTTTTAATATGTCCAGAATATTTAAGTTTAATCTGTTTAATCCTCTTTACTAGCCAGCTTTCTTCCATATTAAGTTCTTGTAATATGGAAATATTTGTTCTTTTTGTGTCCATGAAGAACTCTTCTGTAGCATTTACATTCAAAGGCATTTATGTGTTTCTCAGTTGTTTTATTAAGTGTCCTGGTCTCACAGGCATATGTTGCGATGGTAAAGATGCCTGCATTTAAAAATCTTATTTTTGTAGTTCTGTCTGTTCCTCTCCAGAGCTTATTCCACACACCTGAGATATAACTGGGTGAATATAATTTCAACAACTTACGATATGCAGATGACGCAGTCTTAATAGCAAGAAGATGAAGAGAACTACAACTACTACTGGATATAGTGATAGAGGAAGACGAAATAAAAGGACTCAGCTTGAACAAGAAGAAAATTGAAGTTATGGTCATGTCCACGAAAAGGGAAATCCCCGCATGCCGAATAGCAGTAAATTGCACAATATTAAAGCAAGTTCAAGTGTCTAGGAACAATTCTAATGTCAGATGAAAGATCTATAACGCCGGTAAAGAACAGAATACCGGAAGCTAAGATACTGTTCCAAAAGGTGAAACGTATTTTGTGCAACAGTCACTGTTACTGAGTGTAAGGAAAAGTGTGCTCTGATGCTACATAGAGCCAGTTCTGATGTATGGATGCGAAGCCTGGACAGGCACTGAAGAAGAACTGCAACGCCTGGAAGCCACAGAAGTGTGGTTTCTTAGAAGAATGTTAAGGACACCGTGGACGGCAAGAAAATCAAATGAAGAAATTTTGAGAGAGACTGATTCGAGAAGACAAGCAATTATACAGCAGTCAGGTAAAGCAGTCTAAATTTATAAGAAATATCGTTGAGAAAAGGCAAAGGTAGAACACATCGTGACAACAGGAAAGTTATAGAGAAAAGGAGGCCGAGGTAGATCAAGAGAGAAAATCCAGGATGGATTGGCGATATGGCGTGAAAAGAGGACGCCAGAAGAACTCACAGAGTCAACATAAGACAGAGAGTTGTGGAGAGTCATGACCGCCAACACCAATAGCCACGGCTCTTGACAGAGAGACAACTTAGCATGTGACTTCTATTTATTGCTTTATTTTTAATGATGGGTCCGCAGCTGTTCTCAAATTTTAAGAAAAGGGGAGGGGGGATTCCACCGCCAAATAAGCATTAAGAACCACCGGTTTCTAAACCAGAATAAAGGCCGCCTTATAACTACACTTTCAGTTATCTGGTCTACACTGTAACATAACAAATTGTGTATTACTGGACTAAGTGGTTTTGTCTGTAATAGTTTCAACATGGGATAAGGATGACTTTCCATTGTCTTTCTTCTCTGCATCTGAAAATATATTTTAAGAGGGTGGCGTACAGAGTAAACTAAAACAAATGAAGACCCCCCCCCAAAAAAAAAAAAAGAATGAGTTCATTGAATAGAATTCCATAGGAATTAAAAGTAGAATTCTTCAACTTTTACTATAAAAATGCTCTGCCTCTCAGATTCTCCTCTCCTCGCCATTCCTCCCAAACATATTTGGCACTTACCTACCTGCCTTGCGGCAGTAACTCCCGCTATTTTCATTTGAACACTCCTCTTATCTACAACACAGTTTCTATATACATCTTCTATAACAGGCATTCAATGCAATTTAGTTCCGCCTCTTCCTGAGTTCTCCTTTCCAACTTTTGTCCCATAAATATGGGGCTGCTGCGAGAGGATATTCTCTGTTGCCAATGGCATCTTCCGTAACACGAAGACAGAGATACCAACACTTGCAGCTGGGCACCTATTGCTTCTTTAGAAACTTTCTCCATTAGCTTAAGACGCCAGGTTGTTATCGATTGTCTTACATCTACACACAAACTTGACTGTTTATTATATTGTATCTGTAATATTGACACATATAAATTCATTATCTGTTCAAAGCACCACTAAGGACCACCCAATGAAATCTAGAGGATTACACCGATTGGGCTATGTAGAAGGAACGGAAGGGAGCCCTCATATCGAACTCGCGTGTATTCGTGAACCGAAAGGAAAAAGAGGAAAGAGCAGACAAAGGCTGAGATTAAGAGGAGCGTGGAAGATTGTCTAAGGCGAACTCGGGGTAAACAAATGGTCGACAGAAAACCTGGAACGGAGATATCAGAAGACACGATTTTATCTGCAGTTATGGGCCTTAAAGGTCTGGAATATTGAAGTGAGAGAGAGAGAGAGAGAGAGAGAGAGAGAGAGAGAGGAAGGGAGAGAGAGAGATTATTAATGCGCTTTGCATTCCAGTTTGACATAATAAAAATTATAGCTAGGACTCGTCTCTGTCAAGCTTTGTCTGTGGTGTTCCATACTTAACTGTGCACTAACCCAGTATCGATTTCGTCTCTGATATCTAGCTACATCTACCTGTCGCTACATTAAGTTATGACAACGATACTGGAATCGATACTGGGTTAGTGCACAGTTATTTTCCGAACGCACTATATATCGCCGCACAAAAAAAAAAAAAAATAATTCAGAATATCCGCATTGTACGAAAAATTATTGTCGGAGTTCCGAGACATATGGCAAATTCAAATCCTTGTCGAGACTGGCTTCACAACAGAAGTCTTGGTGAAAACGCAGCTTTAGAATTTCCCGACGACCGAGAAAGTATTAAGTTATGTTGGCTGTTGAGGAAAACCGAATAGCTTTAGGACATCCAGCAAGGAAAGTCATTTGTTGGATGGGAGCTGGGATAGTATTCTTGTGTGTCCTTGTGCGGGGGGGGGGGGGGGGGGAGGGGGAGAGATAAAATGTGGATGCGCGAAGAAGATTTACAAATGTAAGAAATATAGATCCATTTAGTATTGTTCCAGAAAGTCCTGTTGTTGAATATGTGATTAAGTGATGTATGTAAGAGTTTGTTAATTATGTTCTTATGTACAAGGTCCGACAGTTAAGTAATGAGACTGATTTTATTATGGCCAAGACAAAAATGCCATCTATGAAGGAAAGCATGAAATCCAAATAGGCAACCTTCATCTATGATCTGGCAACTTTTCATCGCCACCCAATAAGCAGACGACAAACAAACTGCCATTTTGTTGACCTAGTCAGAGTTGCATTGTTACGTAATCAGCATGGAGCTAAAAGCTAACATTAAATTCTGTTTAAAACTCGAAAGAAGTGCCATTGAGACAGTTGAATTGATGAGACAAGTTTATGGGGATAATTGCTTTTCCCGTGCACAGACGTTGATTCACGATTCAAAAGTGGTGTGGAAACGATTACAAATGCAACTAGACATGGACGCCTAATTTCTGTTCGAGATGAGGAGCTCATTGCAAAAGTCAGAGAACGGATACAAGAACATTGTTGTTTGAGTGTGAGTATGATGGCAGATGAAGTTGGTGTTAACCGAGAGACCATTCATAAAATTTTAATGGAAGATTTGGGCATGAAAAAAGTTGCTTACTGGTGTGTACCACACGCGTTGTCTGATGGCCAAAAACATCAGAGTGTTGAGTACGCAAAAGACATCACCAAAAAGTGTCGCAGAAATAAAAATTTCTTAAATTCGATTGTTGCAGAGGATGAAACATGGATATTCCGCTATGATCCCACAACTAAACGCCAAAGTGCTCAGCGGAAGTCATCATCATCACCAAAAGGCAAAACATTTCGTCTTCAAAAGTCGAAAGTGAAGTCAATGTTGGTGTGCTTCTACGACAGCAAAGGAGTCATTCACAAAGAATTTATTCCAGAGGGACAGACTGTCACTGTCAAAGTTTATTTATGTATTTTGAAACGCCTGTTGAAAAAGATTATCAGAGTCCAACACGAGTATTCAACACTTGGAAGTTTTTTTTCCTTCTTCATGATAATGCACCAGCTCACAGGGCGGTAGTTGTACAGGAATTTTTGGCCCCAAAACAGTGTGTGTTCTCAACCATCCACCCTATTCCCCAGATTTGTTTCCCTGCGATTATTTTCTATTCCCAAAATTAAAGTTACTATTGAAAGAACGCATCTTTGACGATACTGATGACATCCAAAGGGCCGTAACATCGCGTTTAAGAGCCATACCTATAGAAGAACTGCAGAGGTCTTTCCAGTGTTCGTTAGATCGTGCCACTCGCTGTATCAATGCACAAGGGGCTTACTTTGAATAAACTACAGGTTATATCTTAAACTGTTGTTTATTTTATTTTTATGTAATTAGTCTCATTACTTAATTGTTAGACCTTGTATTCTTGTTCTTGCATCTAGTAGCAGTTTAATTTTGGGTAATGTACGGTGTAATGTTAAACTGGTCTGTGTACCCAATCAATCAATTCATCCATCCATCATCCATCCATCCATCCATCCACTTTTTTTTTCAAAGAGTGACTCGATTTCACTTTAAGTGTGCGCGACAAAGTGGTATAAAGTTAATCCACTGTGTTAGTTATTCTACATTTATGAAGTGCAGATAAGAGGATATTTGTTTCGTTATTTTACACTTCATTGATGCTTCTTACTTTTCATGTGCTTGAACTAAACTGAGTGATTGGGTAGAATGAAGGATGAGAGATAAGGAACAGAATGTCAGACGGGTCTGCACACCCAGTTCTTTACATTTTGCACAGTTACATCAGTCAATCAATCAATTTATAATTATTATTATTATTATTATTAATTCATCCTCATATAGGTGGCACACGTTGCGTTGCGTCGCAGTTTGTAGCTGGCCCGTGATATTTCTTTACCTGTGACCCGACATTTCGATATAACTTTCTGTTAGGACCTGGTTTGCTTGCCACTTCCGGTCCCTGTTCGCCCATTCAGGCTAGCAGAGTGAAGTACACTGGGGTAGATTAGGGTCTTGGTCAGATAAGGTTCGTTAACCCTGATGCGGACGGTTAGCTATGGGTTATCGAGTGCTGTCTCATTTATCTTGAATACAGTGTTTCTGAACACCCATAATATTCTCTGACCATGGCTTCCTATGGCACGGGTAAAAGCCTTCTTTTTCTTATAGTTTTAAGTAATTACATTGTGCTAAAAAAAAACCCGATACTTTCAGTAAAAAAAAAAAACAAGCCATAATCAAGTTTACTTCAGCTTTTGTTATCAAATTTGTGTGCTCTGTATAGATGTCTTCAAACGAAAATTTACGTGAATCATTATAAATAGTTTTTGTGCAACCCTGAATGTACTTTTTTCACAACAAAGGAGGAAAACAGAAAGTGAAACTAGCCAGACCATGAAAAATACTGCTGAAAACTCAAGAAGTAACAGAACTGCTGGTACTCCTCTTTTGGCAACAGCATGACTGGTTGTGAGGGGAACGAAGGAAGGTGTCGAGTGACTGCGAGCGACTGGCGGAAAGTGTGACGTCAGGCAGAGAGAGAGAGAGAGAGAGAGAGAGAGATGCATGGCGGCCACTAGCAATGTGGGTCAGTTGTACAGGCAGTTGGTAATAGTGAGTACTGGGCTTAGAAAAAACAAACTCATAGGCCTGCATTAAATAATATTAATATAATAGACATTAAATAAAGTGACAGTTGAAGTAAGCAAGTGACAGTCTGTTCGGTAACTGATGAGAGAATTAACTGATCTGGCACTGATATGTGGAATCTAGTTTTATGTGACAGCTACATGTGTGTGCCCTATTGAAAACCTCCCTAAATGTGTGTGCCCTATTGAAAACCTCCCTACATGTGTGTGCCCTGTTGAGAACCTCCCTACATATGTGTGCCCTGTTGAGAACCTCCCTACATGTGTCTGCTTTGTTGAAAACCTCCCTACATGTGTGTGCCCTGTTGAGAACATCCCTACATGTGTGTGCCTTGCTGAAAACCTCCCTACATGTGTTTGCCCTGTTGAGAACCTCCCTACATGTGTCTGCCTTGTTGAAAACCTCCCTACGTGTGTCTGCCTTGTTGAGAACCTCCCTACATGTGTCTGCCCTGTTGAAAACCTCCCTACAAGAGTCTGCCCTGCTGAGAACCTCCCTACATGTGTCTGCTTTGTTGAGAACCTCCCTACATGTGTCTGCCTTGTGAAAACCTCCCTACAAGTGTCTGCCTTGTTGAGAACCTCCCTACGTGTGTCTGCCTTGTTGAGAACCTCCCTACATGTGTCTGCCTTGTTGAGAACCTCCCTACATGTGTCTGCCTTGCTGAGAACCTCCCTACATGTGTCTGCCTTGTTGAGAACCTCCCTACATGTGTCTGCCTTGTTGAGAACCTCCCTACATGCTAATAGGAATAATATACATTTATTCTGTACTATGGAATTTGAAATGTGCTCAGAATGACTGACAACTCACTACCAAAACTAGCACTAAAATGGACACTACAGGGGAACAGAAGTAAGGGTAGACCAAAAGAGACATGGAGAAGAACAACAGAAAGGATGTTGAGCAATAGAGGGCTCACCTGAGCAAGAGCGGAAAAAAGGCAAAGGACAGGCATCTGTGGAAAACCCTTGTGAAAGCCCCATTTGCCCTGGGCACTTAAGGTTCAGAGACTGATTGAGTGATTGATTGATTAATCCTTATTTTAAAAGGGTTAAGAATTGGGCTCGCAGGCTCATCTGACATTCTGCCCTTTATCATACAGCTGTCACTCTTTTCCAGACATTCTACAAATATACTGCTCATATTACAAACATATTAACAATAAAGTAACTACATACACATAAAAATGACTAACTACATACACATATAAATGACTATCTACCAAACAAAAATTTCATTACTATTCAGAATAATGAGTTCGGTGTCTGTAAGAGCAGTCTAAAATAACTTTTTTAAGTTTTACGATTCATGGAGGCAAGTAGTCTACATCAGATAGATATAGGAAAAGTTAGTAGTTGTAGGAAGGAGTATAGTTTATATTTTTTAAAATACAGGATGGGAGGGTATTCCAAAGATGAGCAGCAGAATAAGTAAAGATTTTCTTGTAAAGGCCAAGTCTAGGTTTTGGAAGACTTATGTTGTTCAAGCGTTGGCTGCACGTTGGGCTAAATTTAAACAGGTTCCATAGATAAGGCGGGGCATGCCGTGAAAGAATTTGATGTACCAACTTGGCTTTGTTGAAGAGAAACCTGTTATTAAGAGGCAGTATTTTGATACGTTTGTGCTGGTTAGTTGTTTGTGCTTGATCTTTGTCACTAATAAGCTTTACTGCTCGCTTTTGAAATGAGTATAGCCTCTTTGTATTCGACACCCAGCAACCATCCCAAGCTGTTGAGCAATAGTCTAAATGTGTTTGTATGTGTGCTATGTAATATATCTTCCTTGTGTCTTGATCGATGAATTGCTTGATTTTGGCTAACTGGTATACTTTTTGCGCAATGAGTTTTGTTAGACCTTGCACATGAGAGTTCCAGGTCAGATGTTGGTCAATAATAAGACCTAGTGTTTTGTGCTCGCTAACGTTTTCTGTCCGTGATGTTTCAGTAAAGAGCCGAAGTGTTGTTTTTGTTGCGTTTTGTATTTTCTGTCTTGTTATGAGGATTGATTTGTTATTTGTTGAGAGAGAGAAAGAGAGAGAGAGAGAGAGAGAGAGAGAGAGAAAGAGAGAGAGAGAGAGAGAGAGATGGAATTTGAACCTACGATACTTCTTTCCTTCAAGTTGCAAATAAGAAACATATTCACTACAGGGCCATTTTAAAAGCACTCTAGGTCCTGGGCAAAGCAATGTACTGAGCCCCTACCCACCCATCAGGGAAAAAAAAGGTCATGTAGTTTTCAGGTTTCCCATTTCTCACTCCGCCTCCAAACATCCATTTTGGTTCAGTGTTCAGGTTAGTGTTACTCTTGTTTGCTTTACCTCTGAGGCTATTCCCCATTATTTAACTTAGTTCCTTTGTCCAAATATTCGATGACTGAATTCAGACTGATATCTTCTTATATTTTATATCTTATCTTATCTTATATCCTTCCCGTGCCGTTAAACGTCACATAGGGGTCGCAAAGTAGTTTGCCAATTTTTCCTGTCTTCGGCGAGTCTTTCAATCTTATCAAGGGATTTTATGTCTGTTAATTTGGCCTCTCTTAACAATGACCTCTTCAGAGTTTCACGCGGTCTGCCTCTTTTTCTTTGGCCTATTGTTTTCCACTTGATAGCTTGTTTTGGGATTCTCTGACAGTTTCTTCTCATCAAGTGACCAACTTGATATGCAGCATTAATAAATTCACCATGGGGTGTCCACGTTTTAAGATGGTACTGAAGTCAACCGTGGTCTGATGCAGTCATGGTCTGATGCAGCCATGGTTAGATGCAGTCATGGTTTGATGCAGTCATCGTCTGATGCAGTCATGGTTTGATGCAGCCATCGTCTGATGCAGTCATGGTTTGATGCAGTCATGATCTGATGCAGTCATGGTTTGATGCAGTCATGGTTTGATGCAGTCATCGTCTGATGCAGTCATGGTTTGATGCAGTCATGGTTTGATGCAGTCATCGTCTGATGCAGTCATGGTCTGACGCAGCCATGGTTTGATGCAGCCATGGTTTGATGCAGTCATGGTCTGATGTAGTAATGGTTTGATGCAGTCATGGTTTGATGCAGCCATGGTTTGATGCAGTCATGATCTGATGCAGTCATGATTTGATGCAGTCATGGTTTGATGCAGCCATGGTTTGATGCAGTCATGATCTGATGCAGTCATGGTTTGATGCAGTCATGGTCTGATGCAGTCATGGTTTGATGCAGTTATGGTTTGATGCAGTCATGGTTTGATGCAGTCATGGTCTAACGCAGCCATGGTTTGATGCAGCCATGGTTTGATGCAGTCATGGTCTGATGCAGTCATGGTTTGATGCAGTCGTTTGATGCAGTCATGGTTTGATGCAATCATGGTCTGATGCAGTCAACGTCTGATGCAGCCATGGTCTGATGCAGCCATGGTTTGATGCAGCCATGGTTTGATGCAGCCATGGTTTGATGCAGCCATGATTTGATGCAGCCATGGTTTGATGCAGCCATGATTTGATGCAGCCATAGTCTGATGCAGCCATGATTTGATGCAGCCATGATTTGATGCAGCCATAGTCTGATGCAGCCATGATTTGATGCAGTCATAGTCTGATGCAGCCATGGTTTGATGCAGCCATGATTTGATGTAGCCATAGTCTGATGCAGCCATGGTTTGATGCAGCCATAGTCTGATGCAGCCATAGTCTGAAGCAGCCATAGTCTGATGCAGCCATGATTTGATGCAGCCATAGTCTGATGCAGTGATCACGCTAAGAGTTTTCGACACCAGCATAACTATACCCGTCTTTCACTTGGCACGAAGAACTTTCCGAAACACTGGTTTTGTCAATTTGGTACTTTACATTTTTTAAAATATAAAATTAAACACGCTTTACAAACACCAGCGGCAGTTAAAAGTTCGTGTAAATTGGTTGTATCTTATTTGTGGCGAGACTTGCTTTTACAAAACGCTGACATGCTGAACCTAAGTCAAACCTGGCCGATTCTCCTCCATGCAAATCGAACATCATTATCATTCTACTGGCACGATTATCCTCTTTTGCTGCCTGCTTTATCCTATGTTTTTGATAATATAAACCGGTCACAATAACCGAAGCCTTCCAAAACAAGTAGGCAAATTACCCGTAGTTGCCGGTTAACGCGATTACTACCGGGTTGATGTATCGATACTGTAGTGAGGGAACTTAATCCTTTTCCGTGCCCTTAAACGTCACATATAGCTCGCATAGTTGTTTGCCAAGCTTTCCTGTTCTTGGTGAGTCTCAACTTCATCAAGGGATGTTATGCCTACTAAACTGTCTTCTCTTAACAATGGCCTCTTTAGAGTTTCTCGTGGTCGACCTCTTTTTCTTCGGCATGTTGTGCTCCACTTTATAGCTTGTTTTGATATTCTCTGACTGTTTCTTCTCATCACATGGCCTACATATGTCCATTTTCATTTTCTGATCACCCATGAGACTGGTTGTTGTTTGCTCATCTGTCTTATCTCTTCGTTGTTCTTGAATTAGTTCTGCTTTATATCAAGTATTTTCCTTAGGTATTTGTTTTCAAAAGAGTCTAATTTCTTGTCTATTTCTTTAGTTGATTTCCAGCTTTCGCTTGCATAAATGAGAGTGGATATCACATTTGAACTGAATAATCTTAACTTGGTTTGTGTGCTTATAACTTTTGAATTCCATATGTTCTCAAGATTTTTTTAGAACATTGGTGGTTTTGCAATTCTAATTCAAACTTCCTTTATGGTGTCACCATCCTGGTCTATGTAGCTGCCAAGCTATGCAAACTGGTTTACTTCATCAACAGCTGTTTCTTCTTCATATATTTTTTCCTTCTTGATTAATGAGAAGTTTCATTATTTTTGTTTTGTCTTTGTTAATTTCAAGACCTATTTTGCTAGCCAAGGAAGACAGGGAATCTGTTTTTTTCCTGCATCGATTTCACATTGTCACTGATAAGAATTAAGTCATCAGCAAAATCAAGATCTTCTATTTGGGTCCCATGTACCCAGTCAATGCCCATTTTACCTGTACAGCATCTTTTCATTATAAAGTCTATGGCAATTCCAAAAAGCAAGGGAGATAATACACATCCTTGTTTCACGCCTGTTTTGGCCTGAAACCATTTGCTCATTCCTTCTTCTGTCTTGACTGCACAAACATATCTGTTGTAGAGATCTCTAATGATGCAGTAAGGGAAGTAGGCTAAATATTTTCCCGCCTTCCTCAGACTGCCATTATTTAACACACGCAGGGAAGTTACCCTGACAGTATTTGCCATTATTTAACACACGCAGGGAAGTTACCCTAACAGTATTTGCCATTATTTAACACACGCAGGGAAGTTACCCTGACAGTATTTGCCATTATTTAACACACGCAGAAATGAGTTACCCTAACAGTATTTGCCATTATTTAACACACGCGGAAATGAGTTACCTTGACAGTATTTGCCATTATTTAACACACGCAGAGATGAGTTACCTTGACAGTATTTGCCATTATTTAACATACGCAGAGATGAGTTACCTTGACAGTATTTGCCATTATTTAACACACGCAGAGACGAGTTACCCTGACAGTTTTTGCCATTATTTAACACATGCAGAGATGAGTTATCTTGACAGTATTTGCCATTATTTAACACACACAGAGATTAGTTACCCTGACAGTATTTGCCATTATTTAACACACCCAGAGATGTGTTATCTTGACAGTATTTGCCATTATTTAACACATGCAGAGACGAGTTGCCCTGACAGTTTTTGCCATTATTTAACACACGCAGAGATGAGTTATCTTGACAGTATTTGCCATTATTTATCACACGCAGAGACGAGTTACCTTGACAGTTTTTGCCATTATTTAACACACGCAGAGATGAGTTATCTTGACAGTATTTGCCATTATTTAACACACACATAGATGAGTTATCTTGACAGTATATGCCATTATTTAACATACGCTGAGATGAGTTATCTTGACAGTATTTGAACTATGGGGGGGCTGTACAACTGACCAGTGTGTCCAAGCGTTAAGACGGTAGTGCCCCATTGCTGAACTTAGACACTTCTATTGACACTTTGTTTTCCTTTATTATGGATGGGTGAGTGCAAGGGGAGGGGGTGAATATGGGGGTAGGTGGGAGAGACGACGGAGGGGGTAAGGAGATTTTCCTGTAAGTGTTATTAAACTTTAATCTGCTCAACCTCATCCACTCTAAAATTTCTAACAAAGCAACCGCGTTCAAAGTAAAAAAGAACATCTCCAATACATCATCATCATCATCATCATCATCATCCTGCGCCTCACCAAAAAGACGGTGCAAGAATCAGGCTTCTCGTGTGCGTTTATTTCTAGTCTGATCAGTTTCTTTACTTTTCCTGTAAGACTTGACCAAGTTGGGGGTACTTTTCCCGTAAGACTTGACCAAGTTGGGGGTACTTTTCCCGTAAGACTTGACCAAGTTGGGGGTACTTTTCCTGCAAGAATTCGCCAGTTGGGGTAGTATTTTTCCTGTAAGACTTGACCAAGTTGGGGGTACTTTCCCTGCAAGAATTCGCCAGGTTGGGGTAGTACTTTTCCTGTAAGACTTGACCATGTTAGGAGTACTTTTCCTGTAAGACTTGACCAAGTTAGAGGTACTTTTCCTGTAAGAATTGACCATGTTTGGGTTACCTTTCCTGTAAGACTTGACGAAGCTGGGGTACGAATTTGCACAAATAATTTACATCTTGTATTCTCCTCCCAGGCAGCGGTGGTATACAGCTAACAGCACAGCTGAACTTACAAAATCATCTTCTATCTCGAAGCTGAAGGTGTGGTGAGATGACGTCGCAGAACAAGGTAGCAGGTTAGTGGTCGCCGCCATCTTGACAGAAACCTTCGTTTACACAGAAAAGACTTACACAATGTTTTTAAGCATCATCAGTCTCTCGTGTTTCACTGCTGCCACAAACATAGACCTTCTTTTCCTGCTGCTTTAAGATCGAAATCTTTGGTTTTTCCATCCTATACTGCGAGGGTAGAAGAGATTTTACTACACGCTAAGGGAACAAAGAAATGAATGAGAGGATACAACGGTAAATGTGGAAAGCACAAAAATATGAAGCGGAAACTGTGACCGAAACGAAATGTTTACAGCTGGAAGTTTTTAAAATATAAAACAGGAACAAGTTAGCCCATTTAAAAAAAAAAAGAATAACAATCAAAATTTAAGTTCAAAGGTCACTGAAATGTACAGAGAGTGGCAGATCCGGGAAGGAAGTGAAATCTTGAGGAGAAACTCGACTGTGATTTAAAGACTAGGTGGAAGAAATACACACTAACAGCAGGGTCAGCAGACATGCTGGCAGCTGGGCAGGCACGGACACAGACATGCTGGCAGCTGGGCAGGCACGGACACAGACATGCTGGCAGCTGGGCAGGCACGGACACAGACATGCTGGCAGCTGGGCAGGCACGGACACAGACATGCTGGCAGCTGGGAAAGAAAGGACACAGACATGCTGGCAGCTGGGAAAGAAAGGACACAGACATGCTGGCAGCTGGGAAAGAAAGGACACAGACATGCTGGCAGCTGAGCAAGCAAGGACACAGACATGCTGGCACCTGGGCAGGAAAGGATACAGACATGCTGGCAGCTGGGAAGGAAATGACACGGACATGCTGGCAGCTTGGAAGGCAAGGACACAGATATGCTGACAGTTGGGAAAGA